>SJYA01002932.1:7089848-7258494 GCA_006410615.1 Neotragus moschatus | reverse complement strand
AGGCTTTGGTATAGTCAAGAAAGCAGAAATAGATGTTTTTCTGGAACGCTCTTGCTTTTTCGATGATCCAGCAGATGTTGGCAACTTGATCTCTGGTTCCTCTGCCTTTTCTAAAACCAGCTTGAACATCTGGAAGCTCACGGTTCACATATTGCTGAAATCTGGCTTGGAGAATTTTGAGCATTACTTTACTAGCATGTGAGATGAGTGCAATTGTGCGGTAGTTTGAGCATTCTTTGGCATTGCCTTTCCTTGGGATTGGAATGAAAACTGACCTTTTCCAGTCTGGTTTTACTGAAATGTAGACAAATACATGCATTCATTCCCGCCTCCACCTGGTTCACTCACTGCTCTTCCTTTGTGGAGCCTGGTACATGAGTCACCACGGTATATCCATCACCTCCCCCCATCGCTCCACTGAGAAACATTTGCTGTTTCCAGGTTTTCTGATTACAAACAACATCAGCAGGGGCATGTCTTCCAGCCCCCATCTGGGGCAGTTAAGCATCCACACCTAGAAGTGGAATCGCTCATCTAGAGCAGAGGTCAGCACAACACATAGGAAATATTTTAGTATTTTAGGTCTCGGTCAAAGTTACTCAGCTCAGCTCCTGGAGCATGAATGCAGACAATGCAAAAGAGAGTGAGGGCCCCTGTGCACTGGGGAAACTGCCACCTCTGCCCCCAGAGGACCATCTTCACATCACTCCCTATGGCCAAACCGCTCCCCAAGGTGGTACCCGCTCAGCCTTCCTTACAGTCTTGCTTTCATCTATTTCCCTTGATCGTTTCTTGTCTTAGAGATATTTGCAGAGCTGAAAATAGAAGCTGCCCAGGTCAACAGTTTCTCCTATATTTTAGGAGCCTGGGTTCATTGAAAAGACTGCATGCTTGAGGTTCAGAGAAAAGAAGTGTATGTATGTGTGTGAGAGAGAGAGGCTTTGAAGGCCACCAGAGGAGTAAAGGAGAGATTTTCCCAACTGTGGTTGGTTGCTTGCTCCCTTGACCAGAGGCACCCTCAGTCCCTGGGGACGGGATGTGGCAGAATCACAGTGGAATGACTCAGAGGTGGCCCAAGAAGGTTCCCAGCCTCCAGGAAGAACAATCGCAGTTGAGGTGCCAAACCACATCCCAACAATCACCAGGGTGGGCATAAGAAGAGAGAGACTCCCCACCCCCAGCCACTGCAATCACCTGAAGAGCTGACTGTCTAGGATTATTATGTGATCTGGAGGAGGAGAGAAGGATGAATCCCCATTTATAAATGTTTCTTGAGCTTGGAAAATTATTTTCCAGGTAAAGAAAGAAGTCTGATATTTATACCTTATATTAATGGAAATGTAATCATAGATTATTGCTTGGTTCTGCAAAGAAGAGTTGTTACATTATCTTATAAAGGATACTGCTGTGGTTGAGTTCTCACTTTTAGCCTTCATGGGTGGCAACCTTGCTTACATAACAAAATGTAAACGTTATAAACCTTAATGATGGAAGCATAAAGTTTTTGTGCATAAAGTTGAGGAGGTAGATGGGAGCACTGGTGAAGTATGGGGGAAGAAAATTTGCCAGTGCAGAATGGAGATGTCTTGAGGTTTCTGGAAAAAGAAATGGAGATCAGAGGATAACTTTGAATATGTAGGTCTGACTAATGAAGGATCTGGGTGATGCTAATCATACACTACAAGTAGGGGATAGGATTGGTGGTGATAAAAGTGACAAAAATTCCTATCTATCAACCTGAAAGGCAACAGTTCACAATTAGAGTGGATTAAGGGACTTCCCCTGGAGAAGGCAATGGCACCCCACTCCAGTACTCTTGCCTGGAAAATCCCATGGAGGGAGGAGCCTGGCAGGCTGCAGTCCATGGGGTCGCTAAGAGTCTGACGTGACTGAGCGACTTCACTTTCATGCATTGGAGAAGGAAATGGCAACCCACTCCAGTGTCCTTGACTGGAGAATCCCAGGGATGGGGGAGCCTGGTGGGCTTCCGTCTATGGGGTTGCACAGAGTCGGACACGACTGAAGTGACTTAGCAGCAGCAGTAGCAGAAGCAAGGAACTTCCCTGGTGGTCTAATGGTTAAGAATCCACCTTGCAATGCAGGGCATGCAGGTTCAATCCCTGGTCGGGGAACTAAGATGCCACATGTAGCAGGGCAACTGAGCCTCCATGCCACAACTAGAGAGTCCACACACTGTAACTAGAGAGGCCACNAGAAGCAAGGAACTTCCCTGGTGGTCTAATGGTTAAGAATCCACCTTGCAATGCAGGGCATGCAGGTTCAATCCCTGGTCGGGGAACTAAGATGCCACATGTAGCAGGGCAACTGAGCCTCCATGCCACAACTAGAGAGTCCACACACTGTAACTAGAGAGGCCACGGACCACAACTAGAGAGTCTACAAGCCAGAACTAGAAAATCAACACGCCGCAACTAGAGAGGTCTCAGACAGCCAGAGAGGCCACGGGTGCAACTAGAGAGCCTATGCACCGCAACCAAGATCCCACATGCTGCAACTAAAACCCGATATAAGCAAATAATTTGTTTTTTTAAACTGATTAGAGTAGATTCATCTGGAATTGGTAGCCTAAATGTACACTTTAACTGTGGTGCAGGAGAAGACTCTTGAGAGTCCCTTGGGCAGCAAGGGGATCAAACCAGTCAATCGTAAAGGAAATGAACCCTGAATATTCATTGGAAGGGCTGGAGTTGAAGCTGAAGCTCCAATACTTCAGCCACCTGATGCAAAGAGCCAACTCACTGGAAAAGACCCTGATGCTGGGAAGGATTGAAGGCAAGCGAAGAGGATGACAGAGGATGACATGATTCAATAGTAATCACCGACTTGGTGGACATGAGTTTGAGCAAGCTCCAGGAGATGGTGAAGGACAGGGAAGCTTAGCATGCTGTGGTCCATGGGGTTGCAAAGAGACACAACTGAACAACAAATCTGTATAGAGACAACATCCAAAAGAACAGACACACACACACATACATATCTGTTCATCAAGGAGTAAACTAATGTCAACCACAGAATGCAGCCCTTTTTAAAAAATATAGTAGGAAAAGTACAATATGCTGATGTCAAGAGTTTTGCTGGGATCCTTCATACTTGGGTGGAAACTACTTTCTTCATCAAAATGTGGGGGTAGCAGGGAGGAGTGCAGAGGCAAAATTGAAAATGAGAGCAGGGGAGGCAGGCAGACAGACCAACTCAGGGGAAAGCTGCCCCACGCAGGTGGAGACACTCCCAGCCAGATGGACCTTAAGTTGAATTAGGGATAAACTTTGGAATGGGCGGTAACCAGGAATGCGACGTCTGGCATTTTGTAATTTCTGAAGAATCCCAGTTAAATTCTCTCTCCCTTCAGTAAACAAGATGAAAACCGCTGTCGGCCATGTGTGTGGTCTCCGTGGCACACAGGAGTCAAGGTCACAGCCAGGACAGTGAAAGGGAAACCCAGCGGCCACTGCACTCCCGGTGCTGAGAGCAGGGGGCAGTACCCCCCCTACTGGTGTCCTGGGGGGACTGCCACTTGGAGGCTGAGCCCTGGCTTGGAGATGGGCACCTGGAAGCCAGGAAAACTTGGACAGCAAACTTCTCGGCCAGTAGCAGACAAGGTAACTCCTTCCTCTACCAGGAAATTCCGTGAGGGAAGAGGAAACAATCCGAAACCATCTTCACAGCCAACTAGAAATTTCACAAAGAAATTACTTATTTTTAAATGATTGTAAAACTGGGTTAGAATCATCATCATTATCTTTTATTTGCCTGGTGACAGGTACTTTGCAAACACTCTGACTTTTGTCATCTCGTCATACCTCTAGCAATTACTGTTCTCCTTCGAAGAAAACACAGCATCCCTAAAGTATGACATCGATGCATGACTAAAGTCCCACAGCAATTCCAGGCATGCCCTTTAGTTTTGTCTCTGCTGTACCATCCAACCCAGAGGCCCTGAGAACAGCCCAGTAAATCAGAAAATGCTTGTGACCACCCCTCAGATTCGCAGTGATTCCTACATCTGTATGCACAGAACCCTTGAATGGACTGGAACCCAAGGGCACTTCCTGTTTACTCCACCCTGGTGCAGGAGGCTGCACCAGGAAGAAGAAATGAACCCCAGGTTTTGGGATTTATGGATTATTCACAGGCACCCACACGCAACCCACACNCCTATCATTTTGCCTTTTCATACTGTTCATGGGGTTCTCAAGGCAAGAATACTGAAGTGGTTTGCCATTCCCTTCTCCAGTGGACCACATTCTGTCAGACCTCTCCACCATGACCCGCCCATCTTGGGTTGCCCTGCGGGCATGGTTTAGTTTCATGAGTTAGACAAGAACTGAAACCATACTAACAGAAAACTAGTCAATCTAATCACACTAGGACCACACTCTTGTCTAACTCAATGAAAAGTGTCTTTAGGAAAATTGATTTTTTTAAATTTCTTTAAGACCCTCAAATTTGCCTCACCCCTCTATCAGGGAATGCTAGAATTGCAAATTCTCTCAAAGGGGGACTGATTTTTAAAGTAAATCAATTTAAGGACTTCCCTGATGATCTAGTGGTTAAGAATCCGCCTTCCAATGCAGGGGACACAGGTTCAGTTCCTGGTCAGGGAACTAAGATCCCATGTACTGCAGAGCAACTACTGAGTCTGTTCACCACAACTAGAGTCTGTGAGCTGCAATGAAAGATCCTAGGTTTTAGTGCAACTAAAACCTAACAAAGCCAAGTAAATAAAAGATTAAAAAAGAAAATTTCCTGAGAACCTCTAGGGCAGTAGCTCCTAAGATTTACTAAATAGATCCCTAGTAGAATTACTAAGTAGATCTAAGTAGATCCCTAGGCCCACCCAGGGATCGAACCCAGGTCTCCTGCATTGCAGATGGCTTCTTTACCAGCTGAGCCACAAGGGAAGCCCAAAAATACTGGAGGGGGTAACCTATCCCTTCTCCAGGGGATCTTCCAGACCTAGGAATTGAACCAGGCTGATTCTTTACCAACTGAGTTATCAGGGAAGCCCAAATAAAATATTAAAAAGGAAAATTTCCTAAGACCCTGTAGGGCAGTAGATCCTAAGAACATCTTTACTGCATAAATAAACAAAGACAAGCTTGCAGGGCTGAGGGTTTCCCAGGTGGCGAAGCTGCCTGCCAGTGGAGGAACTGCAAGAGACCCACATTTGATCCCCTGAGTTGGGAAGATGCCCTGGAGAAGGGAATGGCACCCACTCCAGTATTCTTGGGCTTCCCTGGTGGCTCAGATGGTAAAGAATCTGCCTGCAATGCAGGAGATCCAGGTTCAACCCCTGAGTTGAGAAGATCCCAGGAGAAGGGAATGCCAAACCACTCCAGTGTTCTTGCTGGGTGAATCCCATGGACAGAGGAATCTGGCAGGCTATAGTTCATGGGGTTTCAAAGAGTCAGAACAACTGAGGACGAACGCTTTCACTTTCACTTTCCAGTATTCTTGCCTGAGAAATCCCTTGGACAGAGGAGCCTGGAAGGCTACACAATCTATGGGGTTTCAAAGAGTCACACACAACTGAGTGCGCACACACACAGGAGGGCTGACGTTCATGCTTCTGCCCCATTCTGCCAGCAGAGTGGCTCTGACTCGGGTCTGACACCCGTGGAGCAGCAGCGGTGCAGCGGGTGGTTAAGGGCAAGGCGTGTTCATGAACCTCATCTCAGCTGTGCACAACTATGTGTCCTTGGACGAGTTATTCACTCATGTACTTCAGCTTCTTGAGCAGTCAAGTGGGGGATAATAACACTGTCTCATCATGAGATCATCCTGGAGGACTGATTCCTCTAAATGCGTAAAGTGTTGACATCAGTGCCTGGCACTCACAAAACCTAGGGGAAATCTAGGCATCTAAGGTCTCAGCCAACTCCTCACCCTCCACCAAAAGCCTGTCTGCACTTGGGCCATGCTGCAGAGAGGACAGAAAGGCTGCAGTGCTGGGAAAACCAGCCGGAATGTCCATCACTCACATCTGTGATTGTGTAGCAGGGGACAAGGTAACTTATTCCTCCCCACACATTTTCCATTAACAAAAAGAAAAAAAGGAAAACCTCTGGCACCATCTGGTGCGGCCATCCCCTGGGTTTTGTTCAGGGAATGGCGAGCAATGACTAACCTAATATCAGAGGAGCTTGACAGCCAAGGACTTAATTTATGAAGTGTTTAGTACATTTCTGACGAAAATCGGCTCCAAAGTATGGACACACGTTCATTCATGCCTTATGGTTCCCAGCTGCGGCGCTGCAGCCATAAACACACATTGTTGGAAGGCTGGGGGAGGCTTGGAGTGGATTTCCAGGAACGACCGTTTCTTCGAGGGAATGGGCCAGAGAGCAAGGCTCCCTCAAGACCAGGGGTCCCCTGGCTGGAGCAGGAGGAAGTGGGTGGAGTCTTGCTCCCTCTTGGTCTCCAACTCTGCAATTCTGTTGATGATCATAGCAGGCTGGGGTACAGGCCGTTTATTTCCCTCTAATTTTCAGAGTGGAATGCCGAGACCTAGGATTTCCTGGAGTGGATTTGCATAAAAGAAGTGACACGTGTTTTCGTTGTTGCTGTTGTTCAGTTGCTGAGTCCAGCCCTTTGAGACCCCATGGACTGAAGCACATCAGGCTTCTGTGCCCTTCACTCTGTCTCTGAGTTTGCTCAAATTCATATCCATTGAATCAGTGATGCCATCCAACCGTCTCTTCCTCTGCTGCCCCCTTCTCCTTTAGCCTTCAATCTTTCCCAGAATCAAGGTCTCTCCCAGTGAATCAGCTCTTCACAACAGGTGGCCAAAGTGTTGGAGCTTCAGCATCAGCGTTTCCAATGAATATTCAGGGTTGATTTCCTACAGGATTGACCGGTTTGATCTCCCTTCTGTCCAAGGGACTCTCAGCCATTTAGCAGATCAGAAAACAAAAACAAACAGGGACTTATCTGGTGATCCAGTGGTTAAAAATCTGCCTTCCAATGGAAAGGACTCAGACTCAATCCCTGATCTGGGAACTCAGATCCTGTATTCCATAGGGCAACCAAACCCTTGTGTCACAATAAGACCCAACACACCCAAATAAATTTAAATAAAAATTTTAAAAGAAGAGAAAAAAAGAAAACCTAATGTGTTTTTAAGGCAATTTGGGATAGAATCTTCGACAGGCTGAGAAAAGGTGATTTTAGTCGGAAGATAGGAGACTGAGTTGTTGTTATTCAGTTACTAAGTGACTGACTCTTTGTGACCCCGTGGACTGTAGCATGCCAGGCTTCTCCGTCCTTTGCTATCTCCCAGAGTTTGCTTAAAATCACGTCCACTGAGTCGGTGATGCCAACCAACCTTCTTGTCCGCTTCCCCTGCCCTCAGTCTTTCCCAGTATCAGGGTCTTTTCCAATGAGTCTTCTTTTCACATCAGGGGGCCAAAGTATTGGAGTTTCAGCTTCAGTGTCAGCCCTTCCAAATGTATAATCAGGGTGGATTTCTTTTGGGGTTGATTTCTTTTATCAACATTAATCTTTTGATGTTTAATTACTTTGGGTTTTATGTTTTTCTTCTTAAGTTTTTTTTTTTTTTGATGTTGACCATTTTTAAAGTTTTTATTGAGTTTGTTACAATATTGCTTCTATTTTATGTTTTGGTTTTTTGGCCTTGAGGGATATGGGATCCTAGCTCCCTGATCAGGAATTGAACCTGTACTCCCTGCATTAGAAGGCAGTCTTAACCACTGGACCACCAGGAAAGTCCCTGTTTGTTTTTGGTTTTGCAAGAACTCCTTCATGCCCTGAATATGCCCTGGTTCTTCTTTCATGTTGCTTTTAAATAACTTGGGGAGGCAGAGGACGGCTCATCACATGCAAAACTTCATCTCCTCCGAATCCACCTCTTACCGCATGGGGAGAATTATCTTTACTCACGTGATACTGCTGCTGCCTGAATTTTGATTTAAATAATGGGATGCCATCCAGAAACATCTGTTTGTTTATAACTTCTTTACATAAAAGTCTATGAATTAAGGAAGAATTAAGGAGGAAAAGGGGGATCTCGGCAGGGGCACGCAGGGTGAATTGTGATGGCAAGTGCTGAGTCCTTGATGATTTACAGCTCATAAGATGAGAAAAGAACAGAGCTGGGGGAGGGGTGGTGAAATGCCTGGGCTGTGAGGCACTTGGGAGCCCAAGACCCCCTTGTACCAGAGACAGGTTCTGCCAGATCCATCTCCCTATTCAAGGGTATTATCCATGGACACACCTATTTTAGAGACAGGAAAATTGAGGCCTGGGAATGATCATGGGAACTGACAGCAGGAGGTCTCCTTGGCTAAAAATCTATGAGCTAAACTCAGAACTTGAAACGATCAGTGACTTAGTAGTTCATATGTAAAGTTAAAAGGACTACCTAGGGACTTCCCTGGTGGTCCAGTGGTTAAAAATCCACCTGCCAGGCATGTAAACTGATACAGCCACTATGGAGAGCAGTATGGAGATTCCTTAAAAAAAAAAAAAAAAAGCTAGGAATAAATCTACCTTATGACCTATAATCCCACTACTCGGCATAGATCCTGAGGAAACCCTAACTGAAAAAGACACACGTACCCCAGTCTTCATTGCCGCATTATTTACAGTAGCTAGGACATGGAAGCAACCTAGATGTCCACCAACCAATAAAAGGATAAATAGGTTCGGTACATATATGCAATGTGATATTACTCAGCCATAAAAAGGAACAAATCTCAGTCAGTTCTAATGAGGTAGATGAACCTAGGACCTATTATACAGAGTGAAGTAAGCGCAGAAAAACAAATATCATATATTAATGCATATATATGAAATTGAAAAAGATGGTACTGAGGGACCTGAGGGCAGCAATGGAGACACAGACATAGACATTTTTTAAAAAGAAAATTTAATTAAAAAAAAAAATTTAAAAACAGAATCCACCTCCCAATGCAGGGACATGAGTTTGATCCCTGGAAGATTCTACCTGCCACGGAGCAACTGAGGCCATGTGCCACAACTACTGAGCCTGTGCTCAAAACTGGAGAAGCCACTGCAATGAGGAGCCCACACAGCAACTAGAGAGCAGTCCCTGCTCACGGCAGCTAAGAGAGCGCATGCGCTGCAATGAAGACCCAGTGCAGCCAGANCTACCCGCCACGGACCAACTGAGGCCATGTGCCACAACTACTGAGCCTGTGCTCAAAACTGGAGAAGCCACTGCAATGAGGAGCCCACACAGCAACTAGAGAGCAGTCCCTGCTCACGGCAGCTAAGAGAGCGCATGCGCTGCAATGAAGACCCAGTGCAGCCAGAAAACAGACACACAAAAGCCCATGTGCTCAGCACATAGCAGCCAGCTCTCCTGATAAGTCTAGAAAATAATTCACACAGCTGCCAGCTTAGTCCTTTATGAAGGCAACCTAAGCGGCAGGGTCCTGGCTGAGCCGCTGGGAAATTAACATCACATGCTGGCCTGTGTGCATCTCATTACGATGAGTGTACACACACACATGCACACACTGCACCCTTTGTGGGCTTCTTGGGAATCTTGGCTATCCTTTAATGGGAAGAGTTAGCGCTAAATTGGATCTTGGCTCCACTGGCATTTTATTCTCGGTAAATGCTCCATCATGGCACATAGGTCCTCTGGCTTGAAGAAGAAAGCCCACTAGCAAGGAGAAAGACTCCTAGTGGAGTCCAGCAGTGCCTCACTGACTCCCTCCAATCTGTCTTTCTTCTGTTGCACAGCTGTCCCCAGAGCCCTCACAGTGCCTGGAGAACCGTCTGAGGATGGACCTGGCTTCTAGCCGTGGTCGTCCCGGCCCAGCAGGAGGGTTTGATAAGCTGCTCCCCAAGATCCGTTCCCACTCTGATGTTTTATGAGTCTACGATTACCTAAGATTTGTAAAACTGACACCAGGGTCTTTTATGCACATAAAAAGAAACAGAGCTTTTAGCTCAACAATTCCACTCCTAGGAATTTATCCTAAAGAGATAATCTAACATGTGTGCAAAGCTGTAGGTATAAGAATGTTCACCGCGGTGTTATTTATGGCAGCAAAACGGGAAAGCTCAGGATTCAGCAATAAAGGACTGGTTAACTCAGCACCTCCCAAAGTATGTTCTGTGATATAAATAGGTATGACTGGGAGAAAGGAAAAAAAAGGAGGAGGTTGTGACATTCCGTGGTCAGAGATTTTAAAGAAGCATCACCTTAAACAAAAGAAGAGTTAAAAAGGTTTCTTTCAACCGGTATTTCATTGGGCTTTTATGCCGCAGATATGAAGTACTCGATAAAAACTGTTGAATGATTGAAAATCTGTTGAATGATTGAACAGGAAGTGAATGTTTATAGGCAGTCAGAAAAACTATTGGTTTCTCTGTTTCAAAGCTACAGAACATTATATCTTCCAATATGGGAGAATGGTCATTTATAGCACCTAACGAGATCGTAGCCTCTAGAATGTGTTTATTTCTGTCTTTATTTATTTTCAGCCTTTTTTTTTTCAGGAAAAGATTTAAAGTGGGTGAGTGGGGGGTTACACCTTATAAAGTTCCTGGAGGGCAAAAGACTTTGCCTCAGGCACCCCTTCAATGCAAAGACCCAGGACTGGAGAACAGACAAGAAACAAATTATATTGTTCATATGCCCCTCCAACAAGCCCCTTCTGTTTCCTATAAAAATGATTAGTTTAGAATGGAAATGTATATTTGTTTGGAATCCCAGATCTCAGAGTCTTCAACTAGCACCTACTGACATTGCCGCTTTTCACAGGCAGTGTGTACGTTCTAAATAAGACAAAGGATATTTATATTATTTATGACCACAAAAGCCTGCACTCCCAGGCTCTTCTCCAGACTCGTATTCCTGGTGAGTCAGGCTGGACCACATGTGAGGTAGAAAGACTTCTTTGTGCTCCTGACCTAAGACTGAATCTAAAAGTAAACATAATACATGGCAGAATCAAAAGTTTATAAACATCTTAACGGGCTGCAACATAAGACCCAAAGCAAAAAAAAAAAAGTTATTGGCCACAGTAATACTAGCTAACATTTATTGAGTGCTTTGGGTATGCCAAGCATTGTTCTAGGCAGCTTTATAAGAATTAACTCAGAATTCTTACAGAAATCCTATGACTGTGAGACTCACAGTTATCCCCTTTTACACAACTGAGAAAGACTAAGGAACAGAGAGGTGAAACAGCTCACCCACGGTCACCCGGCTAGTGATAGAACTGAGGTTTAGACCAGCNCATTGTTCTAGGCAGCTTTATAAGAATTAACTCAGAATTCTTACAGAAATCCTATGACTGTGAGACTCACAGTTATCCCCTTTTACACAACTGAGAAAGACTAAGGAACAGAGAGGTGAAACAGCTCACCCACGGTCACCCGGCTAGTGATAGAACTGAGGTTTAGACCAGCAGTCTTTCTACATGTGCTTAGCTAGCCCACAGTGCTCTTAAGTGAACCTGGTTAAAAACTGTCCTGTAGAAAATACAGCAAATTTACAGCATATCTTGAGGAGTGTTATAAAGTGAACACGGCTCAATAGCCACCATTCAAATCACAAAATAGAACACTAGCCACAGCTCAGAAGCCTGCCTATTTCACTACTTCAGGTAACCACTGGTTTGACCTTTATCACCCTAAGTTAGTTTTGCCTGGTTCTGAGCTTTCTTTAAGTGGAGTCATAAACTCTATGCTTCTTTTTGTTCAATCTTTCTTCACTCGACACTATAATCTGTGAAGTTCATCTATACTGTTGAGTGTGTAGCAGTGGTTAATTTCTCTTCTTTTTTAAAAAATATTTATCTCCTTGGCTGATTCAGGTCTTAGCTGTGGCATGCGAGATCTTTTTTGACTACAGCATGTGAACTTCTAGCTATAGCCTGTGGGATCCAGTTTCCTTACTAGGAATCGAACCCAGGCCCCTGCATTCAGAGAGTAGAGTTTCAGCCACTGGACCACCAAGGAAGTCCCCTAATTTCTCTTCATTTCATTCCCAAGGAGAGAAAATGTTTTTGTATAGCCTACAAGCTAAGAAGAGTCTGTATAAATTTTAATGATTAAAAACAAATGCTTTTAAAGGGTACCATTTTGCAATGTGAAGATTATATGAAATTCAAATTTCACTGTCCAGAAATAAAATTCAAGAGGCACAGCCACGCTCATGCATTTGTGGGCTGTCTGTGGCCACTTTCACACTAGGACAGCAGAGATGAGTGCTTGTGTCAGAGGCAGTAAGTCCAGCAAATCCTAAAATATTTACTCTCTGACCTTTACAGACACAGGTTCAGAGCATAGCTGCCTAGGAAGGCAGTTGTCCCGGAAGACAGAGCCTGCCAGTGCCTTGATTCTGGATGTCCCGGCTTCCAGAGCTGTAAGAAATATACGCTGTGGTTTATAAGCTGTCTGCGCTATTTTTCTGGAGCAGCCTAAACCTGCTATACAGCGTTCCAGGGTACAAATGAACTATTGTTTTTTTGTTCACTTTTTGTTTTGTGTTGGAGTATAGTCAGTTAAGTGGGATACAGCTTAGCGACAGAACAACAAACAGCCAGTTAACAACGTTGTGATAGTTTCAGGTCCACAGCAGAGGGACTCAGCCACACATACACATGTATCCATTCTCCCCCAGACTCCCCTCCCATCCAGGCTGCCATGTAACATCAGCAGAGTTCCCTGTGCCATACAGTAGGTCCTTGTTGGTTATCCGCTTTAAATACAGCAGTGTGTGCATGTCCAACCCAGACTCTCTAACTATCCCATCCCCCAGCCTTCCCCCCACCCCAGCAACCCTAAGTTCATTCTCTGAGTCTGTGAGTCCATTTCTGTTCTGTAACTAAGTATGAATGAGCTATAATTTATTATCCATTCAATTGCTGATAGGCATTTGATTTGTTTCCAGTTGGCAGCAATAATAAATAATAAACAGTGATCTCATGTGTATTCTTGCACTTATGCACACATTTCTGTTGATATACCTAAATATGGAGCTGTCATTGAGTATTCATGTGTCTAAGGAGATCAGACCAGTCAACCCTAAAGGAAATCAACGTGGAATATTCATCGGAATGATTGACACTGAAGCTGAAGCTTCACTACTTTGGCCACCTGATGTGAAAAGCCAACTCATTGGAAAAGACTCTGATGCTGGAAAAGATAGAGGGCGGGAGGAGAAGGGGATGACAGCAGATCAGCAGATGAGATGGTTGGATCATTGACTCGATGGGCATGAGTTTGAGCAAACTCCCAGAGATAGTGAAGAACAGGGCAGCCTGGTGTGCTGCAGCCCATGGGGTCACAAAGAGTTGGACATGACTGAGGGACTGAACAACAGTCTTATTAGATACGATCAAACAGTTTTGCGAAGCTGGTGATCCAGTTTACACTGTCCCCAGTGACATAAGTGGTAACCTTGTTTAAGTCATGTGACTGAATATGTATCAGTCGCACATGTCTTATGTCTCTTCCACTTCACCGATTAATGTTCCTAGCCGTATATTAGAAAAACAGCAATCTTCATTACTAAAGCTTTTTCATAAATCATGAAGTATAATCATCTTGATTCTTCTTCTACCACAGCTCTTCTTATCCTTTTCTTTTCCCATATGAATTTTAGAACCAGTTTGTCAATTTCCACAAAAATTAAATCTGCTGGGGTTTTGATTGAGATGCCAGTGAATCTATAAACTGATGTCGAGAAAAGAAGATAACGTAACAAAATTGAATCGTCCAATCCATGAACATGGTATTTCCTTCCATTTACTGACAGTCATTATGTGTAGTTTTTTGTGTACAAGTCCTGAATATCTTTCTTTGGTTATTTCCTAGGTATTTGATTTTTTAAAAAATACTTTTTTGGATCACAATTCCCCATGAGTTCTCCAAACCAATGAAACAGCTCTNAGATATATGGAAGAATGGATGGATAGGTGGATGGAAGGATGGGTGAATATATAGGTGGGTGGAAGGAAGGATAGATGGATAGGTGGATGGGAGGATGGGTGGAAGGAAGGATGGATGGATAGGTGGATGGGTGGATGGAAGGATAGATGGATGGATGGATGGTTGGATGGATGGGTAGATGGATGGATGAACAGATGTGGATGGAAGGATGGATGGATGGGAGGTTAGGTGGATGGATGGATGGATGGATGGAAGGATAGATGGATGGATGTATGGATGGGTAGATGANGCCAAATATTTAAGAATCAATTCAGTGGTCACTCCTACCAGATAGTGAGCACAATGGAAGGAAAAATTATTTCAGTACGACTACTGTATCCATCCTCTCTAGTTGTGGCTGATATGCAGTGGATATGCAGTAAAATATTGAATGAATAGATGGTTAGATGGAAGGATGGATGGATGGGTAGATGGATGGATGAACAGATATATGGAAGGATGGATGGATAGGTGGATGGAAGGATGGATGGATGGAAGCATAGATGGATAGATGGATGGATGGATGGGTAAATGGATGGATGGCCAGATATATGGAAGAATGGATGGATAGGTGGATGGAAGGATGGGTGGAAGGAAGGATGGATGGATAGGTGGATGGGAGGATGGGTGGATGGAAGGATAGATGGATGGATGGATGGTTGGATGGAGGGTAGATGGATGGATTAACAGATATATGGAAGAATGGATGGATAGGTGGATGGAAGGATGGATGGCCAGATATATGGAAGGATGGGGGGATGGATGGTTGCTTAGATGGAACTGGAGGAGACTGGTGCATTGATCTTCTGTTGTTGAGTAATAAAGTCTGATTCCAGTTTTTTATATTTGGCTGCTGACAGCATGTAAGCATCACCCCATATTATTCTCTTTCTGCCCCACAGCTGGGAAAGTGAATAAGAGGGATAGGAAATTCACCCTGTCCCCATTTCCTACCCACCACAAAACCTCCACCCAGCCTTCTTTTCCCACTTTCTCAGACTGTTTTGGGACCTGCTTGGGATCCACCCTGAAAGCTTCATTATGTAAGTAACAGGTTTTTTCAAGTCCTTTTGTTGTTTGTGTGGCTCACTCTCAACCTCTGAACCAAATTTTGGGCGCGGGTCCACCTGTCCCAGAAGGATGGCTATCGCAGGCTGTGACAAACTACTGCAGACTTAGTGACACAGCTCAGAATATTATCTACAGCCCATGAGGAGGAACTAAAGGTCTTTGACCTTGTTTAATGACTTTATTATCGTTGGGTTGGCCAAAATGTTCATTTGGGTTTTCAGTAAGATCTTATGGAAAACCCAAATGAACATTTTGGCCAATCCAATATTTTGTCCTGCGTGACTGCTTTTCTCTGCCTTTGTATGTTTTTTTCATTTCTCTTATTAGATTTATTCTTTGGCAAGGGCAGGCAGAGGACATGTGGGGTGGGCGGGGAGGGAGATCTGTTTTGGGAAGGCCCCACAGGGCTCTGCTCCATGACCAAAACCTGCTGCGGAATGAGATTCTGAGAGGACAGGGGTGGGTAGAGAAACAGAAGAACTGAGCAAATTCAAAGTTAATGTCTCATTGTTTTCACATAGAGGCAGTAGAACCTTTCAGTTCCTCATTTTGTCCCCAATCTTTTCCCAGAGAAAGCTATATTTATCTTTGTTTTGCTCCAGTAAGTAGCATGAATATGAATATTGAACAGGGCACAATGGTTTTCCTTGTCTATTCTCCTGACCTCATTAAACCATCCAAGATTTTTAAGCTATAAAAAATGATACAAAGATTAAGTCATCACAATTGTTACTATTATTATCGTTATCATTATTAGAGCAGAAGAATGTAATAGGGTAGAGGAAACTTTGGACCAGGCATCGAGAAGCCAAGCGCACCTATACTGGGTGATTTGGAGCATATCAGCTGACCTCTCTCCACCCAGGGTTCTCCATCGCCAAGAGGGGAGTTAGGTCACATGATTTTTTAGCTCCAAAAAGTCCATTATTTTCGGCATATTTGGTAGCTCATCTAAAATGCTGGTTCTGGATCTTGTGGTCTGAATGCATCTGCTGTCCAGTCTATTTTTAGCATGGGTGGTCTTTTTGATGTGTTGGCCTCAGCAGAAGCACATGTTAGCAGCAGTTGCTGTACCCTGGGCCCAGTTGCTTGATTAAAAGAACACAGCAAGCGTGTGCAGATCTCCATAAGCACCATGTTACTGCACAGGACGCTCATGTTCACAAAGTCAGGTATGGTCATTCCCAAAGAATATTCTAGAAGTGTCAACATTATTTGAAAAGAGGGGAAGCTCAGGGCTCCCCTGGTGGTGCAGTGGTAAAGAACCCACCTGCCAATGCAGGAAACACACAGGTTTGATCCCTGACCCAGGAAGATCCCATGTGCCACAGAGCAGGTAAGCCTGGGCACCACAACTATTGACCCCACATGCCCTGCCAGGCTCCTCTATCGATGGGGAGGCCTCCAGGCAGGAATACTGGAGTGGGTTGCCATGCCCTCCTCCAGGGTGTCTTCCCAACCCAGGGACTGAACCCACTTCTCTTATGTCTCCTGCATTGGCAGGCGGGTTCTTTACCACCTGTGACATCTGACGAGAGAGCTTTCTACTGTGTTATCCATGAGTTTAATGAGCCTAAAATCCCCTGAAAACTTGGCATAAGTGAAAACGTCCCACGAGGTAGAGCCTTGCATGTCATCATTAGAGACAATCTCCCAGCTTGAGGCTGATCTTTGTTTTTCATCTTTCAGACCCAGATACTCAACAAGGTGCAATTCTTCCTAATCATTTTGTCATTCAAGTTGCTGTTTTCTGTGTATATGGAGATACTAGGAAAGGACAGCTCTAACACCTTAACTCAAATTCAGTGAACTAGTTAAGCAGGAATTGGGAGGTAGGGGGAAGGGTGTGTGTATGTGTGTGTGTGCGTGCTCAGTCTTGTCTGACTCTTTGCAACACCATGGACAGTAGCTTGTCAGGCTCCTCTGTCCACAGAATTTTCCAGGCAAGAAGGGTGAAGGTAGTTAAGAGGCACAAACATTCACTTATAAGAGAAGTTCTGGAGATGTCATGTACAACATTATGACTGTAGCTAGTAATACTATATTGTATATTTGAAAGGTGCTAAGAGAGTAGAAGAAAGCTGAGCGCTGAAGAATTGATGCTTTTGAACTGTGGTGTTGGAGAGTCCCTTGGACTGCAAGGAGATCCAACCAGTCCATTCTGAAGGAGATCAGCCCTGGGTGTTCCTTGGAAGGAATGATGCTAAAGTTGAAACTCCAGTACTTTGGCCACCTCATGCGAAGAGTTGACTCACTGGAAAAGACTCTGATGCTGGGAGGGATTGGGGGCAGGAGGAAAAGGGGACAACCGAGGATGAGATGGCTGGATGACATCACTGACTCGATGGACGTGAGTCTGAGTGAACTCCGGGAGTTGGTGATGGACAGGGAGGCCTGGCGTGCGGCGATTCATGGGGTCGCAAAGAGTCGGACACGACTGAGTGACTGAACTGAACTGAACTGAAGAGAGTAGATCTTAAAAGTTCTCATCCAAGGAAGAAAATTGGTAGCTTTGTGAAGTGATGAGCAATAACTAAGCTTATTGTGGTAATCAGTTTGCAATATATACCTGTATCTAATCATCACATTGTAAACATTAAGCTTATAGAATGTTATGTGTCAATTATATCAGTAAAACTGGAGTTGAGGGAGAGAAGCCAGAACAATAACAATAATGTAAATATAAAAAATAAAGGATGCTCTAGGATTGTTGTACTTCCTTGATAGATCCAGTCTAGCAATCCCATCAAAAAATGAAGGGGTCCAGGACTTCCCTTGTGGCCCAGTGGCTAAGATTCTGTGCTACCAATGAAAGGGTTTCAGGTTCAATCTCTAGTCAGGGAACTAATTTCTGCATGCAACTAAAACCTGGCACAGCCAAATAAGCAATCAGTTCATTTCACTTACAGCATGCCAGGCTTCCCTGTCCATCACCAACTGCCGGAGCTTGCTCAAACTCCTGTCCATCGAGTCAGTGATGCCATCCAACCATCTCATCCTCTGCCATCCCCTTCTCCTGCCTTCAGTCTTTCCCAGCATCAGGGTCTTTCCTATGCAGTTAGTTATTCGCATCAGGTAGCCAAAGTATTGGAGTTTTAGCTTCAGCATCAGTCCTTCCAATGATTATTCAAGACTGATCTCCTTCAGAATGGACTGGCTGGATCTCCTTGCAGTCCAAGGGACTCTCAAGAGTCTTCTCCAACACCACAGTTCAAAGCATCAATTCTTCAGCGCTCAGCTTTCTATATTTTAAAAAATCCATGGGGTTGCAGAGTCAGGCATGACTGAGAGACTGAACAACAACAACAATTTTAAAAACGAATGGGTCCATTCTGGTACCACATGGATAACAAACAACTTTATCTGTATTTTATTGTATTTTATCTGTATGGTCATTTCTATCTGTAAGTGCTCCCAATGCCATGAAAAGTCAGGCAGGCAGGTCTGACCAAAAGCCAGACAATGGGTTGGGTTAAGAGCCTGGCCTCAGGCATTTTTAGGCACTGACTGTGGTCTGGTTCACAGGAATAGTCTCAGTGGCTTCAGTCGTGTCTGACTCTTCGTGATCCCATGGACTATAGCTCACCAGGCTCCTCCGTCCATGGAACTTTCCAGGCAAGAATACTGGAGTGGGTTGCCATTTCCTACTCCAGGGGATCTTCCCGACCCAGGGATCGAACCCCAGTCTCCTGAGTCTCTTGCACTGACAGGTGTGATCTTTACCACTAGCGCCACCTGGGAAGCCATAGGAATAGTTAGAGTTGAAAGTCTCTCTTGATAATCTGAGTACTGGTCTCTCTCCAGTTTCCTCCTTTCCACCCAGTTCTCTCAGTACCTCAATGTGCCCTGGTAGCAGTTCTGATCCAATACGGTTTAGGAATTTGCGGAGAGTAAGCTACAGTTTCAGAACAGGATCAACCTTAAACCCTTACGAGGCACTGAATCAGGAAATATATATAAAAGAACCGAGGGTTAAACTATTCAACCTAGAGATGGGGAAGATGGCAGTGGAATTTCTAAGAGATTTATTTGGTATGAAATGCTTTGCACAGATGTAAACATTGATCAAATTCACATGTTAATGATCTGACTGGCCACTTCTGTTTTCATCTTCTCAAGACGCCTCTGGTTCCAGGCCAGGAGGCCAACTGCCTGCAGCTTGGCACAGGAGAAGCCTCGCTCCTAGGACAGCCCTGGGTGTAGCTGGCTTCTTGATGATGTTAACCAGAGCTGGCTTCTGGGATCTTAGAGGATCAAAAGGAATTTTTAAAAATTGCACATGAGCCCAGAAGAAAGTCCATAAAATCACTTCCTTGTGTCTGTGGGTTCCACCCAATAATAGCCTGCCAAACCCAAATACCTGAGAAGGAAACAGGATGGAGGGAGAGGGAAAGGAGAGGTTGACTGCAGAGGGCAATGAATCAAACCCCAAATTCGTCAGCAGACAGTAGGGGCCAGTGGGAATACGTCCTTCCTGTGTGCATACACGACTTTAGGGAGAAATTTGAATCGTCGTCTTCTACCTCTAGCTGATGTTCCTCATCAGTGTTTTAAGAAATCCAGCCAGCCTAGACAACTGCTGCTGTGTGAGGTCTAGGAGTAGAAAGTGATAAGGACAGAAAGAGGAGTGGAGACACTGAGCTGATCCAAAGACGATGAACATCGCCCCAGAGCGGTAGATTCCTTCTGTTCCTCATTCTGTCCCCAGACTCTTCCCGTTATTTTGCTTTGCCCTGCCATCTCTCTTGACTCGGAATATTAACAAGGCACGATTTGTTTGCCTTCTGCTGACCTTATTAAACCATATAAGATAAGCTCTAGTTCTGCAGTCTTCAAATTGAATTTAATCACAAAGTCCACCTCCTTTCAGTTCAAGTCCACTGCAAAACAGACCGTTAGGCAGGTTGAGCAATCATCTCCAGTGTGCTTGTGCGCCTTTGCGTAAGCTGTGCCCACAGTTCGGCTGCTTTTCTCCCTTACCCACCTAGTCTCATGACTCACCCAGTCCCAACTCCCATCCCCCTGCTCTGTAGCTCTGTCGCCTTCCCACCCCACCTCCCTGCACAAACACTTCTCTATATTCTCATTAATATTTGTACTTCTGCTGGTGTGATGTCCTTTGTTGTTGTCCAGTCGCTCAGTCGTGTCCAACTCTTTGTGACCCCATGGACTACAGCACACCAGGCCCTCCTGTCCTCCACTATCTCCTAGAAGTTCTCCAAACTCCTGTCCATTGAGTCGGTGATGCCACCCAACTGTCTCCTTCTCTGTTTCCCCCCTCTCCTCCAGCCCTCAAACTTTCCCATCCTCAGGGTCTTTTCCAATGAATCAGTTCTTCGCATCAGGTGGCCAAAGTATTTGAGCTTCAGCTNCGCCTTCCCACCCCACCTCCCTGCACAAACACTTCTCTATATTCTCATTAATATTTGTACTTCTGCTGGTATGATGTCCTTTGTTGTTGTCCAGTCGCTCAGTCGTGTCCAACTCTTTGTGACCCCATGGATGACAGCACACCAGGCCCTCCTGTCCTCCACTATCTCCTAGAGGTTCTCCAAACTCCTGTCCATTGAGTCGGTGATGCCATCCAACTGTCTCCTTCTCTGTTTCCCCCCTCTCCTCCAGCCCTCAAACTTTTCCATCCTCAGGGTCTTTTCCAATGAATCAGTTCTTCGCATCAGGTGGCCAAAGTATTTGAGCTTCAGCTTCAGCATCAGTCCTTCCAATGAATATTCTGTGATGTCCTTACCCATCTGGATTTCTCAACTACGAGTGACTCAATGGCAAGATTCTGCTCTTATTCATCTTTTTTTATTATTAGCATCAGCAAAGGAGTAAGCTCTCATCAGAAGAAAGCCAGTCTGCCCCATGTTTTTTTTAAAATTTTCAGCCACACCTCATGGCATATGGGATCTCAGTTCCCCAACCAGGGACCAAACCTGCACCCTCTGGGTTGGAAGGCAGAGTCTTAACCACTGCCCCTCGAGGGAAGTCCCAGCTAGCCCCATTCTTTATCTCATCATAAATCTTGCCCCTGGTCTTTTGCTCTCAGTGAGGACAGTCCATACACAATGGACAGGAAGGATCACGGTAAAGGTCCCCGTACCATCATCTGGGCATGCGTGCGGTTCTATAGGTGGTCTGTACACGGAGCATGGGTGCCCTTACCTTCCACCGTCTGTTTATTGATTTGTTTCTTCCCTTATCATCCGATGAGTCACTCAGTTCAAAATGACTGTAGTAAGTACTGAGGCATGTTAAGTGAGAGTTTTGGTGCATTCTCAACAAATGGTTGTTGAATAAACTAATTGGATGATGGAAGGAATGAATAAAAGCACTTATATTAGGGGCAAGTTTGGAAGATGCTGGAGTCATTTCCCGCCGTTGTCTTTATGGCATATGTGCTGGATGGGGCACAAATGCCGAGTAAATGTTAGTCATCATCACCATCATCATCAACACTGTCATCAGTGGTGCCTGGTATGTCTATTTAGCAACAAACTTCTTCCCATTAAAGCCTGATGCCCAGCATTACAGTTAGTAGTCAAGGTTCTCGGAGCTCCAGCCAACTGCAATCAGACAAGCAGTAATAGCCTGCATGTGCCAGGTACTAGGCTGTGTGCCTTATGGACAATATTTCATTTAATCCTCAGAAGATCCCTATAAAGTAGGTATCATTATCCCTTTTTACAACTGAGGAAACATTCTCAGAAACTGGGTAAAAGGCAGAAGGTTTGAGTTAGTAGGCAGTGCAATAGAAATTTACCCAGGTCTGTCAGTCTGAAACAGTGATGCTTCTTTTTTTTTTTTTTTTTTTTTTAAGTACTATACTATATTGATCTAGAATAAGAAAAAAAACTCAAAATTCTCAATATTGACAAATATTTCTTGCAAAAAAAAAAATGATCATCTCTTTGCCAAGCCCAAGATATCCAATCTAAAAGTGATTGCAATATTGCAAAATATAATGGAATTGAAAGACCTCTCTCCCTTCCCCCTCATTCCCTCCGTAAGCTTATTTTCGACGTGTGTGAATCTATTTCTGTTTTGTAAACAAGTTCATTTGTATTATTTTTTTAAGATTCAACGTATAAGTAATAACATGATATTTGAAAAAAAAATAAAGGTCTCATTCAAAACAACCATTTTTTGAAAAATTAAAACATTACATCATGTGCCTCAGTCCAGGAAATTGGCTTTTTAGCATGGCTCCCAGTCCAATTCACCCTTATTTTCCAGCACCACTCCAGAAACTAGGGCCAAGTGTTTGGCAAGGTGGGAGTGAAATTTATAAGCAATGTTCAAGGCTGGGAGAAAGAAAACAACTAATAAACTTCAAAAAGTGACATACAAGAATGAGAATAAATTAAAAGATATACCATATTCCTAGATGAGAAGACTCAATATTGATAAAAAGTCAAATTTGCACAAATTTAGTTTTATATAAACAATGCCAATAAAAGACTCTGACAGGACTATTGTCTGACATTTCACAAAATAGCTTCAACATTCATACTGGAGAACATATGAACTATAAAAGCCAAAAAAAGGAAAGCTACAAGAAGGATTTACCACACAAATATTAACATGTAATATATAGCATAATAATTAAATCAATGTGTTATTTGTACCAATTTAGAAAGAGTAATATAATAGAATAGGAAACATAACAGCAGAGCCAAATATGTATATAAATGTAACATCTTATAAAGGTGAAATTTAAAATCAGCTAAAGAAAATAATAATTCAATAAGTGGTTTGAGTGGCTAGCCATTTAGAAAGTAAATGTAAATATCAAACTCATATTACGCCCTAAATAAATTCCAGATGTACTAAAGTTTGGGGGATTTTTAAAAGGTAAACTATAAAATATAGCAAATATTTATATATAGTTTTTAGCAGGGTATGTCTAAGTGTCTTATCAAAAGTAGAAACCTAAGGAAAAAACTGAGAGATTTGACTAAATGCAGTTTTATAATGTTTGTAAGAGAAAGGAAAAGAACTGACAAATGAACAACAAATCAAAGCAAGCCTTTTAAGTTCTACGGTAAGAGACTTAATCCCTCCATATATAAAGATCTTGTATGAATCAATTAGAAAGGTATAAATATTTCAATTAAAAGCTCAGCAAGGGGACTTCCCTGGCAGTCCACTGGTTAAGACTCTGTGCTTTCAAGGTAGGACTCAAGATTTCAATCCCTTATTGGGGAGCTAAGATCCTGCATGCTGTGTGATGCGGCTAAAAAAAAACCTCAGCAAAACCAGGTCACAAAAGAAATGCAGGTGGTTTTAAACCCAAATAAACACTAGAAATCCAAGAACCGCAAAGCAAATCACCTTTGAGATATGCGGCTTTGATTTAAAAAAAAAATTACTATCGAAGTGGCAATAATTTTTTAAATTATTGATTAGATTAGAGGAAGAAGTGCTTTTGAATCCTGCTCGGGAGGGGTATAAATTTATGCTGTCTTTACTGGGGCTTCCCTGGTAAAGTGTCTACAATTCATGAAATGCAGGTTCAATCCCTGGATTGGAAAGATCCCCTGGAGAAGGGACTGGCTACCCACTCCAATATTCTTGCCTGGAGAGTTCCATGAACTGGTAGCTAGACAGTAAAGAATCTGCCTACAATACAGGAGACATGGGTTCAATCCCTGGGTTGGGAAGGTCCCCTGGAGAAGGGAATGTCAACCCACTCCAGTATTCTTGCCTGGAGAATTCCATGGAGAATTCCTGGAATTACTGTCCATGGGGTCTGAGTGACTAACACCTTCACACAGAAAATGACCTAAAAACCCTGCAGTCTGCTTTGGAAGAAAAAGTAAGAAAGTAACCACACAGAGTAGTCAACATTTAGTATTTTTTAAGTTTATTCAGTCACAGGGGAAAACTGGAAATGATTTGAATTTAGAACATTAGAGAAATGGTTTAAAAAGTGACTCAATAGGGACTTCTCTGGTGGACCATTGGCTAAGATTCTGCATTCCNACAGAAAATGACCTAAAAACCCTGCAGTCTGCTTTGGAAGAAAAAGTAAGAAAGTAACCACACAGAGTAGTCAACATTTAGTATTTTTTAAGTTTATTCAGTCACAGGGGAAAACTGGAAATGATTTGAATTTAGAACATTAGAGAAATGGTTTAAAAAGTGACTCAGTAGGGACTTCTCTGGTGGACCATTGGCTAAGATTCTGCATTCCGAATGCAGGGAGCCCAGGTTACATCCTTGGTCAGGGAACTAGATCCCACATGCCATAACTAAGAACCTGGTGAAGCCAAATAAATAAACTTTTTTAAAGAGTGGTTGAATGTGGATACAAAGGAATACTATGCAGTTGTGGAAAAGGCTTAATGTACACTCATATTTTGTGATAAGAAAGACATTCAGTCAGTGAGAAAAGCTCACAGGACTGTATATATGAGCAGTGCCATCCAGCAGAGTTTTCTGTGTGGATGGACGTGTTCTTTATCTGCACTTCTCAGTGACTATATGGGGCTTTTGAGTATTTGAAATGTGGCCAGTGTAGTGAGAAACTGAGTTTTTGTTTTATTTAACTAATTCTAATTTGAGTGGCCACATGTGGCTACTGGCTGCCATAATGGACGGTCAGATCTATAGTGTGATCGACCATATTTTTATCTACATATACCATTTTGCTGGTAGCTCAGAAGGTAAAGAATCTGCCTGCAATACATGAGATGTGGGTTCGATCCCTGGGTTGGGAAGATTTCCTGGAGAAGGGAATGTCAACCCACTCCAATGTTCTTGCCTGGAGAATTCCATGGACAGAGGAGCCTGGCAGACTAAGTAAATGGGATAGAAGACAGTTGAACATGACTGAGCAATTATCACTTTCACTTTTTACATCATTTCGAAGTACTTGTGATTAGTCATGTCCAACTCTTTGCAACACTTTGGACTGTAGTCTGCCAGGCTCCTTTGTCCATGGGATTTTTCAGGCAAGAATACTGGAGTGGGTTGCCATTTCCTCCTCCAGGGGAACTTCCAGACCCAGAATCAACCTGTCTCCTGATTTTCCTGCATTGCAGGTGGATTCTTTACCCACTAAGCCATGGGGGTTAGTGCAGTAATAATATCAGAAAGATATCCACCAAAATGTAAGCCATGGTTATCCCCGAAGACTGGGACTGTGGGTGTTTTATTTGTTTAAATATAATTAAATTTGCTTTAATATGGGGGTGGGGAGAGTTATGCCCCAAATAGGAGTACAAGGTGCTAGGAAATGCTTTGAAAGCCCTTTTCTGTGCAGAGAGTGCTGAAAATCCTAGGTCTACCTCATGGGTCCCCCATGGGTTTGCCTGGCCACCAAGGCTAATTCATATTTCACTGGAGCTCCCAGTTTTTTCCCCAAAGACCATTCTAGATGTCACTGCCCCGTATCCTGACACACCAAGGATCACTTCCCCAGCGTCATGGCCCTGGGCTTTGGTCAATGTTACTTGCCTAACAGTTTTCTTAACTGATGGGCAGAGAGAAAGGCAAACTAGTGTGAGTGACTGGGCAGGAGGCCTGGTTTTAATAGAAGTTGTGGGATCAGCCGTGCATGCTTCCACTCAGCACTTCTTATCTCATCCACTGTCGGAGCCTTTCATCACATCACGGGCCTCGATCCTGTGAGATTTGCTTCTCATTATGGCCCCCAGCCCTGTTCTCCATCCCAGGAGGCAGGTCCAGACATGCCTCCAGGATGAAAGATTACCCAAGCTGCTGGTACGGTGGGAGGACTAATTCTCCTACTACAGGCACTTCAATACACTTAAGAACCCCTCTGGTGCTGAAGGAAGTATCACTGGGTAGTTCTGCCAGATGCCCATACTGTGGGCTCCTATAGAACTTTTTTTTTTTTAATATTCATGTATTTATTTGGCTGCATCGGGTCTTAGTTGCACCATCCAGGATCTGTCGTTGCAGCACAGTTCAGTTCAGTTCAGTTCAGTTGCTCAGTCGTGTCCGACTCTGCGACCCTATGAATTGCACCACGTCAGGCCTCCCTGTCCATCACCAGCTGCCGGAGTTCACTCAGACTCACGTCCATCGAGTCAGTGATGCCATCCAGCCATCTCATCTTCTGTCGTCCCCTTCTCCTCCTGCCCCCAATCCCTCCCAGCATCAGAGTCTTTTACAACGAGTCAATTCTTCGCATGAGGTGGGCAAAGTACTGTAGTTTCAGCTTTAGCATCATTCCTTCCAAAGAACACCCAGGGCCGATCTCCTTCAGAATGGACTGGTTGGATCTCCTTGCAGTCCAAGGGACTCTCAAGAGTCTTCTCCAGCACCACAGTTCAAAAGCATCAATTCTTCGGCGCTCAGCCTTCTTCACAGTCCAACTCTCACGTCCATACATGACCACAGGAAAAACCATAGCCTTGACTAGACAGACCTTAGTCGGCAAAGTAACGGGGCTTAGTTGCTCCTCAGCATATGGCATCTTAGTTCCCTGGCAGAGACTGAATCCATGTACCCTGCACCACAAGGAGGATTCTTAACCACTAGACCACCAGGGAGGTCCCTTCTCCAGAACTCTTGACAGCCATCACAGGATACGCATTTTGTCTTCATGTCTCTGCTGCCCCCCAACACCAACATGGAACAATTAGGCATGACTATAACCTCCCTCCCCTCTCCTAACTGTTTCACTTACAGTCACTGTAGCCTCCTCTGCTGGGTCCAACAAGGCCTCAGCATCCTTCTCGACAGAGGAGAGTCTTCACCCGTCACACCAAAACAAAGCCATTTGACCCACTCCACCAAGTGAAAGTTTGTTGTATGATTGTTCAGCAATTGTAGAGCCCCTGTGGAAGCCAGAGTCTCTATTTTTGTGTGTACGCATGCTCAGTTGCTCAGTTGTGTCAACTCTTTGTGACTCCATGGACTGTTGCCCACCAGGCTCCTCTGTCCATGGCATTTTCCAGGCAAGAATACTGGAGTCAGTTGCCATGTCCTACTCTAGGGGATCTTCCCCATCCAGCAATCGAACCCTCATCTCCTTTGTCTCCCGCATTGACAGGCAGATTCTTTACCACTGTACCACCTGGAAAACCCATATTTTGGGGTATTTGAGAGAAAAGAGTAATTTGCTGCTGTATTATATTTCTAGCCTGCCGTAGGTTTATAAGGCACTCTCATGCACATCTCCTGTTGCTGTTGTTTGGTCACTAAGTCATGTCTGACTCTTTGGAACCCCATGGACTGTGGCAAACCAGGCTTACCTGTCCTTCACCATCTCCCAGAGCTTGCTGAAACTCATGTCCATTAAGTCAGCGATGCCATTCAACCTTCTCATCCTCTTTTGTCCCCTTCTTGTCCTGCTTTCTGTCTTTCCCAGCATCAGGGTCTTTTCAGTGAGTCAGCTCTTCACATCATTTGGCCAAAGTTTTGGAGATTCAGCATCAGTCCTTCCAATGATTATTCAGGGTTGATTTCCTTTAGGAGTGAATGGTTTGATCTCCTTGCTGTCCAAGACTCTTAAGAATCTTCTCCAGCACTCCAGTCTTTGATGTTCAAAAGCATCAATTATTTGGCACTCATCCCTTTTTCGGAGAAGGCAATGGCAACCCACTCCACTACTCTTGCCTGGAAAATCCCATGGATGGAGGAGTCTGGTAGGCTGCAGCCCATGGGGTCACTAGGAGTCGGACACGACTGAGCAACTTCACTTTCACTTTTCACTTTCATGCATTGGAGAAGGAAATGGCAACCCACTCCAGTATTCTTGCCTGGAGAATCCCAGGGAAGGGGGAGCCTGGTGGGCTGCTGTCTATGGGGTCACACAACTGAAGTGACTTAGCAGCAGCAGCAGCACCCTTCTTTATGGTCCAACTCTCGCATCCTACATGACTACTGGAAAAGCCATAGCTTTAACTATATGCAGATTGCTAGGTTGGTACATTTTGTCTAGATCATGTGACACTAAACACAGGGTTCTCTCTGCAACATTGCGCTGCAGCTCCACTCAGACAGCAGAAGGAAAGTCCCCAAGATCCCCAGGGCTGTCCACAACCAAGAGTAAACCAGAGGAGTGGTGAGGAGTTGGTTAGCCTCTAGCACTGGGATCACAATTTTCCTTCACCACTTGCTAGTTGTGTGAACCTGGGAAATTCCCCAGCCTCTGTAAGCTTCAGTTACCCTAGCTGCAGAAAGTGAATACTCACATTATCTCCCTCACAGAGTTGTTCTGGAAGCAAAATCATATTTAGCATACTGCTGGGCATACAGTGGGCTTGCCAGGTGGCACTAGAACCCGCCTGCCAGTGCAGGAGGCATAAGAGATGTGGGTTTGATCCCTGGGTTGGGAAGATCCTCTGGAGAAGGGAACGACAACCCACTCCAGAATTCTTGCCCAGAGAATCCCATGGACAAAGGATCTTGGCAGGCTACAGTCCATGAGGTCGCAAAGAGTCACACATGACTGAAGTGACTTAGCATGCATGCATGCATGCAGGAAAGCTCTATCACCAGTCCAATTTGAGAGCAACCCCTGGAAAGTGACCTGCCTTCCAGCCAAAGAAGATGATCTTTGCATCTGGAATCACCAAGTATATTCCATAGAAGACTGAGAAACCACCCAGAAGAGAAGGACTAGGGTTTGATCCTGGATCAAGAAGAAGGTCACTTCTTAGACTGAAGTCATCTTTCAGGTTCATGATGACATGATTCGGTCTGCCTTGTGACCTTGCAGAGATCAAGCCTGGGACCCCAGGAGTAAAAGGGGATGTTTAGAGTTGTGTGTGATATGCAGGCACCGCCCAGGGAAAGGTGCTCTTGGGTTATTGTCAGCTCTCACTGGATGAGCACAACGAACCATTGCTTCCTCTCTAAGCTCCTGCATCACAACAGGAAGATGAACCTGCTCCCAGAAAACCTGACATTTGACAGTATGCCACCCCATACCCGCCAGTGGTCATTGCAATCTTATGGTTAGCCAAAATATCTTTGCTCCAGAGGGAGTTGGGCTGGCTGGAGAGTGGGGAAAAAAAATGGGAGCTCTTTAACCTTTTAATATTATAATGATGAAGTTCCTAGTAACACTTTGTGGTACAAAGTAGAGGTTATTTATTTATTGACACTAGTTCTTGTTTGGCTACATCCTCTCTCTCTCTCTTTTTCCTTACCACGTGGTATACGGGATCTTAATTCTCCAACCAGGGATGGAACCAGTGCCCCCTGCACTGGAAGCGTGAAGTCTTAACCACTGGACTGCCAGGGAATTCCCATTTTCTCCATTATTTCTACATTGGCTGAGAGTAATTTCTTTCTGGGAGAGGCAATTCACCACTCCCCAGGCTCAGTGTTCCTGCATGCTCTAAATCTGTCTACCTAAAAAGCAGCATCATGACCACTCTCTGCCTGGTAATCCATTTCTCAAGGTTGTGTTTGCAACAGGCAAGCTTGAGCAATGAAGTACCAGTCTCTCTTGGCCAGAGAGCGACCGTGCTTACCACTCACACCAAGCTCAGGGTTCCTTTCCTTTTATGCAACCCACTGGGTATGAAGGCATCCTTCTAGGTTCATCGGTGTGACCCTCCCATGGGACTAGGGAGCCAGGGGAATGAACATGACAGGAAGCTCACGCTGCTTGCTATACTATGGTTAAGACCTTTGTCTCTGATCCAAGAATCTCATGTCTTCTGCCAACATCCATGAACTAATAATGGGTTTGCCTAAGAGCCTACAAGTAGGAGAGACTCCTAGATTCTTTATAGTTCTTGGCACTTATATATTAACAAAATTTAGCATTTTGTTGTGTTATGTCCTGTATGGTTTGCTAACTGAAGGATATTGTAGTAGACAGGATTACCACGGTGCCTCCAAGACCACAGCCTCTGCTAAGTGGAACTGTGTCATGAAGATGTAGCTTGATACAAGCCAGCTGACTATTCCCGTGTATGTGTGTGTGTGTGTGTGTGTGTGTGTGTGTGTGTGTGTTTGCACGTGCGCGTGCGCATGAGGATTGCCATTTCCTCCTCCAGAGGATCTTTCCGACCCAGGGATTGAACCCAAATCTCCTGCACTGGCAGGCAGATTCTTTACCACTGAACCACCTGGGAAGCCTCACTTCTCTATTATATCCCACTTTTCGGACCATGTCACCTTAAAAAATGGACACAACCCATCCAAAAAGTAGCAGTCTATGACACATTCCTCAAAGCCACAGTCACATTCACTGACTCTTTTTCCACATTCTCATTTTCCTTCTTTCCAAGCTTCTGTCCTACATTTCGCATCAAATATGACAAACCACATCAGCACAACCCAATCCAAACCACACGTCACTCTAGGGCAAATTAATAACAGCCTCAAGTAAAATAATAGCAGCATTGAGCAGAGAGTTACATTTAAAATGAGCTTAAGTCATTCCGATGGAGAAAGTCAGTAAACCATCATGCGAAATCAAACCCAGCAGTCTGAGAGGAATCGGAGCAAATGATTTTAAGGGAATTTTCTCAGAAACGTGGACAAGCCTTCCCAGTCAAGCATAGCCCGCCCTAGTCCATAATGCAGGTAGCATCTGTTGAACATGAAATTCCCTTCCAGTCCCTATGTTAACATTTCAGGGTTGATACCAATCACAGTTTGTAACCAGCGTGGTTCAGGATTTCCATTGTTTCCAGGCAGCTCAGCCCTCACTGGATGAGTCATTTTCAAGGGGTGGGATGCATGCTTATCTCAACATTTCCGAAGCTGTAAATTTCTTCATGATGTCCATTTACTCCTCCGAATGAGCTGTTAGAAGGCTGGGCTGATTGTAGAGGCAAATCAACCTTTAATGGGCTGCGGCATAATTACAAAACAAAAACAGTTACACACGTTCGACTCTTCTACGTATTGACGAGAGTGACTGCAGTGATTCTTCCAGACCCAAACCAGTTCCTCGGTGTTTTGATGAGGCTAGAACATTCTGGTCTGGTCTTGGCTTTCTCATGGGAGAGGGATCCTATAGGAATGACTCTGTCATTTACCCATTTTTCCTTTCCCCCAAGAAACAGTACTTATTTTATGATGCTGTGGATGATGCCTCATTGTGTAGTAATAGTTCATTCAAAAGCAACTGTTGAGGATCAGTGACTTAGAATTTGGGCTTCTGGAAACAAACGAGCTGGATTCAAACCCTGGCTGGATGACTAAACAGCTGTGTGACCTTGAACAAGGAGTTTGATCTTTCTTATGCTTTAAGGTTGACAGTCATTTAATGGATAACATTTCTTCTTACAAAAATACAGTTTACAGGTACAAGGAAGATTGGTTCTGGGAACACAACAGAATATTAGAGACAGTCAAGCAATCAGAAAAAAAGATCAAACCTCAGGGGAAAAAAACGAACTGCATTCCATGCCGGTGTCTACATAAACTTGGAAAGGAGAAGGAAAGATGCCACAGGACCACAATCTATGTAGAAAACAAATGTGGGTCACTCAGCCTCAATAGCAGGAGCTTCTAGGATCCAGATCTCACATTCTGGCCTGGTCCATTTCACGAATGATGATCTGAAATACAACCACTGGTCTCTCCCTTCTCTTTACTTCTAAGACCCTAAAGATAACTCAAGAGATTAACTCAGTTTCCTCAACTCCAAAACAGGGCTAATACCATGTGCCTATAGGATTTGGGTAAAGATGGAGTCATTCATGGGACTCAGCTCGGTACCTGCACGAGGGGAGCATTTAGTAAATGTCAGCTACATCCTGCACAGGATATTCTTTTTTAAAAGAATATATTTATTTATTTATGGGGTGGGAGGGAGGTTCAAGGCGGGGGACATAAGTATACCTATGGCTGATTCATGTTGCTATATGGCAGAAACTGACACCACAATATTGTAAAGAAATTATCCTCCAATTAAAAATAAATCATTTACATTAAAAAAAGCAGTGCTAAGACAAAAATCAAAATTTATTTGGCTGTACCAGGTCTTAGTTGCGGCATGTGGGATCTAGTTCCCTGACCAGGGATGGAACCCTGGCCCCCTTGCATTGGGAGCACAGAGTCTTAGCCACGAGACCACCAAGGAAGTCCCCCACATAGAATATTCTTTCCTGGTTTTAACACAGAGGATCACACAGAATATCCTCCACTTAAAGCAAGTGTCTCATTGATTTCCCCCTCTAACCTGTGGAGGCTCACGGACCCCAGAATCAGAAGACATCACAAATGGGCTGCAGCCACGGATCTGATGATGTTGAGGTCCCCCAAGGATGGATTTAGGACTCTGCCACGGCCAGTTTCCAGTCCAGCCCACTGTGGGAACGTTCTCCATCATGCTGGCCAGATACCAACTCACGGAATGTGACCTCTCACACACTCCATGTTTTAATTAACCTTGGATCAGCAAAGCACTATCTGTTCTCCAAATACAGTCATATTTTATGCAAGCAGTGACAAGCTAATTAAGTTAATTATTATAACACCTATCTGTATAATGAAACTAAGGTTGGATGATTCCAGCTGCTTCTCCTTAAAGTGCCTCCCAGTGATGATTAAAAAATAATTAATATCGCAGCAAAGACAGGAACAAGAAGTTAATTAAAAGACGGAGGTGCAGTCTTAATGAAACATATCCAATTGTGTTCACTACAACGCTCCACGGCCAAATCCTCCTCTGGATGAAGACGAACAGCCGTGAACACTGGTTGTTTCCTGAGAGCATTTAGAAAATATTAACCTCTCCCATTGGCTCGATCCGGCAAACATTTTAGAAGTCTCGTTTTGCCTTTTAACGAGATAAAAGAAACTTGTATTTATTTGGGCAAAGTCAGGTGGTTGAAATGAATTCCAAATCTGGACCACAAATATTACTTTGGGGGCACCTACATTATCAAAGATTGGGCTTTCCTGGTGGCTCAGATGATAAAGAATCTGCTTGCAATGCAGAAGACCCAGGTTCAATCACTGGGTCAGGAAGGTCCCCTGGAGAAGGGGTTGGCTACCCACTCCAGTATTCTTGCCTGGAGAACTGGAAGGACTGATGCTGAAGCTGAAGCTCTGACACTCTGACCACCTGATGCAAAGAGTGGACTTACTGGAAAAGATCCTGATGCTGGAAAAGATTGAGGGCAGGAGGAGAAGGGGGCGGCAGAGGATAAGATGGTTCGAGAGCATCATCAACTCAACGGACATGAGTTTGAACAAATTTGGGGAGATTTGTAAAAGCACAGAGAAGCCTGGCATGCTGCAGTCCATGGTGTTGCAAAAAGTCAGACATGATTTACCAACTAAACAACATTACCAAACCTGTCCCTTCGCTGGTGGTATCACAGACCCCCAAACATGAAAGCTGTATTTCCATTTTTAGGTAGTTAATTGCCCTATTGGGACTTCCCCAGTGGCTCAGTGGTAAAGAATCCCCTTGCCAATGTAGGAGACACGGGTTCAATCCCTTGGTCGGGAAGGTCCCTTGGAGAAGGAAATGGTAACCCTCTCCAGTATTCTTGCCTGGAAAATCCCCATGGACAGAGAAACCTGGTAGGCTACGGTTTGTGAGGTTGCAAAAGAGTCAGACCCAACTTAGCAACTAAACAACAACAGTTGTCCAAACTTCATACAGGAAAAATTAAATAAAACGTCATGGTTGAGGACATTTGGAACTCTACTTTGATTTCAGCTAGTTCAGTGTACTTGTATTGCATTCCAGGCCAAGGATGCTTTTGCTGGCTGGCCAGGGTCCCCCAGGCCATTTCTGTAGGCAGTAGGATGGCTTGCTGGGTGGCCATGTGGGTGACTAGAACAAGTGTGGTGAATGCAGAAGTCAGTGGAGAATTCCAGGGCATCAGCCACACTCAGCCAAATCACTTTGCTTCTTAGGCAGAGGACACAAACTTCATCTGGGAAGTGGGGACATCCCTGGAGGTCCAGTGATTGCGGAGTCCATGCTTCCACCGCAGAGGCTGCAGGTTCCATTCCTGGTCAGGGAAAACTAAGGTCTCCCATGCTGCTTGGCCAAAACACTTTATTTTCTTTTCTCTTACCTAGGAGTGGAATGGCTGGGTCAAAACACTTTTAAATAAAATAGTCATTTGCAAAGGGAAGAATTGGGAATGAGCAAAGTTCTATTTCAGCCAAAATAAGANCCTGGTCAGGGAAAACTAAGATCTCCCATGCTGCTTGGCCAAAACACTTTATTTTCTTTTCTCTTACCTAGGAGTGGAATGGCTGGGTCAAAACACTTTTAAATAAAATAGTCATTTGCAAAGGGAAGAATTGGGAATGAGCAAAGTTCTATTTCAGCCAAAATAAGAGTCAACATCCAATCTCCTTCAAAGTTGGAAGACCATGTTTCTGGGCGTCTTTCGACCCCTGAGCAATTTGTGTCCTTGGACAGACAGCTTTGCTCCTCNTCTTCGCATGAGGTGGGCAAAGTACTGTAGTTTCAGCTTTAGCATCATTCCTTCCAAAGAACACCCAGGGCCGATCTCCTTCAGAATGGACTGGTTGGATCTCCTTGCAGTCCAAGGGACTCTCAAGAGTCTTCTCCAGCACCACAGTTCAAAAGCATCAATTCTTCGGCGCTCAGCCTTCTTCACAGTCCAACTCTCACGTCCATACATGACCACAGGAAAAACCATAGCCTTGACTAGACAGACCTTTGTTGGCAAAGTAACGGGGCTTAGTTGCTCCTCAGCATGTGGCATCTTAGTTCCCTGGCAGAGACTGAATCCATGTACCCTGCACCACAAGGAGGATTCTTAACCACTAGACCACCAGGGAGGTCCCTTCTCCAGAACTCTTGACAGCCATCACAGGATACTCATTTTGTCTTCATGTCTCTGCTGCCCCCCAACACCAACATGGAACAATTAGGCATGACTATAACCTCCCTCCCCTCTCCTAACTGTTTCACTTACAGTCACTGTAGCCTCCTCTGCTGGGTCCAACAAGGCCTCAGCATCCTTCTCGACAGAGGAGAGTCTTCACCCATCACACCAAAACAAAGCCATTTGACCCACTCCACCAAGTGAACGTTTGGTGTATGATTGTTCAGCAATTGTAGAGCCCCTGTGGAAGCCAGTCTCTATTTTTGTGTGTACGCATGCTCAGTTGCTCAGTTGTGTCAACTCTTTGTGACTCCATGGACTGTTGCCCACCAGGCTCCTCTGTCCCTGGCATTTTCCAGGCAAGAATACTGGCATCAGTTTCCATGTCCTACTCTAGGGGATCTTCCCCATCCAGCAATCGAACCTTCATCTCCTGTGTCTCCCGCATTGACAGGCAGATTCTTTACCACTGTACCACCTGGAAAACCCATATTTGGTGGTATTTGAGAGAAAAGAGTAATTTGCTGCTGTATTATATTTCTAGCCTGCCATAGGTTTATAAAGCACTCTTATGCACATCTCCTGTTGCTGTTGTTTGGTCACTAAGTCATGTCTGACTCTTTGGAACCCCATGGACTGTGGCAAACCAGGCTTACCTGTCCTTCACCATCTCCCAGAGCTTGCTCAAACTCATGTCCGTTAAGTCAGCGATGCCATCCAACCTTCTCATCCTCTTTTGTNTTTTTTTTTTTTTTAATTTGGCCACACAGCATGGCTTTCAGGATCCTAGTCCCCTGACTAGGGACCAAAGGATGAACCCACACCCTCTGCAGTGAAAGCGTGGAGCTGCAACCACATGAGCCAATTTCTTAAAATGAAATCTTCTTTCAACACACATGTGTGTACATCCTATTGGCTCTCTGAAGAACCCTGACTAATACAGTGATTCCACAAAAGCATTACAGAATACACATAAATGTATCTGTTCCTCACAGCCCTACCCCTACCCTGGTGGACTGAAAGCAGAATACAGGGTGTCTGCTGCTGCTGCTGCTAAGTTGCTTCAGTCGTGTCCAACTCTGCGCGACCCCACAGACAGCAGCCCACCAGGCTCCCCGGTCCCTGGGATTCTCCAGGCAAGAGCACTGGAGTGGGTTGCCATTTCCTTCTCCAATGCATAAAAGTGAAAAGTGAAAGTGAAGTTACTCAGTCGTGTCCAACTCTTCTCGATCCCATGGACTACAGCCTACCAGGCTCCTCCGTCCATGGGATTTTCCAGGCAAGAGTACTAGAGTGGGGTGCCACTGCCTTCTTCATACAGGGTGTCTACTGGTGAAAAATTAGAGTAAATCTCTCCATTACCTATGAGGTTTGTAATCTTGGGTGAATTAATCCCTTTCTGCCTTGGTTCTGCCTTGGTTTTCCCACGGTGAGGATTAGATGAAAGTGAAAGTGATGTCGCTCAGTCGCTCTTTGCAACCCCATGGACTGTAGCCTATCAGGCTCCTCCATCCATGAGATTTTCCAGGCAAGAATGCTTGGGATTAGATGAGGAACACACTTCAATTCACAGAGGCATGCCCATCACAGAGTAGACACTCACTGGATACATCCCCGTCTTTCATATCTCCTTACTGTTCCCTCTGGCTGGAGTAACTTTCCTCATCTTGCCATCCTCGACATTTCCTGTTAATTTTCCAAAATCCAAGCATGCCTTATGTTCTGTGAGACTTCCCTGACGCTATCCACTGTGCCCAGAAAATAGCCATCACTAACACACATGCTTATGCTATCAGTGAAAAAAAGATAAAAATGTGTAGAAAGCCATAGCTAGAGTTCTACCTTCACATACTTCTTCATCCTTTTTAAAATATTTATCTGGCTGCGCCCAGTCTTAATTGCAGCACCTGAGCTCTTTGGCTGCAGCCTACGACCTCTTGGTGGCATCATACGGGTCAAATTCTGGGACCAGGGATCAAACCCAGGCCCCTGCCGTTGAGAGTGCAGAGTCTTAGCCACTGGGCCACCAAGGACTACCCTCACACATTTCTGTTTTAAGCCGCCATGCTGGGTTGGCAGAAAATTCAGACCTCATGGTCTCTGAGTCCCCAGGCTCCCCAGGGGCCATGTCAACTTCCTGGAAGTGGGGTGTGTCAACTTGCTAGGCTGATTCCTGAACTAAAATACCACAGACAGAGCGGCTTCAACAACAGGAACATATTTTCTTGTAGTTCTGGGGGCTGGGAGGGTGAGATCACGGTTGGATTTCATGAGAAGCCTCTTTCCTTGGGTTGCAGATGGCTGTCATCCCCCGATGTTCTCACTGGGTTCTCCTCTCTCCTGGCACATCCCTGGTGTTTCTTTTGAGTCTTAATTTATTTTTCCTACAGGGACACCAGGAGGATTGGATTAGGACCCTAAGGACTCATTTTGACTTAATTACCCATTTAAAGGCCCTTTCTCTGAATACAATCAGAGTACTGGGAGTTAGGTTTTAACACATGAATTTTGAGGGGGTGGAGCTTCCCTTGTGGCTCAGATGGTAAAGAACCTGCCTGCAATACGGGAGACCCCGGGTTGACTCCTGGGTTGGAAAGATTTCCTGAAGAAGGGAATGGTAACCCACCCCAGTATTCTTGCCTGGAGAATCCCATGGTCAGAGGAGCCTGGCAGGCTACAGTCTTCGGGGTCACAAACAGTTGGACACAACTGAGTGACTAACACTTTGCGGGGGGGAGGGGGGCGCAATTCAGTCCATAATGTTACCAAAAGCTCAACTTCTCTGAACACTGGTGCCGAATCAAATCCCAGAGACGAGGTTTTGGGTGAAGTAGAAAAGGATAGCCTTATTGCCTTGCCAAGCAAAGGGAGACACACCAGGCCTCTGCCCTGAAAAACCATGTGACTCTTCTAGAAGACTTGATGAGGGGTTTTATAACAGTGGGTCAAAGGCGCGGTCTGACAAGATCAAGGTGTGAGCAGGGCTCGCATGCCCTTAGTCTCAGGCAGTCCATCTCCTGAGCTTTATGAACTTCTCTGGTCCCTTTAATCTTGGTTTGGGTGGTTTCTCCTTCCTTGACCAGCAACCTGCCCTTTGGAACTCAGGGAAGGTCATAATGACTGGGAAGAAAAGAAAGGGTTAGTCACTCAACCATGTCTGACTCTTTGCGACTCCGTGGACTGTATCCTCCCAGGCTCCTCTGTCCATGGGANCTCAAGGTGTGAGCAGGGCTCGCATGCCCTTAGTCTCAGGCAGTCCATCTCCTGAGCTTTATGAACTTCTCTGGTCCCTTTAATCTTGGTTTGGGTGGTTTCTCCTTCCTTGACCAGCAACCTGCCCTTTGGAACACAGGGAAGGTCATAATGACTGGAAAGAAAAGAAAGGGTTAGTCACTCAACCATGTCTGACTCTTTGCGACTCCGTGGACTGTATCCTCCCAGGCTCCTCTGTCCATGGGAATCCAGGCCAGCATACTGGAGAGGGTTGCTATTCCCTCCTCCAGGAGATCTTCCCAACCGAGGGATTGAACCCGCATCTCTTGTGTCTCCTGCATTGCCAGGCTTTCACTAGCACCATCTGAGTGAAAGTCGCTTGGTCGTGTCCGATTCTGCAACCCCACGGACTATACAACCCATGGAATTCCCCAGGCTAGAATACTGGAGTGGGTAGCCTTTCCCTTCTCCAGGGGATCTTGCCAATCTAGGAATCCAACCCAGGTCTCCTGCATTGCAGGCGGATTCTTTACCAGCTGAGCCACCTGGCAAGCCCAGCACCATCTGTGGGTGTTCAATTAACACTTGAAATATTTTTCAGTATATACTGAAGTCATATACATTCAGTATATGACTGAATGAATGAATATACTGAATGTTAAGGGGGAAAATACCCCCCTCAACATTTGCCAGCCTCCCACCTGTCCGTAAACTCTTCGCTAAAATAGCCTAAGTTTTTCTTACGGGCAGCAGTGTGCTAAGCACTTGGTAGCTCTGGAAATCAACTCTGAAAGGAGCTAACACTGAAGGGAGGAGCCACAGCGCCCTCTAGTGGTGATGGTGCGCATTGCACCCCTCTGTACTTTCCCTGGGTCCTGACCTTGGGCGGGGACCAGTCTGAATGGGACTAGTCCTCCAGGTCTGACCCTGTCCCGGGCAGCCAGGCCACAGGGCAGGCACATGGTAGAAGCCACCCAGAACATGCTCCGTGGAGGATGTGGGAAAGCTCGGAACACGCACTGAGGATCTAGAAGGTTTTGTTTTTGTTTTACTGTAATTGTTGATTTATAATTTTGAATCAGAATCTAGAAGACTTAACTGCTCCAGTCTGGCACCTCTTGAGAGCACTCGTCGCCTGAAAGGAAGAGCTTGCTCCCCTGCCACTGAGAGGAATATTCCCATCAGCTGGAGAGGCGCAGCCTCACAGCCTGTTTCAGGCAAGAGACTGTAAGACCCTCATTTCAGACCAAGTTCAGAGCTATCAGCTGGGCTCATAGGAAAAGAGGAACCAAAACATTCTCCCTTTGGAGGTCGAGGGGCAGAAGAATAGGAATGCTGAGGTGTCCTGAATAGAAGGGCGCGGAGGAGAGGAGAGCTGGAGTCACCTGTTAGGGGCTGAATTGTGTTCCTTCCCTGAATTCATGTGTTGAGGCCCTAACTCCGAGGACCTCAACAGGTGACTGAATCTGAAGAGAGGGCTTTTAAAGATGTGATTAAGTTAAAAGGAGGCCATGGTGGTGGCCCCTAGTCAAATAAGACGAGTGCCAAGAAATGCAGACACACAGAGGGCACTGCCAGGGATGCACAGAAGAGAATCCCAGGGAGGAAGCAGGGAGGAGGTGGCCATCTGCAAGCCAAGGAGAGAGGCTTCAGGAGAAGTCTGCCCTGCTGACACCGTGAGCCTGGACTTCCAGCCTCCAGAACTGTGAGCAAATTAATTTCTGTTTGTTAAGCCCCCTGGTCTGTGCTGTTATGTTATGGCAGCCTGAGCAAACGAATACCGGGCAGATCCTCCGTGCCCTCAGCAAACATGTCCTGGGTTCTCTCCAGGTCTCAGCTGTTTTTCAGTCGCCAAGGGGCTGTGCTTCATGCTAAGCATCTAATGACGAATGAAGGGGTTTCCCTGGTGGTCCAGTGGTTTCCTTTTCTGTCCCCTCCCCCAGCCTTATTGAGCTTTGGTTGACATATAACATTGTGTAAGCTGAAGTTTTACAATGTAATGACTTGATATAAGTACATACTGCAAAATGATTACCACCATGAGGTTAGTTAATATAAACAGCACCATGCAAAGTAACCTGTGTGTGTGTGATCTACTTTCTTAGTAACTTTCAAGTATACAACACAGTATTGCTAACTATAGTTACTGTACTGTACGTTACATCTCCAGAGCTTATTCATCTTGCAACCAGAAGTTCGTACAGTTTGAACACCTCTACCTGTTTTCCCATGCTCCCAGCTTCTGGTAATCACTAATTTCCTNCTGACCCTTAGGCAGAGCCCTTTCGCGTGCGCCTCATGGCTGGGGCCTCTTAGTCCGTGTGTGAAGTGGGCAAGTGTGCGGAGGAGGTGATGGAAGAGAACCCCAGCACCGGCCCACCCCAGTCCCCTCCTCGCGTCTGCCGAGGAGGGTTCAAAACCTAGGGTCCTAACAGCAGACACTCGGCCGGTAGCACTACATGGGTTTTCAGGGGTTTTCTTTCCCCTCTCTGGTGTACAGCAAAGCATCCGATCGGTGGCAGAAGCTTTACAGACTCTGACTCTCTGGTGCGATATTCGTCTTCTAGGTATCTCTTCAACTGCGGGGAAGGCGTCCAGCGACTTATGCAGGAGCACAAGTGAGCCAGCCCTCTTCCTGCGGGGCGGGGATGACTGTGCGGCTTTGACACGGGGGTCAGCAGAAGAGAGGGTGTCCGGCCAGTGTGTTGTGTCCTGCTCCAGCGCTTTCTCTTTCTTAGGCTGAAGGTGTCCCGTTTGGACAACATATTCCTGACCCGAATGCACTGGTCTAATGTTGGCGGGTTGTGCGGTGAGTCCATTCTTGTCCAGGTCAGAGGCTGGAGGGAGGTCTCTGGGATCTTAACCTGCCTTCTCTGCCCCCCTACCCCCCCCCCTTTTTTTTTTGCCCATCGCCTGAAGTTCAGGGGAGCTGGAATTCTTTTTATGCCTGCCTCATCAGCTACAGCAGGAAGCATCAAAAAGCTCAGAAGAGTAGGTGTTAATGTGGAGGCTGCCTTTAGGTGTTAACCACCCACTTCATTTATTGAGTTGCTAGACTGGAGATGTGGGACCGACTGGAGTGTGTGGTCACAGTAAATGGGGATCACAGTAAATACTAGGTTGGCCAAGAAGATGGTTTGGGTCTTTGTGTAACAGACTTTTTGGCCAACTCATGTCTGCCACTGGGACCATCAGCTACACACAGAGACCCAGTATCCAGATTTGTTGTTGTTTAGTCGCTAAGAAGTGTCTGACTCTTCTGTGACCCATGGGCTATTATAGCCCGCCAGGCTCCTGTGTCTGTGGAGTTTTCCAGGCAAGAATACTGGAGTGGGTTGCCATTTCCTTCCCCAAGGGATCATCCCCACCCAGAGATCAAACCCAAGTCTCCAGCATTGGCAGGCGGATTCTTTACCACTGAGCCACCAGGAAAGCCCAGTATCCCGATTACCCCCTTGTTTCTGCCCATCAGTTAGAAAGATCGAGATTGTTTTGCTGCCACATTCTGTAACATTGTGGAGCAGGTAGGAAGGAGTAGAGGCTGGACTCCTCTCATCCTCCAGGACTGAGACTCAGAGGCGAGGAGGCGCCCAGGGTGCAGAATTGGTGCCATCCTTTGAGTCGGTGGATTTTTGCCCCCGAGGTGCCTCATTCTAGTATCAAGTCCTGAGTAAGCGTCCCTTGAGCCTCTAGCCAGCACCAAGTCTGCCCTGCTTGTGTTCCCTGGTAACTCTGGAATGAGAACAAGTAGAAAAAGCAGCCAGTTAAGTAAGGAGTGTGCCTCCTCGCACTGACTGTGAGTCAGGGATATGAGAGATCTGAGTTTCTTCGCCCTTTTTTTTTTAAAGGAATGATCCTCACTTTAAAGGAAACCGGAGTTCCAAAGTGTGTGCTTTCTGGACCTCCACAACTGGTGAGTCTCAAAGTTGAGCCTTCCATTTTAACTTCCACAGGAATTTCCAGTTTTGCACATTGGCCCTCTGCCCTCCAGGGAAATCTCANCCTTTTTTTTTTAAAGGAATGATCCTCACTTTAAAGGAAACCGGAGTTCCAAAGTGTGTGCTTTCTGGACCTCCACAACTGGTGAGTCTCAAAGTTGAGCCTTCCATTTTAACTTCCACAGGAATTTCCAGTTTTGCACATTGGCCCTCTGCCCTCCAGGGAAATCTCATAGCAGTGGAAACACTTTGCGTTTCAAGCTAAAGATAACCTGAGTCCAAGCTTTATTGACTCTCTGACTGGGCTTAGGTCACATTCCCTCCTGGAGCCTCAGTGTCTGTATCTGTGAAAGGGTCACAGGTGTTGAAAGTTAAATGAAGTTCCACAGAGCACTTGTTACTTTGTTTCATACTATGTGGACACAAGATAGATGTCAGCTTTTATTCTTTTTTGTTTGAAATTTATGTTTTAATTGAAGGATAATTGCTTTACAGAATTTTGTTGTTTTCTGTCAAACCTCAACATGAACAACTTTTATGCTTATTTATTAAATTTCAGACATCTCTGTTGTACTGTCCAAGCCAGCTTACAACACTGTTGAGAAGTTATAAACACATTATTGGTGTAAGGGTTCACTTCACTTCCCAGGTCCTAAGGGAAAAGGCAGCCAGACACCAGCCCTGCCTGTGGCATCCATCTCCAGAATAANCATGGGCTATTATAGCCCGCCAGGCTCCTGTGTCTGTGGAGTTTTCCAGGCAAGAATACTGGAGTGGGTTGCCATTTCCTTCCCCAAGGGATCATCCCCACCCAGAGATCAAACCCAAGTCTCCAGCATTGGCAGGCGGATTCTTTACCACTGAGCCACCAGGAAAGCCCAGTATCCCGATTACCCCCTTGTTTCTGCCCATCAGTTAGAAAGATCGAGATTGTTTTGCTGCCACATTCTGTAACATTGTGGAGCAGGTAGGAAGGAGTAGAGGCTGGACTCCTCTCATCCTCCAGGACTGAGACTCAGAGGCGAGGAGGCGCCCAGGGTGCAGAATTGGTGCCATCCTTTGAGTCGGTGGATTTTTGCCCCCGAGGTGCCTCATTCTAGTATCAAGTCCTGAGTAAGCGTCCCTTGAGCCTCTAGCCAGCACCAAGTCTGCCCTGCTTGTGTTCCCTGGTAACTCTGGAATGAGAACAAGTAGAAAAAGCAGCCAGTTAAGTAAGGAGTGTGCCTCCTCGCACTGACTGTGAGTCAGGGATATGAGAGATCTGAGTTTCTTCGCTCTTTTTTTTTTAAAGGAATGATCCTCACTTTAAAGGAAACCGGAGTTCCAAAGTGTGTGCTTTCTGGACCTCCACAACTGGTGAGTCTCAAAGTTGAGCCTTCCATTTTAACTTCCACAGGAATTTCCAGTTTTGCACATTGGCCCTCTGCCCTCCAGGGAAATCTCATAGCAGTGGAAACACTTTGCGTTTCAAGCTAAAGATAACCTGAGTCCAAGCTTTATTGACTCTCTGACTGGGCTTAGGTCACATTCCCTCCTGGAGCCTCAGTGTCTGTATCTGTGAAAGTGTCACAGGTGTTGAAAGTTAAATGAAGTTACACAGAGCACTTGTTACTTTGTTTCATACTATGTGGACACAAGATAGATGTCAGCTTTTATTCTTTTTTGTTTGAAATTTATGTTTTAATTGAAGGATAATTGCTTTACAGAATTTTGTTGTTTTCTGTCAAACCTCAACATGAACAACTTTTATGCTTATTTATTAAATTTCAGACATCTCTGTTGTACTGTCCAAGCCAGCTTACAACACTGTTGAGAAGTTATAAACACATTATTGGTGTAAGGGTTCACTTCACTTCCCAGGTCCTAAGGGAAAAGGCAGCCAGACACCAGCCCTGCCTGTGGCATCCATCTCCAGAATAACGCCTTGCAGCCATCCCTCTATGTCCTCCCCATTAGCTCTGTCCCACCATGGTCTGCCATCACATCCCATGTCCATTCCTCCACCCCCATGACTGTCCAGCACCGCGGCCACAGGGGTCCCTCTCAAGTGGAACGGAAGGCGGGTCACCTCGTCCTAAAACCCTTCACAGGTCTCTGTAAACATAGTCCAGATACCGTCACTTGGCCCCCAGGTCCCGCTGGCCCTGGCCATCACCTGCCCTGCATCTATGCCTGGCCACACGGCGAGGCTGCGGGGCCAGCTCTGAGCTCTTCACAAAGCCCCACCTGTCTCAGGCCAAGATAATTTTCTCCCTCCTGTGTCCTCCCAAACTTCTGGGCTCAGCTCCAGGGCTTTGGCCTGGGGTGCGCCCCCCTGCCCCACCAGTAGCTCTGCAGACTGGTTGGATCCCAGTCTCCTGTGTTGTTTCAGACGTGCAGGATGCTCAGCCCTACAGCTGCTCGTTGTCATCTGTATAATTTCTGTCTCTTTCTCTGGTTTCTAAGTTCTGTGAGCGCAGGTACCCCATCTTCTCATTGCTGATCCCCAGGCATCTAACCTGTGGTGGACACTCAGTAAGAAAGTTGAAAGTGCTCTCTGAAGTGTTTTACATTGCCGCCTCCAGCATCTCTCTGACGCTTGGACGTGTGTTTCCTCCTCCTCGTTTTTCTCTCTTAGGAGAAGTATCTGGAAGCTATCAAAATATTTTCTGGTCCACTGAAAGGAATAGATCTGGGTAAGTCCTTGATAACTACTCATATGCCCCTTTCTCTCAGATCAGAATCCATAAAAGCTGACCGAAGTAAACCTGAAAAATCAAATGCTTCATCCATGTGAGATGAATTTTGAACCTATTGCTGATTGCACTTTCTCCGCCCCTACCTCATCCCTTAAACAATTGCGGGAAGGCAGGAGTGAGTCAAAAGCTGCCAGGTTTGGGGTGTGTGCAGGATGGGGTTTCCTTGGGGCCCTGAGGCTCCTTCATGGCCCTGTAGGTGGGTGTCACCATTGAGTGGCCTTGGATGCCTCACAGAAAGAGGGGCTGGGAGCAGTTTTTCTGGGAGCACTTGGCCAGTTGATGGGAAGAGGCCTGACTGAGGTACCGGCCAGTCCAGGGGCATCTCCGGTTGGTTCTTCTGCAGAATAATGCTGGTGTTTTATTTCAGAATGTGTTTTGGCTCTCAGAGTTGAGAGCATAGGTTCCCTGGCCTGGCAGTGCTGAGTGTCAACCTGTGTCTCTTACACTTAACCAGCTTCATTTTCTTTTGGCGGTTCATCACCAGTGATCTCATATGTCTTTTCACGTGGCTGTGCTAAACGTTAACGGCTGAAGATGTATTTTTGCTGCTTCCCTAAACATTTTCATTTCTTAGAAATTCTCGGTTTAATGCAGATTTCTGCAAAATTCCAAAGCACTTCCATTGCTCTGGGAAGGTGATTCCCGTGCCCGTGTTTGCTGCCCCAGTCACTATTCCATGGTCTTTCCCCCAAAGCCGTGCGGCCCCACTCAGCGCCGGAATACAAGGACGAGACCATGACGGTGTTCCAGATCCCCATCCACTGTGAGTACCAAGCCACATGGTGGGGACCCCTGGCCGTCCGTTGGTTAGGGCTCTGCACTTTGACCGCTGGGGCCCAGGTTCGATCCCTGGTCAGGGAACTAAGATCCTGCAAGCTGAGCTGCATAGGCAAACATTTAGAAAGCCACATTTTCTTGGAGCGGGAGGAGGTGGGTCCTAGGTAAGGAAGGCGGGGGGATGGGAGAAACTGCTGGTGGCCAGTGGAGGACAGGCCAGTGAAGTGGGCAACTGGCTGTGAGCTCGCCCGAGGGCTGTGTCATCTGCTCATCTCCCCTACTGACCAGGCGAGCAGACGAGTGGTCAGCAGCCGCCTGCGAAGAGTCCAGAGCGGCTGAGTCCACAGCCACCTCCACATGTGGAACCAGCTGACGGGGAGCAGCGCCCAGACGGTAATGGTGCGCAGTCAGCAGTGTGCTGTCGAGGGGACTGGGGTGGACGTGGGGTCTGTTTTACTCCATTGCTTCCTTTTGCTCTCCATTCAAGTTTTTGTCCTGAGGAAGTTCTCTGTGCAGAACAGACACTTTTTCCTTGTCCTGTTAGGACACCTGTGGGCAGCTGAGTGGCCACACGGAGCCTTAAGGGCCAGTTTGAAGCTGGAGGGTAGGGGCCTAAGCTTCGGGTCCAGTTTACCCAGAGGAGAACAGAGCCTGGCAAATGATTCATACAGAGGCTTTTGTGTTTCCCATTTTCTGGTACAAAATTATGTTGTTTATTTCATTATACAGTACAGATCATTAAGTCTCTACAGTTCGTCACCGAGTCTTTGGATTTTTTTGAATTCCCATTTCACATATAGCAAATCAGTATTTGCGTGTGCACCTGCCGTGTTTGCAAAGCCACACATAGGAGTGCTGCTGTTGGTATCCACAGATGGAGAAGGCTCGGTGAACTGTCTGTGTCTCGTTGAGGCAGCAGAATGCCAGTTAGCTGTTGTGAATGCAGGACCTAACAGCCCGGCTGAGCAAGCAGAGAGTGGCTTTGTGCCTCCTCTTCCGAATGGCAGCCCGCTGGGAAACGGGATCGAAATTCCAGGCTGAGACCCACCAGAGGAACTGGGCTGCTTGAGGACACTGTGGTCCCGGGACGGGCAAGCTTGATAAGTTCCCGCCTCTGCTGTGCGGGCCGAGGGGCCCCAGCCCTGTGAACGGTCCTTCTTGGATGGCACGAGTGAGGACTGACATTTTTGCAGGCCTTTCAACTTTTACGTTATTTCTCACTGAGTTATTGCTAAAGCACATTACAGCTTATTTTTTTCTCTCATCTCCACTTCTAGGTAAAAGATGAAACGTGTAAAAACCCTTCACTTGCTCTTTGCTGGTTTGAGTTTTTGCATTTTTGTTTACTCAGATGTCAACATGAGTTAGGAAAAAAAAGAAAGTTGTGCTTGAGGGAAAAACAAGTGTGTGTTTGTATCCAAAGCTCCTTCCGTTTTAAACGTGTGTGACGCCAGATGGGTGTCAGGTGATCGCTGACCTGTGACACCTGGAAGCCTTGCCGTCCGCCTGCTCATGGTCGGATTGTCTCTCCTCAGGTGTCGGCCGGAAAGCGCGTGGCAGGGACACCTCCTTGGTGGTCGCTTTCGTCTGTAAGGTGAGCACGTGTCTGGTGACCTGAGGGTAGCAGCTTTCTCTGTGATCAGAGGAAGCACACCCTGGTTCCCAGTAAACCGCCTGTGCTCCTGTACGTGTCCAGATTGTCTTCCAACCAGAGTCAGTCTTCGGAGACATGTGTCCTAGCTGGCTGTGAGCCTCACTCTTGAACTTCAGAAACAGCGAAAAGGTTAAGTTTCTGAAGTCAGTGGAAATAGAGTTGATTTACAGTGTTAACTACTGCTGTACAGCCAAGTGATTCAGTTATACACGTGTGTATATATACTCTTTTTATTTTTTTATATATACTCTTTTTAAAAATACTTTTCTCCATATAACCATATATTATATGATGGAGATAGCATCATTATCACAGGAAGTTTTCTTGTGCTGTACGGCAGGACCTTATATCCATTCTATATGTGATAGCTTGCACTTGCTAATCCCAAGCTCCTGGTCCTCCCCTCCCCCGCCCCCACCCTGGACTTCCCGCTTGGTGACCAGTCTTTTTCTGATAGATTCATTTGCACCCTGTTTTAGATTGGACGCATAAGTGATAGCGTATGGTGTCTGTCTTTTTCTGACTTCACTTAATAGGATAATCTGTAGGCCCATCTCTGTTGCCGCAAATGGCATTTCACGTTTTTATGGTTGAGTAATACTCTATTATGTGTACACGTATACATGTTTATATGCCACATCTTTTTCATCCATTCCTCCATCCGCGGATGTCTGGTTGCTTCTGTGTCCTGGCTGTTGTAACCAGTGTTGCAGTGCATATTAGGGTGCATATATCTTTTTAAATTATGGTTTTCTCCTGATACATAGCCAGGAGTGGGGTTGCTGGAGTGTATGGTAATTCTGTTTTTACTTTTCTGAGGGACCTTAATACTGTTTTTCACAGTGGATGCACCAACTTACATTTTCACTAACAGTGTAGGAGGGTTCCCTTTTCTCCACATCCTCTCCAGCATTTATTGTTTTGTAGACTTTTTAATGATGGCCATTCTGATTGGTGTGAGGTGGCACTTCACTGGAGTTTTGATCTGCATTTCCTTAATAATTAGCAATGTGGAGCGTCTTTCCATGTACATATATATGCATATATATGGATAGCTATTGGCTATCCATATATATCTTGTTTGGAGAAATGTCTGTTTCGGTCTTCTGTCCATTGTTCCATTAAGTTGCTTTTTTTGTTGTTGAGTTTATGAGCTGTTTGTATATTTTGGAAATTAAACCCTTTTAGTTGCTTCATTTGCAAGTATTTCTACCGTTGTGTAGTTGGCTTTTCATTTTGTTTATGGTTTCCTTTGCTCTGCTAAAGCTGTGAGTTTGATTAGGTCCCATTTGTTTATTTTTACTTCTGTTACTTTGGGAGACTGACCTAAGAACACATTGGTATGATTTTATGTCAGAACGTTTTGCCTGTGTTCTCTTGTAGAAGGTTTATGGTGTCATGTCTTATATTTAAGTCTTTAAGCCACTTTGAGTTTATTTCTGTGTATAGTATGAGGGAGTGTTCTAACTTCGCTGACTTAAATGGATCTGTCCGACTTTCCCAGCACCACTTGCTGAAGAAAGTCTTTTCCCCATTGTGTTAATATATTCTTGCCACCTTTGTTGAAGATCAGTTGACTTAGGTGTGTGGATTTACTTCTGGGCTCAATTAGTAGCTTTTATTATCTGGAGATATGTTCTCTCTATACCCACTTTGGTTAAGAGATTTTCTTTTTTAATCATAGTAAATGTTTGTTTTATTTATTTCTCGTGGTGCTGGGTCTTCACTGCTGGCATAGGCTTTCTCTGTTGTGAGCCGAGGCCCTTCTAGTTGTTGAGTAGGGCCCCTCTAGTTGTGAGTAGGGGCCCCTGTAGTGCAAGTTTTTAAGTACAGAATGATGATTATGAGGTTTTGCGATAGGATTTTTTTCTGCTTTAACATAATAAGAGAATACTGGGAGCTTTTTATTGTGACTTCTCTCTGGTATGAAAGCAGCAGCACAGTTTGCCACGTATGTGAAAAGTCAACAAGAAAAACCACCCATAGTTTCCCTGTCCCTGGAGTGCGTGTCACACGGTGGATCCGTGACCGTTTCTGTTGGACTCTGTTCTGGGGACGCTCTGTTGGCTGTCTCTTGACCCGCGCAGGATAACAAAACGAGCATCTCTCCTCCAGGTGCTTGGAGGACGCTTCTTACTTGGGATGGGAATAGACGGCATTTTATTAGATGGACAAGGAGTTGACAAGGTTGGGGAAGTAAGCAGATCCATTTTAAAGCATTCAGTTTCCAGTGCTAAACCGACTGCAGAACTGACCGTGGAAACCGTGCTTCTCCGTCGGACCCTGGCCTCACATGCTGTCCTCTTCCTCACAGCTCCACGTGAAGAAGGGAAACTTCTTGGTGCTCAAAGCAAAGGAGCTGGGTCTCCCAGTGTGAGTGGCTGGGCGTCTGGGGCGGGCCTCACTGGGCACAGGGCACCTCGGGGCCCTGCCCTCACCCAGGCCTCGCCTGTCATTTCAGCGGAACAGCCGCCATCGCGCCCATCATCGCTGCTGTCAAGGACGGGAAGAGCGTCACCTACGAAGGGAGAGAGGTGGGTGCGCTCCTGGCAGCCACAGGCTGGGCCCAGACACTGGACAGTCGCTATCTGGTCTGGGCCCCACTTGCAGGGAAGTGAGCAGCTTGGGTTTCATCACTGAGCTGAGCTTGTCTAGGCTTGCCCTGCACATCAGTGCTGGCCGTGTAGGGGCATTTCTGGGGGTTTCCTTTTAGGATTTGGGGGTCTTCCTGATAGGACGGGGGCTGTCCCTGTCCCTGGGTGCAGGGGAGACCCCCTCAGGGTGGACTTCAGGCGTGTGGCCCCAAGGAGTGACATCCTCACCAAGGTGGGAGGATGTAAGGGTGAGACTGCACCGAGTGCGGAGTGTGAAATGCCCTGGCCAGCCGGCCCCGGCTGGGGTCATTGAGGGTGGAGGTGTAGGTGCTCCCCAAGGGGGCTGTGCTGTCCCTGGGGACTCAGGGGCCTGCCCTGGGAGCACACGGTGACCCCGGGGACTTCACAGATTCTTCCTGAAGAGATCTGCACCCCTCCGGACCCCGGGATCACCTTCATCGTCGTAGAATGTCCAGACGAAGGGTTCATCCAGCCGCTGTGTGAGAATACTACCTTCAGGAGGTGAGGAGGGCCCTCCTGGCGGGAGGTGAGAACCGACATTGCTCTGGAGAGCCAGGCCGGGCTCCCACTGCCCAGTCTGAGGTCTGCACTCTGTGCCTCACTGGACCCAGCAGAGCCTCTGCTTGCTTCCTCCCAGTTACCAAGGGAAGGCCGACGCCCCCGTGGCCCTGGTGGTCCACATGGCCCCAGAGCACGTGCTCCTGGACAGCAGATACCAGCAGTGGATGGAGAGGTATGAGGGCCCCCGGGTTCCTGCCCTCCCTGGAGGCTGGGGGCGTCCGTGCTGTGCAGACAGTCCCCGCGAGGGGGCGCTGCGAGCACACGTCTGCTCGCGTGGGGCTGGCTTCCTGCCTGCACCCTCCACACCCTCACCTCGGAACAAACTCTGCCTGCGTTGATGATCATGTGTGTGTTACCTAAATAAGACGCGTGGAGGATAGAGTAGCAGCCTTGCTTTAGAAGCTTTATCCATGTCGGGCACCTTCCTGCTCTTCCTGGACTTGGCTGGGGTTGGACTGGGGCGCGTGGTGACTCCTCTTCTGCTGGCGCCCCTGGTCCTCTGCCCCTCGGGGTCTGAGTATTGGCATCCATCACCATCTTCCTTTCCTCCCCTCATCCCCGTGCTCCCTCGTGTTCCTGAGTCCCCAGCCCTGGAACTGTTTCTGGTTTCCCAAAGGCCTGGAACTGGGTTCTGAGGAGGAGCTGGTCTGTGTCTGGCCACTTGGGGTGACCTCTGGACAGGTCTCTCGCCCTATTGAGTGGTCCCAGTACATGACCACCCCCTGGGCTGGAGTGCCCCAAGAAAGACACCATGACGACCGTGTGTCCATCTGTCTTAGGTTCGGGCCCAACACCGAGCACCTGGTTCTGAACGAGAACTGCGAGTCGGTCCACAATCTGCGCAGCCACAAGATCCAGACCCAGCTCGGCCTCATCCACCCAGGCATCTTCCCCCCGCTCGCTGGCCCCCGCCCTCAGGTAGCAGCCCCCCACCTCCACTCGCCGGCCTCACCCTCGGGTAACCCCCCACCTCCACNGGGGGGGGCATTAGACGGCAGCGCCCTGACTCCCAGGGCCGCAGGGCTAAAGAGACTTGTCACTCCGTCTGGGCCGGCTGAGCTCTGGCCTCCGCTCAGCCTCACCGTCCCCAGGTGGGGGACTGAGGACCCACACCACGGGGGAGCAGTCGGGACTGGGGTTTCCTGATTTCGTCAAACATTCCATCCAAGGAAGACCATGGCAAGTGGACAGACAGACACATAGACACCGTCTTCAAAGACACACAAACATGGAAGCTCTGGGACGAAGGTCCTCCTCTCTCCTGACCCCCCCACCCCCCAAACAGCCCCCTGCCTGACCGAGCAGAGACGGGGGTGGGGGGGGTGGGGGTCCGCAGCTTGGCCGAGCTCCTCCTCCTGCCGGCCTGGCCTGTAAGGTGTGGCACACCCTGCAGCTTGGGCTCAAAGCCCCGCCTCTGTCCCCAAGCGGAGTGTGACCTTGGGTGCCTTCTCACGCCGCCTGGGCCTGGCAGTCACTGGGGGAACAAAGGTGGGAAGGTGCCCGCAGGGGAAGCAGGTAAGGGATGTGCACCCTGAGGAGAGCCGCCTGGCGGCCACCATGGCCACTCCTTAAGCCCCACTGAGCAGGAAGGTAACTCAGGGAGCCGGACACAGTGGGAGAGAAGCCCCTGCAGACGGCCGAGGAAGGAGAGGCCCATCCTTTGGACAGAGGCCCCAGGAGGCCTGTCAGGGGGCCCGTGTGGGCGGCAGACACCGCAAAGCCCCTCCTGTCCAGCATGTGCAGCTTTCCTGGAGGGTGGAGGGGACCCCTCGCTTCACTCTGGCCGCTGACACCTGCTTCCTGCCTCTGCTTTCCTTACGAGCTTCTACCCTTTACAGGAGCAGGAGGCCTGGCAGAAACTGCTAGGAGGGCTCCCAGAGTACTTCACTGACTTGGACAGAAAGGCCCTGGCTAGCTGCATACCTGGGACAATGTGAGCTCGGGGTGAATTCTAGAACGGACACTAGGGGTTCTTTAGAACCTGCTGACCATGCTGGAGGACCGGGCAGGTCCTCTCCCTGGGGGCCCCTCCCTAAACCCAGGTGCTTGTGCCTCCCCTAACACTGGGTGCACATTGTCAGCCAGTGGGCCATCCAGTGACACAGACCTGGGATGAGGGAAGGGCCATCACCCCTTCCTTCTAAGCCCGCGTGGCAAGCAGCTGGGGCTGGGCGACCCTGGCGGGGGACAGTGAGGGAGGAGCTGAGTGCAGCCTCTTCCTCTTTCTGAGAAAAGCAAGGAGGCGGCCAGTGAGCCCCCAGGCCGCGGGAGGCTGCCGTGCAGGTCAGGGTGCATGCAGAGCGCGGGGTGCGGCCTGGCTGCGGGCAGGAGAGGTAAGGCCGGGACCGCTTACCCTGCAGTCCCCCTCACGTGTCCACAACCGCGTCCCCCGTGTCACACAGCTGCGAGAACACAGTGACAGGAGTTGGAGAGAGGAAGAGATACAATGAGACGACAACGGAACACAGCACACCCAACAGCACGGTCAGGGGGCCGCAGCAAACTGTTCAGACCACTGCCCCGCGGGATGAGGGGCTGGGCCACTGCCCCCCAGACGACTGCTCAAGGGCACCAGCTCTGCACCAGGGGTGGCTGGGACCCCCGCCATCCACCAGGGACTCTTCCAGAACCACCAGTGGGAGGGAGGTGGTGCTCACTGTGGTTCTCCAGGGAGGGCTCTCCTTAATGTCTTAAGAGCCTCAGGGTGGACAGAGCAGCCGAGCCTTCACCATTAATCACATCCAAAGAAAGCCAGATTGCCAGACGGCCGCTCCCCATGGCATATACATCTGTTCCCCTCACCCCAGGCATGTGCACTGGACTGGTCTCTTCTAGGCAGCGAAGCACTGAACCCATCCGGTCAAGGGAACCCTCACTCCTGAGGGCGGACGTGGGGATGAATAAAAGCACAAGTCAGGACCCAGGGCCAGACCGCTCCCTCCAGTGTGTGTGGCATGTCTGCGTGGAGGCAGCTGTGTTTGTGTATGTGTGTGTGTGGTGTGTGGTAAGTGTGTATATGGTGTATCTGTGTGTGATTTATGTGTATCTGTAGTGCGAGTGCATGCAAGCATGCTTGTATCTGTGTGGTGTGTGTAGGTTATGGTTACACATTTTCCTAGAGGAAAAATAGCTCCACCTTGGATGTTAAATTTAAAGTTACAGAACCTTGTCTGAAATTGCATGCTCAGTCACTTCAGTCGTGTCCAACTCTTTGTGACCCCCATGGACTGTAGCCCTCCAGGCTCTTCTGTCCATGGGATTCTCTAGGCAAAAATACTGGAGGGGGTTGCCATGCTCTTCTCCAGGGGATCTTCCTGACCCAGGGATCAAAACCATTACCTCTCACATCTGCGCTGGCAAGCAGGTTCTTTACTGAGCCCTTTCTAAATATATTTTGCTAGGAAAAAACCTTTTTCTAATAAGCCTTGTTTGAAGTGAAGTGAAAGTCGCTCGGTCATGTCTCTTTGTGACCCCACGGACTCATGGAATTCTCCAGGCCAGAATGTTGGAATGGGTAGCTGTTTCCTTTCCCAGGGGATCTTTCCAATCCAGAGATTGAACCCAGGTCTCCTGCATTACAGGCAGATTCTTTACCATCTAAGCCACCAGGAAAACCCAAGAATACTGGAGTGGGTAGCCTATCCCTTCTCCAGGGGAATCTTCCTGACCCAGGAATCAAACAGGGGTCTCCTGCACTGCAGGTGGATTCTTTACCAACTGAGTTATCAGGAAGCCCATAAGGCTTGTGTAGTTATTAGGAAAATATGTCTTTGTCTCTCAGCCTCTGTTCTCACGGTGAAAACTGGAACCTGAGCTGCCAGTGCTGAGCTGAGCAAAGCTCCAGACACATCTGTGCTGTGATCCCACTTTCTGCCATCAGAATCCAGCCCCTCCTGAAGCTGCCTCTTCCCAGGATGCAGGGCACTTGGCCCCCAGATGCAGGATCAGAACCCAGGCTGGTGGGCGTTCAATTGGGAGAAATCCCCTAGGGAGCCCCCTCTCTGCAGGACAACTGGGTCTGGGGCTGTCCACGGCCCCAGGGGAGCTTCTAAGGAGACCACCCCCTGTGCCAGAGATGGTTCCAGCACAGTCATCCCTGGAAAACAGGGCCCACCTCCTGCAAAGTCCCCAGTAGTCCCGCCATGCTAAGGCTCACAGAGATGCCACGCGTGCCAAGGTTACCTGTCGACATGCTCTCCCCGGGGGACACACCGTCCAGCACAGGATGCTCTGAGGACTGTGGGCTGGAGGCAGCGAGGCTGACAGTGGGCGGCTGGGGCGGCGGCAGGGTGGGCCTCTGGCGGGGCTTCGGGGTGGGCCGTGACTTGCTTAGGGCGCCCGTGAAGCCAGAGGGGGAGGCCAGTGGGGGCGCCGGGGCCGCGGGGGAGAGCTGGCCCGATGCCAGGGAGTAGCCTGGGGGATAGCTGAGTCCATAGGGTGATGGGGTGCTGGGGGGCGTGGGGGATAGGCTGAGTGGGGATGGCTGGCCGGCAGGCTGCTCAGGCAGGGGCCCCGGCTGGCCGAAGGGGACCTTGGGTGGAATGGGTGCCAGCTTCTTGGAAACTGAAAGACAAATCAGCACACAGTGTTGTTAAGTGACACTCACCATCCATCCAGGTGGCTGTGAACACCTTTCCCCTACCCCTCACCAACAGTGCCCCCACGGCCAGCTCCTGCCACCCTGAGAGCAGCTGATGCTATTTTTTAAAATTCACCTAGAACTGCAGGTTTTCATATCTGCCCACCTGTTCACGAATGTCTCCTCCTCTTCTTTCGATTCCTGCTGTGACTGGCGCACACGCGCGCGCACACACACACACACACACACACACAGACACACGTCCCACCCCCAGGCAGCAGCTGAGTTCAGGGTCCTGTCTCTTATACACATCTAGCCAGAGGGGGAGGCCAGTGGGGGCGCCGGGGCCGCGGGGGAGAGCTGGCCCGATGCCAGGGAGTAGCCTGGGGGATAGCTGAGTCCATAGGGTGATGGGGTGCTGGGGGGCGTGGGGGATAGGCTGAGTGGGGATGGCTGGCCGGCAGGCTGCTCAGGCAGGGGCCCCGGCTGGCCGAAGGGGACCTTGGGTGGAATGGGTGCCAGCTTCTTGGAAACTGAAAGACAAATCAGCACACAGTGTTGTTAAGTGACACTCACCATCCATCCAGGTGGCTGTGAACACCTTTCCCCTACCCCTCACCAACAGTGCCCCCACGGCCAGCTCCTGCCACCCTGAGAGCAGCTGATGCTATTTTTTAAAATTCACCTAGAACTGCAGGTTTTCATATCTGCCCACCTGTTCACGAATGTCTCCTCCTCTTCTTTCGATTCCTGCTGTGACTGGCGCACACGCGCGCGCACACACACACACACACACACACACAGACACACGTCCCACCCCCAGGCAGCAGCTGAGTTCAGGGTCCTTCCATCACTTCACAGTGGTATAAGCATCAGGGTGTCTGGGAGAAGGTGGGAGGTGAGGATGCATTGTCCGGGAGGGGATGACTAGAGATGGGCCTGGACACTGGACCCTGGACGAAGCGACTGTCCTCGGGGCGGGAAGCTCTTCTGGCTGAACCTCCAATGGCTCTGGGATGCCATAACAGTGACCTCTGATCCAGTCCTCTGGCCACAGAGGCCCAAAGCCTCCATCACTCAGTCTGTCTTTTCCCTGTCCTTGCCCTCAGTCCCATGTACTTGCCCTGGAGGTGTTTGCCCTTTAAGAATCCCAGGTGTAGATGTGGACAGATCTGCATTGTTCTAGGTGTACCACTGCCCCGACTCCTCTGCACTGCTCTCTTTTTACTTTTTTCCCTCTTCTTACTTTTTTTGATTCAGGATCTTAGTTCCCTGATGACCAAGGATTGAATCTGTCCACCTGCAGTGGAAGCAGAGTCCTAATCACCAGACCCCCAGGCAAGTCCCCACACTGCCCTCTTTTATTTATTTAGTGATGAAGGTAGCCGTGACATACCTTTCCGGAGGGTGTGAGGGCTCTGGTCTGCAGGTGGCTGGCCAGGACTCGTGCCCGGCTGTGTCCCGGGCTGTGAGCCTACACTGGGTGTTCCCTGGCTAGAACCCGGACTTCCCTTCTGCCCTGATCCTGGAGAAAGTTCTTTGCTTTTAGAAGCACTGTATCACAAGAGAGTTATAAAACAGAGTTAGTCCCTGAACTCAGGCAGCTTCAGCATCAGCATCGTGAACTGAATACATGTTCTCTGGGCAGGCGTGGTCCTCTCAGACCTTCTTAAGGCCTTCAAAGATGCCTGTGGAGGTGATCGGCCCCTCCTGGGGGCTCTGAAGGCCTGAGCTCCACTCCCATCTCCAGGTGGCCCCCTTATGGCCAGATCCCTTTCCTGGCCTCTGCCTTCTCCCCAGCAGACCATCCTAGCAAGTTTCTTCTTTGTCAGTTTCCTCCTCCAGCCAGCAGCCCCTGCTTCCTGCTCACCTCTCTCTCCCCTCCTGCATCCTGAAACAGAACCAAAGCCCATGATTCCATGGCCAGGGTTGGCAACCCCTTGTCCTCTCTGGCGGAGCCATCAGCAACCAACCCATCCAGGGTCATCTCCAGCCCCTGCCAACTCTGTCATTTCCCATCTCACAAGGAAAATACTTTCTATATATTAAAGAAAAAAAAAATCCTGCAACCCCTTCACTTAGGGATTGGTATCTGTGTGCCTGTGCGCACTCACACAAGCGCATGCAAAGACTGGCTTGAAAGGTTCAGATTTCCAAAGTCGTCAAAATGTTTCCAATTCCTAACAGAATGCACAGTGGGCCTGGTGAAGTGGCTTTCCTAATTTTCTGAATTGTTTAGAACAGAGACAAACAGCCAAGGGATCTGTGCAACCCCGCTTGTAGAATCCCCTCTGACCATGCCCCTCTCAAAGGGGGTTGGGGGGGCCCTCCTCCCTTGCACCCCTGGGGACCAGTGACCCCTTGCCGGGTCAGATCACACTTTCCATTTTTGGAGGGATAAGGGCCTTTCTCCATAAAAGCTCATGGAACCAGCACTGGAACGAGCAGGCTCCTCAACTCTTTTCTTCCTCCACGAGAATGAAATGCATGATCTTGTCACGTCCATTCTTTACCTGACTTGCACCCATTTTGGCAGTAAAAATGGCCCCTATGCATCTAAAGGAAGAGGAGTGGAGAGGAGAACCGCTGCAATTCTAAATTTTGAAACAAGTAACAAGCTGTAACAGTACAGGAGGTGACAGAGGAGCTGGGAACTCAGCTTCCTCGCCTGCTTTGGCAAGCTGCCACCTTACACGTGCACCTGGGATGCTATTCTCAAAAAGCCTGGGCTCCCTCTGATCACACAGGGACTGTGAATCCCTACCTGCTGCCAGCATGAAGCAGAAGCCAAACCAGGATGCTTAGAAAGGGGACGAGGGACATGACCAACTGCCCGAGGCTCTGAGGGGAGGGCGGCGCCCCGGACTTACCTGGTCCGTTCAGCCGCAGGCTGGAGGCCGAGGCCGCATGGAGAGAGCGCCTGCGCCACTGGGCCCTCTGGGGACTGCTCGGGGAGGGGCGACGGCAGGGGCGGGGCGAGCTCTGCGGGCGGGGCGGGGGGCTGCATGGCAGGCGGGGCGCAGGATGCCTTCCGGCTGGCCGAGGAGCCTCTTCGGGCCACCCACGACGTGTCCATGACCCTCACGCCCATGCTGGCCGGGGACACAGAGACACCCAGGCTTAGCAGCGCGCCCAAGGCGCCGGGCTCCCGCCCCCACGAAGCGGCCAGCAGCGCAGCCCCGAGCATCTCTTGGACCAAGGAAGCGAGGCGGCGGCCGTGCTCCGCGGAGCTTCCCTTCCGGCAGCTCCAGGCTGGGGCGGCCTGGTCACCGCTAGCCTTAGGACCGCGGCGTGCCGGACAAGCTCCCCGGAACCCAAGCTTCCCTCAGAGCAGAGTGCGGCTTCGCTGGGGGGGACACCCACTCCTCCCAAGTGGAGGGTGGAGGCGAGGCGGGGCGAGGGAGGGGGACGGGCAGCATCAGACTAGAAGAGAGCACCGACCAGCAGGGACACCTGAACATCCATCCTTCTTTTTGTCACCTGGGGGTCCAGGAGCACAGAACCGACTCAGGACTCCCGGGCCAGCTCCAGGACGCTGGCTGGCTTACAACCTCTGCAAGGTCTACAGAGCAGGGTGGGGCTGATCATGCTCTGGTCAGTCCCCACCCCCGACTCCACTTCAGGAAGGGGGGACACAGCTCTGAGAACATCGGCCAAAGCAACCAGACACGCACATTCGCCCCTGCAGAGCTCGCTAAGGCACCGCTCGCTATTCCCATGGACTGCACGTGGCCTCGTGGCTACCCGAGGATACTGTACCTTTGGATTTTCCTAAGGCTGCAGGGACAGAAACACACAGACATTAGTGTGGCAAACACTGCGCCTGCCTCTGGACACTCAGCGGCTCTCTGTCAGGGTCAGGGGCTAAGCCTGGGGCTTCCACTGAGCCTTGAAATTGTTTGTTAAAGTGACTTTTCTGTCTGCACAGGTGAAGAGCATCCTACCAAGCTCACAGGTGAGTAAAGACAGAAGCTGTAGAGTTGACACTGGGGCTTGTGGTGGGGGTTGGGGGCGTGTCACAAGGAAGGGGAAAAAATCCACAGAAGCAGCCATCCGCTCTTTTCTAAGTTATATGATTTAGAAGGTAGTCAATCTCCTTTCCTCTGGTCTAGGAGATGACTGGTTCCATGATACGCAGTCAAAGCCTTCACTGACTACGGCAAGAGCAAATACTGCCAGTGTTAAGGGAGATACAGATGTTCATGCAGGGAGAACACCGGCCCGTCCCCGTCTCCACTGGGGACAAGCACAGGGTTGCCCCTGCTTACTGTCACCCACGCTGGCCAGGAGCACTGAGCTGCCACACCGTGAGTCTGCCCACCTTGCAGAGGTGCAGCAAGGTTGAAACCAAAGCTTCAAAGCTTCAAGGTTGGGGATTGGCTGCAGCAGGTGGGATGTGGTCCTTTACGAAAATGTGTGGGGAGGGAGCCTCCGTGAGGGGCACAGAGGACAATGGTACTACAGCCGTGTACACAGCAAGAGACAGCTTCTGACACGCTTTCCCAGGGATGGCGGAGGGGAGACCCCCCCACCCCCGCCGCCACCACCACACCGCCCCTGTGTGGCGTCACTGTTAACACATTATTGACCAGGGCATTTCTGCAGAAGCTAATGCTTGTGGTGTTACATACCTCTCTGGTCAATAATGTGTTAATAGTTCTCTTCTCCAAGGCATTTTGGGGGCAGCTGGTCTCTCTCTGGGATCCACTGCCCACCAGCTTGCAAGCTGTCTTGGCTCTGAGGACCACCCCCAAATAAACAGGCACCTTCTACAGGGGATCGAGTCACCCCCGGAGGCCACTCAAAACTCTGCAGCAGGGTCCAGTGGCATCCCCTGGTATCCAAAGTAAGCTGAGGCAAGCAGCAAACTGTGCTCTTTGGGTTTCTAAATTTATCAGGATGAAAAAGAGCAAAAAGCTCAACATTCCACTTGGGGAAGCCAACTGACACCAATTTGTTGCAAAGGTTGGTGATGCTGTTCCCTGTGGCTCCTAAAAGAGCCCTAAAGGAGGGCGGTCTCATACTCACGGGTTTTCTTTCTTGTCACACTCTCTTTCACTTAGAAAGACCTTCCCCATTTGAGATGGGAGGCGTGGGCTTTGGGATCAGGGTTGGTTGGGGGACACCTTCTATTATCAACCGCATCTCCCAGCACCATGGACCCCAGACACCAGGCTACCTGAGGATGCCCTGGTTCACCAAGGGGAGGACGCAGAGGGAGGACCAATGAGACCCACTAAATCGCAGCAGCAAAGCATCAGCAACCAAGAATCGAGAGGTGAACGTACACTCCTACTTTCATAAACAGCTAAGCCGCCTGTCATCACAACTCTCCCAGCTGAAGTGACTTTTGTGGGGCAGGCAGCATGCCCTGTGCCCGGGAAAACAGGCATCAGAAGTTCTCAGATGTCTTCAAAAGGCAATAAAAATATAGACCAATGAATCACAATGGCAACAGTGACAATCTTGGAGGCGTCAAAGCATGTTTACCTTTAGAGACAAATGAAAATTTGCTTGAAACATTGGCAGATTTAAGTGTCTGAACGTCTAGCTAGAACTCCACCCAAAGACCAAATTTATAAAATTGCTTGGCATGTTACCAAGAGCAAGGGAGCTACTCAGAGGCAGAAGAATCCAACCAGAAGGTCACAGAAGCAGGTCACAAGCTTCTGCTCACTGCTCTGTCACACACAGAAGTGGCAAGAATCAAATAACTTCATGTTGTTTTTTAAAAAAAAAAAAACACCAGATTCAATCCATCGAAAACAACCAACTCCCTTAGAAACTTCACAGATACCCACATCGCTTATGGATGTCAAAGATTCCCCACAGCCACTGCTTCCGGTAAGAACGAGAAGAACTTGGTTTTCGGATCCTTTATAGTTGAATCAAGGCAGAGGTGAGAACCAGAGGCCACAAAGAACACCCGAGAAGCAAAGGGTTTGGAGAGGAATTAGCAGAAAGCAGGACGACATGGCAAGAGTCCAGGAGAGGACCCGTTCAGAGTTCTCATCTGCTCCCCCTTGGGATTCACATGGGGCAGGCTGGCTGGCAAGGCAGCTCCACTGACAGCTACTCTTCCTTGCTTCACTCCTCCTAGCCTCCCGGGACCTCGTATTGCAGAGTAGCTTATCCTAAGCTAGGCTTTTCTGGTGAGTCAGAAGCTTAAGAATGTGCCTGCCAATGCAGGAAACCCATGTTCGATCCCTGGGACAGGAAGATCCCCTGGAGAAGGGAATGGCTACCCACTCCAGTATTCTTGCCTGGAGAATCCCAAGGACAGAGGAGCCGGGCGGGCTATAGTCCATAGGGTCACAAAGAGTTGGACATGACTGAGTGACTAACACTTCACACTATAACCTGGCAGGCCACTAGGGAAAAGATAAGATGCAGGACTTTAAAAATTAGGAGACAAAGGCCTGCCCCCCCAAAAAATCTGAAAGTTGGAGATTTCAGCATAAGAATAGGTGTCTACAGGAAGAATACATTTATCGCTGAGAATAGAAGTTTGCTCTGGACTGTTCCAAGTGATGAGCTGTCAAGAGTTAGCAGCTATATTTCTTTTTGACCTCTGTAGGACAGACATCCAGAGAAGGCAATGGCAACCCCCTCCAGTACTCTTGCCTGGAAAATTCCATGGGCGAAGGAGCCTGGTCGGCTGCAGTTCATGGGATTGCTAAGAGTCGGGACACACGACTGAGTGACTTCACTTTCACTTTTCACTTTCATGCATTGGAGAAGGAAATGGCAGTCCACCCCAGTACTCTTGCCTGGAAAATCCATGGACAGAGGAGCCTGGTAGGCTGCAGTCCATGGAGTCGCTAAGAGTCAGGCACAACTGAATGACTTCACTTTCACTTTTCACTTTCATGCATCGGAGAAGGAAATGGCAACCCACTCCAGTGTTCTTGCCTGGAGAATCCCAGGGACGGGGGAGCCTGGTCGGCTGCAGTCTATGGGGTCACACAGAGTCAGACACGACTGAGGTGACTTAGCAGCAGCAGCAGGATAGACATCTGTCATGCTGTTTTTATTTGTGGCCACATCATGTGGCAAGCAGGATCTTAGTTCCCCATCCAGGGATGAAACCCATGACCCCTGCAGTGGAAGTGTGGAGTCTTGACCACTGGATCTCCAGGGAAGTCCTTGTCATACTGTTTTTGAATCCTGGTCAGGAACGGTCTTACCCAGCGATGTTGGCCAGTATATGGATTTGAGGTATTTACGTATACAGAGGCTGGATAGGCTTTGATTTTTCATCTAGAGATTGGTTACATTTGGAATCACTGGAAAAGACCCTGATGCTGGGAAAGATTGAAGGCAGGAGGACAAGGGGGGACAGAGAATGAGATGGTTGGATAGCATCACTGACTCAATGAACATGAGTTTGAGCAAACTCTGGGAGATGGTAAAGGATATGGAGACCTGGTGTTCTGCAGTTCATGGGGTTACAAAGAGTTGGACACAACTGAGCAACTGAACAACAACAAGTCTATACTGATATGGAAGGTTTTGATTTTTGTTCTGAAGATCAGGTACATTTGGCAAATACTTGCTGAGAGAAAGGAAGCAAGAAAGCCTGGTATCTCCCCTCAAATCCACAGGAGCTTTGGGAGTTCGTGGACCATTTAAGATGAACTTGGAGGCTGGGAAGCAGTGGCATAGTAGGTGCCAACATGAGAGAGGAGTAAGAAGGACCCTAAAGATCCTGGCTTAGCCTTGCCCACACTCCCCCAGGAAGGTCAGGATCAAGTATTTCTAGCTCCTCTAGGGATCATTCCTCTCCTAAATGAGTAACAAAGTTTCTTCACTTCCCTAGGACAAATAACAGCCGGAGGCACCAGGCAACATTTCACAGACCTGGTCTCAGCACCCACAAATTTGTGAGTCCAGGAAATGTGGAAGCAGAGTGGGGCCTGGGCCAAGAATACACCTCTCGAAGGCCAAGCTGACAAGCCAAGCCTCAAATATGAGTCAAAGTTTCCATGGTACCCAGAACCTCCAGCTCTGTCTGAAGAAAAATCCCTGCACCCTCTCGCCACTCCACAACCCTGTTCAGAGGAGCTGCATTTGGGGTTCCCCATCTTTCTACTTGGTCTTCAGAGGACCCCAGTATCCACAATCACAACAACAAGCTCCTTGGAACATGAGTTCTATCTCGTGGCAACAGGCTTTTTGATGTAATAAACTTGGGAAAGGATGCCACAGCCTGCTGTGAAGGTGCGTGACAGATCACAGCATGTGAAAGACCCCACAAACTCATGCATTCAGGGAAGTGGCTTCAACGTGTTGAATCATGTGTCTGAGGAACTCATGAGGCCCGGTGTCTATCTCCTCCCCGCTGCCCCAACATAACCAAGCACCAGTGGAACCTGTGTTCCATAGAGCACCTCAGGTTGCTCCTGAACCTCCCAATTACACATGCTTATTCCAAATTACAGGCTTCCCTGGGGGCTCAGGGGTAAAGAATCTGCCTGCCAGTGCAGGAGACATGGGTTCCTTCCCTGGGTCAGGAAGATCCCCTGGAGTAGGAAATGGCAACCCATTCCAGTATTCTTGTCTGGGAGGCTCCAAGGACAGAGGAGCCTGGCAGGCTATTGTCCACAGGGTCGCAAAGAGTCAGACTTGACTTAGCAACTAAGCAACAATAACATTCCAAATTACAGTGCCTCCAGGCTAAGGCCTCTGTGTAGACAGACTCATGGACTCAGGTGCTGCTGTCAGCTGACCCGGTGAGGCCTTCTGAGGACCTGAACAGAAGTGATATTGCTACAGGCACATCAAGGAGGACTGGAAAGAGCAGCTGCACAGAGCTGCATGGGGTGCGCGGCCTCAGTGTCCTTTTTCTTTTTTGGGCACACTGCATGGCATGCGGGACCTCAGTTCCCTGACCAGGGATTGAACCTGCACCCCCTGCATGGAAGCTCTGAGTCCTAACCTAACCTGACAGCCTAACTTGACCATCAGGGAAGTCCCCAGGGTCCTTTTTTTCTTTTAAAGCTTGTTCTGATTCTCTTTTGTTGCATAACAAACCACCCTCAAAATCTAGTAGCTTACCGATCCAGGCCACAAATCCACAGTTCTGACAGAACTTGGCAGTCAGTTTGACTAATCCACACAGCACTGGCTGAGGTGGCTTGACTTATGTAGTTTTAGCCTCTATAACTCTAAGTTCCAGCAGCACCTACAAAACTGTCTGCAGACCCTGGGGTCCCAGACAAATGGCTCTCTAGCCACAGAAATCCTGACGACCCTGGGTCTTTATATTCAGAAGACCATACTAATAGGGGCCAGTGGGCACTGAATGCTCCGAGGTGCCACAGTGACTTTCTCGTAGAGGTCATCTGGATGGCTTTTCAGAGGGGCCTGGGAGTCAGACGAGGTCTGGCCGGGAAGACGGGGGAGCCCAGCTCTGATGCAGAGACATCTGGGAGCGAAGGACCACAACTGACCCTCCAGGGTATCCCCCCAGCTAGAGACGCCTCACACAGGAACCAAACTGCTTAAAAACCACGTTTAAAAGACAAATTCCAAAGATTTGCTGGCATCAGGAATGAGGTGACAGGGCCACGTAAACTGCTGCTGGTTAAGTGCAGCCTTCCTGTCACTCATCTGTCAACCCCTCCCCTCCCCCAAAGCTGAGAGAGGGACGCGAGTTCATACCCATCCTTTTTGTAAAACTCCAGCATCATGTTATCTGTGGCCACACTGAGAGGCCGGCGGGCCTGCTCGGGCTGGCGCCGGTCGGCGGGGTCCATGTCTGGGGAGGGCACTGAGCTGTAGTTGGCGTTGTGGTTCACGTGCACTGGACTCCCGTAATTGCCGGTGATGTTGAACTCTATCTCTGTGGGGAAGACAGAATATACGCCCACGGTCTGTGAGCTGGCCAAGCCATTCCTGGGCAGGAGGGAAGCCAGTAGAGAAACGGCCACTCTTTTATGTGTCACCCCTGAAAACCTCATCCCATGGTTCAATGTTAGATCATCTGTCGATATTAACTCACCTTATTATATTTCATGGCACTCACCTAGCATGTAATAGAATAGGGACTTAATACAGCACTTTCTCATCTGTGATTCACAAAACAAATTCAAATAGGAACACATGGGTATTTTCTTTTTGAAAAAAAAAAAAAGGCAGAATCATCTATCTCAATCCTTACATTTAAGACTGAAATAAATGCCAGAGCGGTCTAAATCAAATCAGGAGAAAGGGCAATGCCCACTCTCAACACTGTTATCTGATGTTGTTGAAGTGCTAGCCAATGGAATTAGTCAAGAAAAGAAAATAACAGGCAATATTACTGTCTGTAGAGGATGATGACGATGGGATGCCTTTTCAGAAAACCAAAGAGAAAAAAAAAATTACAGGATTAGAAACAGAAAGAGATCTCACTTAAGACTGCGGGCTCTCAAATGGAGGCTCATCTCACCCCCTCCTGACTACGGCCAATTTGTGTGCAGTGCTCATGAGCTCAGCCACAGAACCTACAGAGTTTTACCTTGAACTCCTACCTCCTTTGTTTCTTTATCCTGATTTCCTACCACTGGCCAAAGGTGGTATGCACAGGGGGGTTAAAAACAAAACAACACACACACACACACACACCCCTTTGGCCAGTGGTACTCAATTTCAAAGATTCAGAACTCACAGCAACCTCCTGTTCCCCCCTAGAAGCCTACTCCCACATCAGACGCTGCCACGTACCCCCAGGGAAGAACCAGTCTGCGTGCTGGATGATGGGCTCAATGATCCCGACAATCTGCAGTGAGAGCGTGGTCATCATCTCTGTGATGTTCCTGAGGGCACAGGGCAGAGGAGGGCAGGTGGGGTGAGCAGCTGAGGCAGGGAGGGGGCCCTGGACCAGAAGCCTGCACACCCGGGTCTGAGAGGGTGTGTCCTCTTGGGCAGGGCACTTCACCTTTCTGAACCTCTCCCCACGTCTACAGGAGACATCCCCAGAAGTCCTCCCTACAGGAGACGAGTGAGTAACACACACAAAATTGCCAAGTCTGAGGACTGATTCTCACAACTGCCAGACTCATCCTTTCCCTGCTCTGTTCTCTCTGTCAAGACAGCATTTTGTCCTTCTGTATCCCAATGCTGGGATGTGTTCTCCACAGAGGACCCAGGGGCCTAGAATAGTTTGCCAGACTTGATGCTGACCCAGATGAGCTCAGAAAAGACCTTGGGTACAGGCCTGGCTCTGAGTCTATCAACAGGAACTCTCTGAAGAATTCTGGGCCTCCTCCTGAGTCTAAAGAAGGACCAACTCAAGACAGGCATATGACCTGACACATAAATTAGGCTAGTGGTTATCTGGGGCCCTGACCATCCCACCCAGGCCCCCACAGCCCCCCAGTGTGACCCACACACCCCTTCCTCCCTGGACTCACCCTTCTGCTTGTGGCCACAGCAGGTTGGGTCCCAATACAATGGCCATGTTACTGGGTGTCATCTTGTTGACATCTTGGTATTCTGAGAGCTTGGATAAAAACTTGATCAAGTATCTGAAAGGAGGTGAGAAAGGCCAGGTTTTACGAGGGCTCGATACAGCCAAGGTCCCCTAACACCAGCTGGAAACATCTCTTACTGATAAGAAGACGCATACATCCTACAATATAATCAAGACGTGTCACGTGTCAGGACACAAGAATGCTCCAAAAGCAGACAGAGCTCTTCCTGGGATAGTTGTCAATGTCTGCTTCAACAAACTGTGGCCAGAAAAAAAATTCTCCAGCTTTCCTTTTGACTCAGTGCATAATGCCAGAAATTCCCTCCTTCTTTCCAAACCTCTGTCACCTCCTGTCTTCCCTGTGTGCGGAGGTGAGAAGTGGCACGTAGGTGTCACTAGTGGGGACATCTTCACGCTAGGGGCAGTGTCTCAGTGGGGCTATGAGAGCCAATGAGGAAAACGTTGGACCTAGACTTAGCATGTGGCCCAGCAATTCCACCCCTAGAGAAATACATCCACACAAAAACGTGGACACAAATGTTCCCAGCAGCATTATTCTTCACAGCTGAAAAGGCGAGACCACCAAATATCCATTAAGGGACGAACAGATGAATAAAACGTAGTCCCATCTGTATAGTGGAGTGCTATTCAGCCCTCCAAAGCAATGAAATACTGACACACTACTGCACGGATGAACCTCGGAAACTTGATGCCAACGGAGAAAAGCCAGACACAGAGACCCCAGGGTGAACGACTCCATCTGTATGAAAGGCCTGGCGCAGGAAAGTTGACAGAGACAGAACATCGATGAGAGTTTGCCAGGGGCGGGGTAAGCAGAAATGAGGAGTGACTGCTGATGGGAACAGCATTCCTCTGTGGGGTAATGAAAATGTTTTCCAATTACACAGTGATCATAGCTGCACAACTCTGCAGATTTACAAAAACCCACTTAATTGCACACTTTTAAAAGGGGACACTTGCATATGAATGGTTATGTCAATAAAGCTATTATTTAAAAAAAAAAAAATCAGTGACTGAGTAGCTGTGTACAAACGAAGCACAGAAAGAGCTCTCCCGAACCATAGCACACCTGCCTGGCCCTGCACAGGCCCCAGACCCCAAAGCCCGTCTCTTCCCGGGCTCTCAGTTATACAGACAGTGGGTCCAGCCCCATGCCACCTGGCCCAGAGCGAAGCAGCTCCTTCAGCAACTGTCGCCCACAGAGCACAAAGACCCTAAGCTGTTGATGGGCCACCTCCACCCACATCCTGACGCATCACACCCTCCAAGAGGTCACACATGCCTTGACCAGGACATGGGGCCTGAGCTGAGCACGGTCAATCCATGGACTGGCCAGTGGCCTAGCATCACTTGAAAAGTCATTCTTGCTCTTGATCTGATTCTTGCTCGTGGGATGCTTTCTTTCAATTTTGTGTATATTTAACACTTCAAGCATTTTAGCATTACTTTCCATTGTGATGCAACCATCACCACCATCCATCCCCAGAATTTTTCATTACCCCAAAATAAAACTTGACACCCATGAAACGGCAGCCCAGCTGCTGCTCCTGACCCCTCCCCCCTTACCCTAGCCACCATTCTGCATTCTGGCAACCACCACTCTACTTCCCATCTTTATGAACTGACTACTGTATGTACCGCTTTTTAGTGGAATTGTTCAGAATTTCCCCTTTTGTGTTTGGCTTCTTTCATTTAGCATACAGCCTTCCAGGTTCACCCATACTGTAGCAAGAAAGAGAATGTCTCTTCTATTTGAGGCTGAATACCGCATTGTATGTGCTTTTTGTTCACCTATATTTATCCATTTTTGGATATGTGGGCTGTTTCCACCTCTTGGTTACTGTGAATAACGCTGGCTTGAACGTAGGTGTACAAAATCAAGTCCCTACGTTCAGATCTTTTGGAAATACACCCAGAAGTGGAATTGCTGGGTCACCCAGGAATCCTATGTTTGTCTGAGGACCCACCATGAGAAGTCACTCCTGGGATTTTTTTTAACAGGAAAATAGAAATAATCAGGCAGATGGCAGTAGGAGCTGAAGCTGAAAATATGCATCTAAGGAAGCTCCAAGGAGGACGGGGGTAGGGCCAGGAGCGATGCTGGTACAAAGTGATGAGGAAGCAGAAAGTGGAAAAGAGCCTAAGCCAGGGAGGGAATAGATGCGCAGAACAGTGGGAAGTGAAACCCGGGTGAGGATGAGAAAAGAGACAGACACATAGAGAACTGCTGGTGACAGGTGGAAACCAGAGAACATTCTCCCAGCCTCTTCCTGAAGCCTGGCTCCAGGCACAGCTGCCAGATCCAGCTCAGGGTCTGGTCAGCGTCGCCCCGGGGACCCACAGGGGCGACGCTATCTTTACTGCAAAGCCTATCTTTGCAGTAAACCCCAGGATCTGAAAGCAGCCTGCATTCATCTTTGCTCCTGCAAACCAAAGAACTGCATCAGCCAGCAGCTGGTCAGGCAGCCTGCAACATCTCACAGCCCCATACAGTCTGTTTCCTTGTCTGCAGGATGGTAATTCACAGCCTCCCAGGATTGCTTGAAGTTGAAAAAGAGACCCTGCGTGTTAAATATGCTTTGGACACTGTGTAACGCCAAGCTTGCCAGTGACGAAGCCTTTTGGCCTGGAAATGTGTGTGTGAGGCTTAAATAACCTTGACCCAGCGTCTCTATCGTCCACTCACCGGATGTTGTTATGATTGGCTTTGGGCAACTTCTCACACGCATTCCACAGTGCCTGGAGCCTCTTGTCCTGGTCCTGGATGCTGGAAAATTAACAGGAAAAGCCACTGACTGAGTTCGGATCAATGAAGTCTTACAGGCACTCAGACTCACCAGCCATCGAAATATTTGAGAAAAAGGAACCAGCCATTGTCAGTGATCATATCAGGAAATGATTATCGTTCATATCTTTGGTTCTTACTATTTCCCCCTCGATAATCTTTAGGCCTTGCCTGTGCTGTTTTAACAAAACTTCCCCTGCACACATCACATGGCCCAGATCAATGTGTACTGGGGCAGCAGGTGAGGGCAGAGGGCAGACACCTGCAGCGGAGTAGGCAGGGCTGTGATGCCATCGGGAGGTTAGCTCTGGCACAGGACAGGACACCAGAAACAGGTCAACTCCACCCCCACGCCACCATGGCAGGGGACTGGCCAGTCCCACAGATAGTTTGATAGCTTCTCGGCATGTGGAATATAAAGATGCTCAATAAACACCTTCTGAACAAGTAAACAACGTGAACGCTTATTGACATAAGGATATCTGACCCTTGAAGGCACAACTCAGAGATGGATAGTTTCCACAACCAAAGGATTATCCATTCTACAGAGACTTGCTTGGAGGGTTTCTTTATTGATAGATCTTCTGAGGATTAAAAGAAATTACTGAAAGGTCTCTCTATATTTTTTATTTTTGTTAGGACTACATTTTTAAACATACATTTTTATGAAAACCTACATCAAGGTTTGCAGGGTTGGAAGACCTTACGCTCACAGAACCTTTTAACAAGAAAAAGTGAAAAGCAAACACCACCAGGAGGCTCAGCTCTGACCGCCTGACTCAAGACCCAAGGCAGGGAATGGCCATCGTGGGGCCCCCAGAAGTCCCTGCTTCTATCCTGACCAAGGTGAGAAAAACTCCATTTTCTGCTCATCAATCCTCTCTAAGGGCAGAGGGCAGATGCTGCCAAGGTCTTTCCTTCAGTAAAAATTCAACATCCATATGGGATTTCCCTAGTGGTCCAGTGGTTAAGACTACACGCTCTCAATACAGAGGACACAGGTTTGATCCCCATTCAGGGAACTAAGAGCCCACAAGCTGAGCACAGCAAAAAAAAAAAAAACCCCAAAATCGACATTCACATACTGAGGGTCTCTGGTGTATCAGGCAGTGTCGCAGGGGTTAGGGGGTGGGGGGCAGTCAGAAGAGACGGCCATCCCTCCCTGCCTCCCATCAGCTCACAATCCAGCCAGCCACACCAACACAGCCTTGGATTTGATCAGTCCCTGCAGAGAACCCGGGCGATGGGGCAGACCCTGACTGCCAGCTGCTGGGCACCAGCTGTCAGGAAGGAGGCCTCTCTGAGGTGACCTTCAGGGTGGGACCCAAAGAGTCAGAAGGAACCTACGAGGTAGAGGTTTTGGGGAACCAAAACCTGTCGCGTGGCCAGGTGAATGGGAATGGCCAGTGTGAAGAGGGGAGCTCTGAGTGGTGACAGGAGCCTGGAGCCTCCCTGAGTCCTCTTGAAGGCCCAGCTGGGGCTCTGGGCCACTCTGGTGGCTCCAGCCTGCAATCCACATGCTGGGACCCAGCTCTCCAGACACATGTACAAGCCTCTCCCCACGACACACACCAAGATACAGACTTGCTGGATCCTAGGTGGCACGCTCACACAGTTTCAATTAAGGCTCCACATAAATCGCACCCACAGGACACACAGAGACCCACCGTACTCACTTGGAAGCCTGAATCCATTCATCATAGAGTTCAAAGGTCATCAGAGGTTCTGGCAGCTCCCGGAGGTAAGACTTGAGAGCTCCTGGACGTGAACACCGTACAGGCCGTGAGCTGCTGGGATGCGGCAGACACCTGCTACCAGCCAGTGTCACCATGGGGGCCACGTTTGGGGAAGGTTCCCTGACCCTCATGACCGGGTCACATGGTGGCTGCCACATGCCTGGATCCAAGACTCTGGCGTGGCCGTGAGGGCCTCCGTTCTCGTGTTACCACCATCACCCCCTCCGTCCTTGAAGGGCACAGGCAACCAGGCCTAAAGTGGGGCCCTGAGTGGACATGTGCGGAGCATGGCGGGGAGCCAGGGGCTCGAGTGTCCCTAACACATGGCTGTACATCTTCCATGCCCATCCCTTCCCCCGGAGCCCCTCCAGCTGCGGGGCCCACCTGCAATGGCGTGGGGGTCCGCCGAACACTCCTGTACATCCACCACACAGCAATCCAGGGCCGCCTTGAGCTTCTTCAGCTTGGAGGCAGATGGGGCTACTCGGAAGAGGCCCTGCCGACAGGACAGGGGTCAGCAGACAGCCTGCACCTTGAGGGCACAACTGCAAGACCGAGGGCAGGCAGTCTCCCCGCCCCCTTCCTCCACGATCGCCCAGGGGCCTCCTTCCATCACCATGAGTTGACACTGGGACAGCAGGGCCTCAGCACCGAGTACAGGGTGGCCCGGTGTGCCGGTTCAGTATGTACTTGATTAAATGAACCTTGGCCACTTCAAGGTCCCGTCCTTGTGTATTTAAGATATATTTTGGAAAAATAAAAACACTAATTTGAAAAGCTATGCATACCCCCATGTCCATAGCGGCATTATTTACAATTACTAGGACATGGAAGCAACCTAAGTGTCCATCAGCAGATGAATGGATTAAAAAAGATATGGTAGGGTCTATAAAACGGAATACTGCTCAGCGATAAAAATTAATGAAAATTTTGCCATTTGTAGCAACATGGATGGACCTAGAGGTTATCATACTAAGTGAAGTAAGACAGGAGAAATATTGCATGACATCCCTTATATGTGAAATCTAAAAGAAAATGATACAAACGAGCTTACTTACAACACACAGATTCACAGACTTAGAGAACAAACTTACGAACTAATGGTTGCCAGAGGAAGGACAGGAGGAAGGGATAGTTTGGGAACTGGGATGGACATGCACACATTGCTATATTTAAACTGGGTTATCAACAAGGATTACCTACTGTGTAGCACAGGGAACTCAACTCAGTGTTATGTGGCAGCCTGGATGTGAGGGGTGTCTGGGGGACAATGGATACATTTGTATGTACGGTTGAGTCTCTTTGCTGTTCATCTGAAACTATCATAGCATTGTTAATCGGCTATACCCCAAAACAAAATCGGAGAGGGCAATGGCACCCCACTCCAGTACTCTTGCCTGGAAAATCCCATGGACAGAGGAGCCTGGTGGGCTGCAGTCCATGGGGTCGCTAGAGTCAGACACGACTGAGCGACTTCACTTTCACTTTTCACTTTCATGCATTGGAGAAGGAAATGGCAACCCACTCCAGGGTTCCTGCCTGGAGAATCCCAGGGACGGGGGAGCCTGGTGGGCTGCCGTCTATGGGGTTGCACAGAGTCGGACACGACTGAGGCGACTTAGCAGTAGCAGCAGCAGGAAAACAAAATAAAAAGTTTTTTAAAAATGGGGAAAGAAAAGGCCTCATTCACCTCCCTCCATAAAACTTTCCCTCAGGGACTAAAAAGACCTCATTTTTCATTGGTCTTATACATGAAAATGCCTGCCATTTAAAACAGGGTCAAAAAAACCTGTTTTGAATAAATCAGGCTTATTTGACAGACACTACACTTATCTGCTCCATAAGCTCATAAGCCCCCATCTCATTCTTTTATACTTTGCTTAGTCATAAATACCATAGATAAATATTGATTGGTTGATCAGATCACAGGAAAGTGGAGTCATGATTTTTAAACTGCCTGCATAAAAAAACTAAAGATGAGGTCTACCTCCCAGGAGACCACTGACATAGCAGTAAAAACAATGGTTGCCAAGGTCTCATAGGATTTTTTTTTTTTAACATGGCTTGTAAGGAGTGCTTTCTAATGTTTGTATCAGTTTTCAGGGTGTCTATAAAAAAAGTTATGATCTAAAGGTTAAAAGGTCTCTCTTTTAAATTAGGGAGAGAGGAGGTGGAGAATGAGGTGTAAGAGAAGGAGGAGAAAGCCCCAATCTCATTACATATGCAGACAGGAGGGCTAGAGCGGGGCTATAAGGTCCTCAGGGCAGGGGGATCATGTCCCACAATCCTCCACTGTCTCTGGAGAGTAAAGGCTCATGGGAGAAGCAGGACCAGTTTGAAGACAGGGGGCTTGTACTGCATCTTCCCAGGTTTGGGTTTGTGGGGCCAGGTGAGGATGGTAAAAGAGGAGGAGAGACCCCGGAGGCTCCATCCTGCGGGCGAGGAGACCTGCTCACGGCTGAGCTCGGCTGCACCCAGACGCACCTCCTCCTGCATCCCGCATTCCAGCAGCATCGTCACGCACGCCTCGATGGGGAAGGCGATCTCCCGGCCGCTGATCGTGAGGTGCTCCTCCAGGGGCTTCCCAAAGGAAGGCTTCTCCACCCAGGCCTCTGGGGGTGGGGGGTGCAGGTGGAGCAAGAGAGGGGTCAGCACAGGTCAGCCCCGAGGGAACCTTCCTTTCCTCCGGTCACACTGCTTCTCCCAACTGTCCCAGGGACACGCAGCAGTGGACGTGGAAGCAGTGTCCAGTCCTGCAGTTTTGGGGGGTGATGGGCAAGAACTGGGGGAGGCGGTGGAGGCCCGCCCGCTGTGAGCAGAGCAGCTGGGCTTCCTGTCACACACGCCCCCCCACTCACGCCCACGCACAGCCGCCTCATCCCCGCTGCGGTAGTGTGTGTACGTGCTCTGCTTTCCCGCGGCTGGTCAAGGTGCCCGCAGGCGGAGGCCCAGGGCTCTTGTGAAGGCAGGCCTGCTGGGGGAGGAGCAGGCGAGCCGAGCACTGGGCCCTGGATAGCAGGCTCCCTGCCCTCCCCGCCCCAGGCAAGCTGCGGCACTCACCCTGTTGTGCTTTTATCTGAGGCAACACGGCCTGCAGGAGCGTCAGGGACTTCCTGTGGTACTCGGCCTGCACTTCGATGAGCTGAGGGAACACAGCGGAAGCATCAGCCTTTGCCCGAGGATGGAGGGCATGGGCTGCCACACCATCGGGGTGCCCTGCCCCCTCCTCCACCCATCTGCAATGATGGGCCTTCAGCCCCTCAGCCTCTGCAGCAGACGGGTGACCATAAAGGGAAGTTTTGGAAGTGGGAGACTCGGGGAGGAGGTGAAGGGGACTCTCCAGAGGTGAGCCTGCCTTCACTGCCACCCCAGCTGCGGAGCACCCTGCCCCCAGTTCTCACAGCAAAAGGCACTGAAGGGGTGCAACAATGAAAGGGCTACAAACAGAGAACACATTCAGAAATCCAGGTGCCCGTGAGAGGGCGCTCAATGCCATGAACCTCAATGTATCTTGATGCCCCCCCAAAAAGAGTTCAAGATACAGCTGGTAGGAAAACATGTGCTCGATCCACCTTGGGAGGCAAAACTGCTTTATCGTGATGTGATTCAAAGGACAAAGTCCCTCCCACTGCTGAAAAAGCTGCTGAAATGGTAAAAACAGCGAGGAAAAGCAGTGAATAACTGGCACTTATTTTCTAAATCTCTCCCTGCTCCAAAAAAAAAAAAGAAAAGAAAATTGGGTATGTAGGAGGAAAACGGAGAGAGAGGCACTTTGCTCAAAAGTCTGGTGTGATGAGTAGCTATTATCCCCAAGGAAAACTAAAAGGGAATTTTTTTCTTTTTTTAAGTCATAGTGTTGAAATAAGTGGTACTCAAAGACAATTAAGTAGTCCAATAATGCTTGGAATGTCAACAATCATTTTAGATATTTTAAAATGAAATATTATCTTCACAAATAAAACCAATGGAATAGACTTGAAAAGAATCCTACTATTTCAAAGTAAACATTTCAAGTTGGAAGGAATATGTATCAGCTCTCTTTCACAGCGGAAGAAACTCTGGACTTCTTGGCCATTGATGCTGAGCATGCGGGGGAGCACTGACTGTCCCCAGTGCCGCCCCACGCTTATCAAAGCATCCAGCTTCTCAGGATTCCTCTTCTCTCCTCCCTTTATCTTCTTTCCCTGTCTCTTTGTATCACTTCCTTGACCCTAAAGAGAAACTTTAGAGTTTTATTCCCAGCATTATTTTTCATTTCAGGGTCCTAATTATTTGGGCCAGATGATTCAAGAATGGATGACTCAGATCCTGTGTCTCTACTCTGTAAATCTGCTCCCGTAGAAGAGAGGCAGTAAACAGGCATCAACCCTCATTTACCAACTTGTCATCATCTGGGAGAAAAAAAATCTCCACTAATAACCAGCAGATGCTGGGGTGCAGCTAGCTGCCTCTTCCCAAGTTGCTTCCTGATGACAGACTCAGGTCTTGCAACCCTGGCCCCATTGACATCTGGGGCTGGACCACCCTCTGTCGTGGGAGCTGCCATCCTGTACACTGCGGGATGTTTGGCAACAAACCTGACCTCCACCCTCTGAGTGACCTCCACGATAGTGACGCCCAAAAACATCTCCGCTAAGTGACTTCAGTTGTGTTCGACACTTTGCGACCCTACGAACTGTAGCCTTCCAGGAATTCTGTCCATGGAATTCTCTAGGCAAGAGTATTGGAGAGGGTTGCTGTGCAGGGGATCTTCCCGACCCAGGGATCGACCCTGCGTCTCTTAAGTCTCCTGCAGTGGCAGGCGGGATCTTTACCGCTAGTGCCACCTGGGAAGCCCCCCTCAAATATCTCCAGACACAGCCAATCATCTGCTGGGAGATGACAGAATCACCCNCATGGAATTCTCTAGGCAAGAGTATTGGAGAGGGTTGCTGTGCAGGGGATCTTCCCGACCCAGGGATCGACCCTGCGTCTCTTAAGTCTCCTGCAGTGGCAGGCGGGATCTTTACCGCTAGTGCCACCTGGGAAGCCCCCCTCAAATATCTCCAGACACAGCCAATCATCTGCTGGGAGATGACAGAATCACCCCTGGTTGATGAACCACTGCCATAGATCACAGAGGTACAAACATCTTCATGGGTGAGGCTGAATTTTATTCTCGGGGTTTTGGAGAAATCCATACAAAGGCAACTAGAGGCAGGATTTATTCACAGGTAGGACAGTCAAAGCCCCACCTGTTCTCAGGACATGCTTGACAGATCCTTGATTCGAGGACCACGTTCCTTCCCGTCCCCACTATGACAGCTGCTAACAGACTCCAAGCAGCCTCACCTTTCTGGATGCTTACCGTCTGAAAGTAGTTTGCATAGTCGATTTCTTTGGCCACAAAACTGTACATGTCAGCTGACAACTGGTCCTGTGGGGGCAAAACACAGAAGGATAGAGAGTAGGAATCCACACATCAGAGGAAAGAACCGTAACCATGATTTAACCTCGTTTTTCATAATACTAGGCAGATTACAAACTTTGCCTGTGGACATTCCATTTCCCAACCATGGCTCTAAAGGATGACTAAGTGGGGAAAGAACACCTATGCCAATGTTTTCCTACGGCTTTTAATGTGGGCCATGTGGAGAGTTAGGAAAGCTGATGCAGGGGAATGACTCGCAAATTGCTTCCTCGAATCTCTGTGGCGCGCCCTGCTGTCTGCAGCAGCCCCGCCAGGGACACACTGTGCTTCTGCTTGCCTCCCCTTGCCACTTCCTCCCCTTGATGATACTACTGTCTTGCTCCCTTCATCTCAGTTCTGATTGGTTGATCATCAGGAAAAGAGAGGCAAACACACCAAGTCGAGGGAAGCTGGTTAAGACAGGTGGGCAGGGGACGGACGGCTGGTTCCAAACCTGGCAAAAAAAAAATAACCTGGACTCATCCAATATCATACATGAATCTCAGTGTGAAAAGCCCTTCACCACTCAGCTCGCCGAGGGGCTGAGAACAGTGGCTGAATGCTATGCCTGGATCATGTTCCTGCCGAGGAGGATAGTGGTCAGTTTCACTAAAATACCCGCAGCACAGTGCAGTAGGAGTGCATTGGAGTGGAGGGAGACTCTGTCCCACTAACCATCTCTTTGAGCATGTCACATTCTCTAAACATGTTTGTACAATTCATGTGATCTCTGACATCCCTCCTTGCTTGGTAGCCTTTGAGGCAGAGCTTCAGAAGAGGTGCTGAGTTAAGATAAAAAGCATCTATCACGTTCTGCTAAGTCACTTCAGTCATGTCTGACTCTGTGTGACCCCATGGATGGCAGCCCACCAGGCTCCCCCATCTCTGGGATTCTCCAGGCAGGAACACTGGAGTGGGTTGCCATTTCCTCCTCCAATGCATGACAGTGAAAAGTGAAAGTGAAGTCGCTCAGTCGTGTCTGACTCTTTGCGACCCCATGGACTGCAGCCCACCAGGCTCCTCCGTCCATGGGAGTTTCCAGGCAAGAGTACGGGAGTGGAGTGCCATTGCCTTCTCCATCTATCACGTTCAGGTTGGAGTAAATAGGAAAACATCACCCCAATGCTTACAGCAGTGCTATTTCCAATTGCCAAGATATGGAAGCAACTCAAGTGTCTACTGTCAGATGAACAGATAAAGAAGTTGTAGTGTATAGACAATGGAATACTACTCAATGATAAAAAATAAAATCTTCCCATGTGTAACAGAGGATGGACCAAGAGGGTATTATGCTAAGTGAAATAAGTCAGAGAAAGACAAATATCTCATGGTTTCATATATGCAATCTAAAACACAAAACAAAGCAAAAACACACCCATAGATTCATAGAACAAACAGTAGTTGTCGTAAGGGGAGAGGATGGGGGATGGGAAAAACAGATGAGGGGGATTAAGAGGCACACACCTTCAGTTTACTTAACAATTAAGCAACGGGGACGTAACATATAGCATAAGGAAGACAGTCAATTACACTGCAATAACTTTGTGTGGGGACAGACAGCTGCTAGATCCATCATGGTGATCACTTCATAATCTATGCAAGAATCAAGTCATCATGTACCACACCAGACACAAACATGGTATTGTATGTCGACTATATCTCAATAAAAAGGAAAAAGAGCACAAGAAAGCTGACCCGAATGCTGAAGGAAGCACAGCAGACAACTGCATAATTCAGGAAGAGTCTGATATACATGGAATCTCAAGCGTTCTGCACAAACCCCGATAACCTCAGCAGCCCCTCCAGCTGCTGATCAAACTGTCCTCTGTGAGCAGGGGAATGGGAGGAGTAATCTGTTTCCTTTTCCAGTATCCTCAACAGGCAAACATCCTTAAAGCGTTCCTGCATACAAGATGATAGAACCAAGACACCAATTTCACATGACTAGCTACCAAAAGTTCAAGGTATTTTTCCCAAAGAATAAAATGGGCTCTAGCACCACCCACCTCAGGTCCCCTCCACTTCAGTGTCCTTTACAATGAATGCCTCCGAGAGGCTGCTGGACCTGTCAAAGGTGCTAGAGAAAGTGGTTTTGTTGGAACTCAACCTCGCCTGCCATGGCCCCAGCAGCCTTGGTCTGGAAGCATCCATCACCAGCCTGACAAGTGTGAGGGAGATAGCTGAAGTCAGGGAAAGACAAAGGGCGGGGTGATAAAAAAACAACTCGGTAGACAGAGGTAAGGAAGGAAGCCTTGGGAAGGACTAAATGCCACTTCAGTTCAGTTCAGTGCAGTCGCTCAGTTGTGTCCGACTCTTTGCAACTCCATGAACTGCAGCATGCCACTGTCCATCACCAACTCCCAGAGCTTGCTCAAATTCAAGTCTATTGATGCCACATCAAATCACCTTCAACCACTCAGCAGACGATCTCTGTAAAGCCAGCCCAACGGAGTATGCCCTCAGGAACATGAAGGGATTTTCTGAAGGTCCAGTCACATCACCGTCTCATAAAGTTAACAATATAGATTCCAAGTAAGCCACACAAGTGAGAAATAAAAGCGGAAACTCTACACCAAATTTTCATTTGTCTAAATAAAATATTTATAATTTAATATTATTAAATATTTTATTCATAAACATTATCAATATAATTTAATATTTAAATAAAGTGTAGGGAGACCCTACACTTCTGCTGAGTTTTTCCTCCTGGAGTACTACCAAATTCTTACAATGAACAGCAGAGAAAAGTCCTCTCTCATTTTTCCCAAGGGGAAGGGAAAAGAATGCCATTTTGAAATGCACTAGGGCATTCTACTCGTAACAAGACCTAACCTTAGGAGAATTTTTCTTTTATTCCTGGCTGTGCCATGCTGCTTGTGGGATCTTAGTTCACCAACCAAGGACTGAACAAGGGACCACAACAGTGAAAGTGTCAAGTCTTAACCACTGGACCGCCAGGAAACTTCAAGGATAAATTATTTCATCCCAGTAGAAGGTGCTGGGATGCTTTCAAATTGTGGTGCTGTAGAAGACTCTTGAGAGTCCCTTGGAAGGCAAGGAGATCAAACCAGTCAATCTCAAAGGAAGTCAACTGTGAATAGTCACTGAAAGGACTGATGCTGAAGCTCTAATACTTTGGCCGCCTGATGTGAAGAGCCAGCTCACTGGAAAAGGCCCTGATGCTGGGAGATTGAAGGCAACAGGGGAAGGGGTTGGCACAGGATGAGATGGTTGCAGATGGCATCATCAACTCAACTGACATGAATCTGAGCAAACTCCAGGAAACAGTGAAGGACAGAGGAGCCTGGTTTGCTGCAGTCCATGGGGTTGCAAAGAGTCAGACATGACTTAGCAACTGAGCAACAACAGCCTGCTGGGGTTATATCAGAGCCCTACTAAACGTTTGCTTTTAGCAGACTCTAGCCTGCCTCACATTGAGAAAGAGAATTGATCAGCTCCAGCATCCTCTAGCCATCCTGTCCTACCAAACACAAAAACTGAGAAGCTGGAAACAGAATGAAAGACAGCAACAGAGAAGCACTGAAGTTCACGGTGCAGGGTCACAGGCGTACCCAAGACTCACACTCAGTCCCAGGGCAACAGGGGCTTCCCCCGCTCCCACACCTGACCTTCTACATCATCAAACGCCTGCACACACAGGTCCCTTTACCCAATCCTTCATGCCAACCTTTTGAAAAAAATTACAAGGCATACTAAAAGGCAAAACCATAGTTTGAAGAAACTGAAGCAGCATCAGAACCAGAGTCAGAGGTGTCAAGAATGTTGAAATTATTGAGCCAGGAATTTTTTTTTTTTTTAATGTGATGAATACTGAAAGCCCCAACTCTTAGGGTTTGTCCTAGGCTCTTCAGACATGCCAGCTGACAAGCTTGGGGACACAGACTCAACCAGAGGCTCACTATTAGGGTTTTCATAGACCTCCAGCAAACAAAAGGATGCTCCCTGAGGGCCTCCCATTTTTCTCAGTGGAGAGGAGCACAGAAAGGGGATACCCTGCAAATCTCCACTCTGTTGGCAGCCTCCTCCATCTCCTCCCTGAGGGCATCGGCTTTCGCACCCGCAGGCTGTGAGCTGCTGGACAAACCCGAAGACTTGGATGTCTGCTGCCACCTGATGAGAAAACAGGAGAGAGGAGAGGTATGAATAGAACTTGGTCCCTGCCTTTGAGGAACTTAGATTCTAGTCGGATTAGGCATAAATATAAGTTGACTTTCAATACAGTGTGGGTGTTTTTTTCTTTTAGCATTTTCAGGCATTCTACATCTAAGTAGATGAGAATTACAAATTGGAGTTTGTGGACATACAAAATAGTCAAAAACACACACCCTTAGCTCTTTAGGGCTCCCATCCCTTTGCCACTGATGCACGAGGCTCCAAGCTTTTTCCCTGTGCACCTTCATAATTTCAGTGTCTTTCAGTGACTTCCCCGGTGGTTCAGACGGTAAAGCATCTGTCTACAATGCGGGAGACCTGGGTTCAATCCCTGGGTGGGGAAGATCTCCTGGAAAAGGAAATGGCAACCTACTCCAGTATTCTTGCCCAGAAAATCCCATGGATGGAGGAGCCTGGTAGGTTACAGTCCATGCGATCAGAGAGTCAGACACGACTGAGCTTTTTTTTAGTGACAAGTTAGAATGGCAGTGAAAGCAAACACTCTGGGATTAGAAAGGGAAAATCCATGGTGAGTGGAACTCAATGATAACTTTTGGCAAAGAACATTTTCCATGTAGCATGTGGAATCTGATGCCTTATCAACCCTGACAGGTCTTCCCAAGTGACTCAGTGGTAAAGAATCCACCTGCCAATGAAGGAGACATGGGTTCAATCCCTAGGTTGGGAAGATCACTTGAGAAGGAAATGGCAACCCACCGCAGTATTCCTCCCTGGGAAATCCCATGGAGAGAGGAGCCTGGCAGGCTATAGTTCATGGGGTCACAAAGAGTTGGACAGGACTGAGCATGCATGCGTGCACGCACGTGAGACAGGTAGAGAAAAGCCTGGGGACACTGTGGAAGGCAGGGAAAGAGCTGGTTACGGGTATCACCCAGGGAATGACACAGTCTCACTGCCAAGAAGAGATTAGGAAAAGGTACCTGGTACCAGACCAGGAGAAAAGGGGCCCCAGTGTCCACACGGCAGGACAAAGAGAGGCTGAGGACAGTGGCCCCTTCAGACAGGGCAAGTGTTCTCCAATTTGTGACACCTTCCCTACTGTCTCCTGAACCCTAAGGCTGAAGGACATCACTGCTGCTTTCTCTGAGGCATGGTCCAGGCTGTTCCTTTTAGTTCCCTGCACACCCTGCAGGCATTGAGTTGGGAAACCTTCATCTACTTGGCCAAAGTCAACCATGGATGTTAAGTGAGAGGATAAACGGGTAAGATGAAGACAAATGTGAAAGTCAAAATCTCCACTAGGAAGCCCTAAGCAGCCTTGGATCAACATTTTGATACCACATGTATATTTTCTTAAGCATTTATCTCCAGGCAGAGAATACTGGCCTTCTAAGGAGGCCCCTTGGGAAACTTTCAAGGGGAAGCACAAATACTGTTGGTTGCTCCTCCAATTAAAACATAAATTTAAAAAGCTCTTTCCGGTTGCTAAGTTATTATCAAAGAATTAGAAAGCAGGCCCTGACAGAAGGTTCTAATTACACTAAGATGCTAATAGCTATCGCAGGGAATAGCAGTGGGGCCTCTCTGATGCAGGCAGTAAACTCAACAGTCTATGGGGCCCAGCAAGTGGGAAAAATAAGTCAAATGGGTCATTATCTTAAAAACTCATCCACTGAATCCTTTATTTCCCCCCTTGAAACAGGGACACGAGATATAAGCTGCTTCTCAGCTCTAAGGAAAATAATCGAGTCATTAGGGTGGAAAAGGTAGCTGATGCCTGGCTACTGTCTTGGGAAGTCGGGAGGGACTCACTGAGGGTGGGGGTGCTGATGGGGCCCAAGCAGGAGCCTGGGCCTTGGGTAGCTGGATGTTTTCATGGACAAGCTGGGAACTGTCAAGTGACCTCATCAGATGAAATGTGGCCTCAGATTAAACAGTGTCATCTAAACACCATGTGGGCCTGAGGTGGACGGGACAAACCAGAGAGCCCTGCTGGATCCATCTGGCTCCTGGACCGTTCACCCAACGTGGAGGCAAAAAGTACAGTCTTACCCTTATTTTGAGAATCAATAATAGACTAAGTGTTTTCTCTGCACAATTCTTTCTTATTGTGTTATATGCAAGAAAAAAATTAAGAGAGTGGAGCTGTATCACAATACCAAAAAAGAGGAAATCAGTTCTCTTTGCTATTAGCAAAAGTAGCAAAATGAAGAATCTTCTATCACTTAAAAAAGTGCACCCATGGGAGAATTACTTTGAAAGGCTTTGGGACATCAAACTGGCTTGAAGCTACAGCGATGATCACATGTGTCCTGAGAAAGATTCCTTACTCANAAGTACAGTCTTACCCTTATTTTGAGAATCAATAATAGACTAAGTGTTTTCTCTGCACAATTCTTTCTTATTGTGTTATATGCAAGAAAAAAATTAAGAGAGTGGAGCTGTATCACAATACCAAAAAAGAGGAAATCAGTTCTCTTTGCTATTAGCAAAAGTAGCAAAATGAAGAATCTTCTATCACTTAAAAAAGTGCACCCATGGGAGAATTACTTTGAAAGGCTTTGGGACATCAAACTGGCTTGAAGCTACAGCGATGATCACATGTGTCCTGAGAAAGATTCCTTACTCATAATAAGAATTCAGGAAAAATTAGAAATATTTTTCTAATATTCTACTCCAAAATGTCAAAAAAAAAAAATCTAAGTTAACAGGTAAGGATTAGTAAAAATGCCTAGGCAATTCTTTCTTATAATGGCTTGCCCTACAGAAATGATGTATTTTTGTTTTTAAAATTAATTAACTAAAGTTCTGGCTGTGCTCGGTCTTCATTGCTGTATGTGAGCCTTCTCTAGCTGCGGCAAGTGGGGGCTTCTCTTCATTGTCGACAGGCTTCTCCTTGGTGGTGGCTTCTCTTGTTGCAGAGCAAGGTTCCAGCAGGTAGAGCACATGGGCTCAGGACTCGCACAGGGCTTGGTTGCTCTGTGGCAAGTGGGATCTTCTGGGACCAAGGATCAAGCCCATACCCCTGCACTGGCAGGGGGATTCTTATCCACTGTACCACCAGGGAAGTCCAACAGAAATGATCTATTTAATNCCTTTTCCTATTTGGAACCAGTCTGTTGTTCCATGTCCAGTTCTAACTGTTGCTTCCTGACCTGCATACAGGTTTCTCAAGAGACAGGTCAGATGGTCTGGTATTCCCATCTCTTGAAGAATTCTCCACAGTTTATTGTGATCCACACAGTCAAAGGCTTTGGCATAGTCAATAAAGCAGAAATAGATGTTTTTCTGGAACTCTCTTGCCTTTTCCATGATCCATCGGATGTTGGTAATTTGATCTCTGGTTCTTCTGCCTTTTCCAAAACCAGCTTGAACATCTGGAAGTTCATGGTTCATGTATTGCTGAAGCCTGGCTTGGAGAATTTTGAGATATTGCTTTACCAATCCCAATATCCAAAAGACCATAAGCTGGAGACATAAAAACACTCATTAAATACTGGAAGAGAAGTCTCTGAAGACACTTCTCTACGGTTTCAAACTCTACAAGCCACCTCTGGTGTCACTATTAAAAACATAAGACAGAATTAGACGGACTAAATATCTTATAATCACCTATAATGGGACAAACCTATTATACAGCAAAGTGATTCAGCTTTATACATATATATCTATTTTTAGATGGACTATGTCTGTTACCCAGAAGAAATTCTCCTTTAGGGAAGCTGAATGAAGAAATGGAAGTGGACAAGGCAAGGACAAGCTTTGATGCTAACATCCAGCTCTGGGCAGAAGCTGAAAATTCCGGTTTTCCTTACAGAAGCAGAGAAAAGACCTCAGAGATGAAACCCAGGTCCTCAGAGGAGGAAATCACTCTGTAAACCCAGGAGCATAGTGTCTACCACCATCCCGACAGTGCAGCAAACAGCATGTCTGTAATCACCTCGTGGTGGTGTTCAGTTGCTCAGTCATGTCCGACTCTTTGGGACCCAGTGGACCACAGCATGCCAGGCTTCCCTGTCCCTCACTATCTCCTGGAGGTTGCCCAAGTTCATGTCCATTGAGGTGGTGATGCCATCCAACCATCTCATCCTCTGTTGCCCCCTTCTCCTGCTTTCAATCTTTCCCAGCATCAGGGTCTTTTCCAATTAGCTCTTCACATCAGGTGGCCAAAGCAATGGAGCTTCAGCATCAGTCCTTGCAATCAACGTTCAGAGTTGATTTCCTCTAGGACTGACTGATTTCCTTTAGTCCCTTGCAGTCCAAGGGACTCTCAAGAGTCTTCAAACACCACAGTTCAAAAGCATCAATTCTTCGGTGCTCAGCTTTCTTCACAGACCAACTCTCATATCCATACATGACCACTGGAAATACCACAGCTTTGACTAGGCAGACCTTTGTCAGTAAAGTCATGTCTCTGCTTTTTAATATGCTGTCTAGGTTTGTCACAGCTTTTCTTCCAAGGAGCAAGCATCTTCTAATTTCTTATGTGACTCCCCACTGTAGGACTACAGAAGAGAAATCTACACCATCGGAAGCAGGAAAAGGTGACCAAGTCCCCAGATTCAGAAATTCTCTTTTCTTTTTTTGGCTGAGCCATGTGGCTTGCAGGATCTTAGTAGTTTCCCATATAGGGATAGAGTCCTGGCGCTGAAAGCACCAAGTCCTAACCACTGGACAACCATGGAATTCCCAGAAAATCTCCTCTTATCACAGACACTATACATCACCCAACCTCCTCTGTGATCTCTGCTCCTACCACCCTCCCTTCTCCCCTTCCACCCCCACCATGCCCGCCTTCATTCTGTTTCCTGAATACATCAGCCTTATTTCCACCCACAGGGCCTTTGCTGTTCCCAGTGTCATGGACAGCTTTGCAAAGTATCTCTGCATAGCTGTTTCTTTCTTATCAGATCAAGTGTCATCTTCTCAAAAAAAAAAAAAAAGTCTTCTCTGTTTCACTATTTATGCCACGGCCTGCTTCTCCAGAGCCACTTCCAAACTTACACTGTGGTGTCTTCCTGAAAGGACCTACGGCTGCTGAAATGGCCTGTATGTGTGTGTTCTCTTGTCCAGCGTCCAACTCCCAAATCAGGCCACAGCCTCTCTAAGAGCAAGGCCCCTGTACTCCAGTGCCCAGCTCACAGCAGAAGAAAGAAACACTCAGTGGATGAACACACACAAGCACACACACATGCAAGCCACTGCCTTCCAACTAGGACCGCTGCTCTTCAAAGCAGCAGAAATGGAAGCAAAGAAAACCCACCATACCTCGTTCGTGAAGAGTCCATGTCCAGCACCAGCTTGGCTAAGTGTTTCCTCTGTTTTTGGATATTTGGGATTTCTACCTGTGGGTACAGGAAACAAAGAAAGAAAGAAAACACAGTTGATTTGAAGTCCAATGACAGATTTTTAAAAAAAAATTTGAAGTTTGAAATACAGTTGAATTTCCAATGTTTCAGGTGTACAGCAAAGTGATTTAATTATATATATATTTTCAATTTCGTCTCCATTATAGATGAACTTGAAAAAAAAAGATTTACGTATAAAGCTGAATCACTTTGCTGTATAATAGCTTTGTCCCATTATAGGTTATTATAAGATATTTAGCTCTTTGTGCTGACAGTAGGTCTTTGTTGGTTGTCTATTCTGCACATAGCAGAGTGCGTACGTCTATCCCAATCTCCTAATCTATCCTCCCACAGTCCCAGGGAGCGAACCTGGGCCTCCTGTGTCTCCAGCATCGGCAGGCGGGGTTCTTCCCCACTAGAGCCACCTGGCTGCACTACACACATTTCCAGGGCTCAGCAGGCACAGGTGGTTAGTGGTCGCCAAGCAGTAAAGGCCGGAAACATCTCCAGAGCCAGGCAGGTTTGTAGGACCAATCAAGGGGGATGCGAAGAGGGCCAGGGTTCACAGCAAAGAACATCCCCCAACCATTTTACCTCTTTCTTGATAAATTTCACCTGGTTGAAGCTGGCAAAACTATCACCTGCACATTAAGGCTTCGAATGGCATTGAAACATGTATAATATAAGAAACGAGCCGCCAGTCTAGGTTCGATGCAGCATACAGGATGCTTGGGGCTGGTGCACTGGGATGACCCAGAAAGATGGTATGGGGAGGGAGGTGGGAGGGGGGTTCAGGATTGGGAACATGTGTACACCTGTGGCGGATTCATGCTGATGTATGGCAAAACCAATAGAGTATTGTAAAATAAAAACAAAAATAATACTAATAAAACCAAAAAAAATAAGGCTTCTTCTTAAAAAAGACAGTTTGCTTGAGTGTCCTTTAAAGTAGACAGAGAAGGGCCCTGTCTAAACGGAGACAGCAAGCGGGTTGCACAGAATCTCTAGGACANATGGCAAAACCAATAGAGTATTGTAAAATAAAAACAAAAATAATACTAATAAAACCAAAAAAAATAAGGCTTCTTCTTAAAAAAGACAGTTTGCTTGAGTGTCCTTTAAAGTAGACAGAGAAGGGCCCTGTCTAAACGGAGACAGCAAGCGGGTTGCACAGAATCTCTAGGACATGAGCCCCCATGTCTAAGAACAGGGGCTTATGAATAGGGGCTGCTGCTCACTTAAAAAAAATTCTTTTTAACTGAAATACAGTCGATTTACAATGTTGTGTTAATTACTGCTATACAGCAAAGTGATTCACATACATACATACATATACATATATATATATACACACACACACACTCTTTTAAAAATATTCTTGTCCATTACGGTTTATCACAGGAGATTAGATTCAGTTCTCTGCACTGTGGAGAAGGACCTTGTTGTTTTTCCATCCTATATGTACTAGCTTGTGTGCTAATCCCAAACTCCCAATCCATCCCTCCCATATGCCCTCCCCCTTGGCAACCGCCAGTCTGCTCTCTATGTCTGGGGAGTCTGTTTCTGTTTCACAGATAGGTTCATTTGTGTCCTATTTGAGCTTCCACTGTCATTTCACTAAAGGCTGGAGATGGGTGGAGGGCAGGGAGGAGGATGGGGTGGAGACCCTGTGGGGGCTGAAGTGATGCCACCAGCCTTGCAGTTTCACCCTCAAGGATGGCATGGGTGGGAGAAGGGGGTAGCATTCGGCTCAAAGGGCTCCCAGGCTGGGGAACCCCCTGCAGCTGGGTGGTAACGATCCCGGGTGAGACACTGTGTCACAGACTGGATGAGGGGCAGAAACAATCCTGAGGCTGGGGCCAAAGGACCCCAGGGACCAGCACTCTGCCCACCGCAATCGCGGGTCCAGCCTCGCGCCCACTGCTGACCTCGGCCAGCAAGAACAGCGGCTCGATCACATCCCTCTCAACTTGCAGTTCGAAGTGGATCAGCTCCTGAGCCAGCTTGTCCTCCGTCTCGCCGCAGAGCTTCAGCATCTTCCTGCAACAGAAGCGGAGGAAAACTGTCCTGAGCACTCTGCAGAGAAAGACGTGACCCATGTCCTAATGCTGTCACCTGCCGGCCAGGTAAGCACTCTTGAGAAAAACTTGCTCCATGCAGCTTTGTTTCTGAAACTGTCTACTTTCTAAAGGGTGCTGAGTACTGACTATGCGTCTTGGCTAAAAGGGGGTCTGTGGGGAATTAAGAGAAATATACAGGGGCTTCCCTGGGGCAGTCCAGTGGTTGAGACTTCACCTTCCAATGCAGGGGGCCGGGGTTTGATCCCTAGCTGGGGAACTAAGATCCTGTATGCTGCAACGAAAGATCCTGTGTGCTGCAACCAAGACCTGGTGAGGCCAAATAAATATTTAAAAGAAAAAAAAAAAGAAGAAGCTCTCTCCTCTTTCCATTTGCCTAAAGTGAAAGTGAAAGTCACTCAGTCGAGTCCAACTCTTCGCGACCCCATGGACTGTATAGTCCATGGAATTCTCCAGGCCAGAATACTGGAGTGGGTAGCCTTTCCCTTCTCTGGAGGATCTTCCCAACCCAGGGATTGAACCCAGGTCTCCCCCATCGTAGGCGGATTCTTTACCAGCTGAGCCACAAGGGAAGCCCAAGAATACTGGAGTGGGAAGCCTGTCCCTTCTCCAGCGGATCTTCCCGACTCAGGCATCAACCCGGGGTCTCCTGCACTGCAGGCAGATTCTTTACCAGCTGAGCCACCAGGGAAGCCCTAAAAGCAGGAAATGAATCTGTAAAGGGGTCCCCCTCCCACCTCTACCAGATGCTAATCACCAGAGACAATTCCAGACCCTCATCAGCCCACAGACGGCCCCAGTGGACTCCACATTACAAACTTTACTAACTCTTACCTTCTACTAGGTAGGTTCCCCATGTACTTACCTTCCCACAGTTTGCCGCCCTAGAGACTAACATTTCTTTTTCTTTGTCTTGTCCCATCTCTAAAAATCACTGCTCTTTTGTTAAAAATGCTACATAGGCCCAAGTTCAAGTCACCCCTTTGAGTTACTCATCATTGAGTTCTCCCATGTGTACGACAATCAACCGTGTATGCTTTTTCCTTATTCATCTGCCCTCTGGCAATATTATTTGCAGGGCCCATGAAAGAGCCTAAGCTGGGAAGAGGGAAAAGGATTTCTTCATCCTCTCCAGCACATTCGCTTCATTGTTTGCTATTGTTCAGTCACTAAGCCGTGTCTGACTCTCTGCAACCCCACGGACTACAGCACTCCAGGCTTGCCTGTCCTTCACTACCTCCAGGAATTTGCTCAAACCCATGTCCATCGAGTCGGTGATGCCATCCAATCATCTTATCCTCCATCCCCTTCTGCTCCTGCCCTCAATCCTTCCCAGCATACCTTCTTTCTTTCTTTTTTTTTTTAATGCTTTCTTGCTATTTGCATTTCATTCTTTTCTTCTGGACATAATCTACCTCACACAACCTTGACTAGTTTTCCAGTGAGAACATGCAAACAGTAATTCCTCTAAATCTGTGTGTGTCTAAAGATATACTAACTTTCCTCTTATTCCTTAAATTTTTTTTTAAAGTTTTTGCTTATTTGGCTGTCAGGTCTTAGTTGTGGCGCACGCTGGCTCAGTAGCTGCAACACGTGGGCTTTGCTCGCCCACGCCATGTGGGATTCTCAGTTCCCCAGCCAGGGGTGGAACTCACTGTTCCCTGCATTACAAGGAGGACTCTCAACCACTGNTTAAAGTTTTTGCTTATTTGGCTGTCAGGTCTTAGTTGTGGCGCACGCTGGCTCAGTAGCTGCAACACGTGGGCTTTGCTCGCCCACGCCATGTGGGATTCTCAGTTCCCCAGCCAGGGGTGGAACTCACTGTTCCCTGCATTACAAGGAGGACTCTCAACCACTGGACCACCAGGGAAGTCCCGTCCCTTTATTCTTGAATGACAGTTTAGTACATCACTGAATCTAGATCTCTCGCATTTTTCATTCACTTATTTCCTGGCATTCCCTTATTTCCTGGCATCTATTTTGGCTCATAAACAGTCAGCTATCAGTCTAAGTGCCCTTGTATACATACTTGGTGACTGAACAACAACAAGCTTTCTCTGCTCGACTTTAAATCTCTCTTTTGTGTCAATGGTGTGTAGCTGTTTTACAATGCCGTGACCTGTGATGGATTTCTTTTTGTGGATCTCTGTCAGGACTTTTTGTGCTTCTTAAATCTGAAGGCTCATGCTTTTCTTCAAATCTAGAAAAGGAAAATTCAACCATAAACGTATCCTTCGATTTTCTTCTTCAGGAGCAACTACTACACATTAACACTCTGTATTTATAACCTGCCACTTGCGTTTCTCCATTTAGTGTTGCCTGTATCCCTAGTGCTTCTACTGGGTCAGCCAAGACTCTCATTCAGGATTTTCTATAAGCTCTTACGGGAAAACCCAAAGGAACTGTACTTTATTCTGGTCATTCTTGTGGCGACTCCAGAATGTTTTCAAGGTCACCAGTTTCCATATCTGTGTGCAACTTTCAGTTTCTCTCAAGTAAGTGTTTAAAGTAGATCAAGTTGACTCACTGGAAAAGACTCTGATGCTGGGAGGGATTGGGGGCAGAAGGAGAAGGGGACGACAGAGGATGAGATGGCTGGATGGACGTGAGTCTGAGTGAACTCCGGGAGCTGGTGATGGACAGGGAGGCCTGGCGTGCTGTGATTCATGGGGTCGCCAAGAGTTAGACACGACTGAGCGACTGAACTGAACTGAAATATAATTTGAGTTCTTTTAAGTTCTATTTGGTTTTCTTTGATTCTGCCTCTTCTTTTTTCCCCTTGTATTGTTTTTTGCCAAGAATTTTTTGTGTTTATTAAATTTTAAAATTTCACTTTAAATGCAATTACTGCCCATTTCCTTTCGTGCCATCCTAGTATTTTTGTCCGATTCTCCCATCAGCTGTGCCTGCTGACTCTCTCTCGTGATGCTTCTGTTTTTAGTTTGTTTTTATTGTGAGCTCAGAATCAGCAAGGGTTGTTCTTCTGGGAATCCTGTAAGTTCTGACATCTGACACGGAAAGATTTCATATTTGCTTCTTCTGGGACCCGAGGGATTTTGAGTGCCCTTCAACTTTTTTTTTTTTCGACCACACTTCATGGCACGTGGGGTCTTGGCTCCCCAACTGGGGATCAAACCTACGCCCCCTGCAGTGGAAGCACGGAGTCCTAACCACTGGACCACCAGGGAAGTCCCTACAGTTTTATATTAGTTACTCCCCTTGGGAGCTGCCTCCTGCCCAGATACTATGACTCCAGGGCCTGGGGGCTCAAACTGTCACTGGCCACCGTTCCTGCTTCCCCATCCAGCCCCCAGCCAGGCTGCAGTGTCCTCAGCGCCTTGCTGAGATGTGCTCGTCCCCTCTTTAAGGACAGGGACTTTCCCAGATTTGGCACGAACCCATGCGTGGTATCTCCTTACCCAAGAAGTGTGTCATCTCCCAGGATAGCTGACCCTTCCATCAGACACTGAGCTAGTGTTGTCAAAGGCAATTTTTTCTGAAAAGGAAAACAGAATGTGGTAATGAAAATGACTTCAACAGTCACCTACTTATATGAAAATAGTGAGAAGTCAAATACTTGCCTAGATACTCTGTTAGCTAAGAAGCAAACTGACTTTAAAATATGTATAAAACCTAAAAATTCAGAGCATAAAAAGGTGGGTTAGACTCAGAGATGTCAAAATTCAGAAAATTAAAACAAAATTTGCTAATTTGGGCAATAAGGCTAAGGTTTACATGCTGCATTTTAAAATCTAGTAGGACAGCAACAGGGGAAAAAAGAGAAGATTTCAAAATTATGCTAAAGACTTGAGCCATGCTTTAGTTAGAAATCAAGCTCTTAAGAAGTACATTAGCCCTAATTTATAAACAGCTTATGGTCAAGAAAGAGAGAAAATGTTCACCTAGAATCACAATGCAAACAAAGTAATCATCGATATAAGGCAGACTCCAAAGAAGATATAAAATGACCATAAGCACATGAAAAGATGCTCAACATCATTGGTCACTAAGGAAACCAAATGAAATCTGCAATGAGATACCACCTCACCCCCACTAGGATGGCTATCATAATATTAATAATATATATTTTTGGATACATAAAATAAATATTGGTGAGCATGTGGAGAAATTGGAACCTTCATGCTCTGCCAGAAGAGATGTAAAATGGTCCAGCACTGGGGAAAAGTTTGGCAGTATTTCAATAAGTTAAACAAAATTACCATATGGCCCGGCAATTCCACTCTTGGGTATGTACCCAAAATACTCTGAAACAGATGGCTGAATAAAAACATGCGTGATGTGAAGAGCGGCCCGATGCACAAGAGCCAAAAGGTAGAAACAGCACCAATGTCCATCAACGGGTGAGTAAAGACACACAACGCAGTCCATCCACGCAAAGGAATTACTACACAGCCGTAAAAAGAGAAGGGAGTCCCGACACAGGCTACAATGTGGATGAACCCTGATGGCATCACCGGACAAAATGGGCACGTGACGTATGATTCTACTTACGTAAGATCTCCAGAGTAGACAAATCCATGGGGACGCGAGCTAGATTTGTGGTTAAGAGATGAGGGGGAATCTCCAACACTTTGGCCACTNTCCCGACACAGGCTACAATGTGGATGAACCCTGATGGCATCACCGGACAAAATGGGCACGTGACGTATGATTCTACTTACGTAAGATCTCCAGAGTAGACAAATCCATGGGGACGCGAGCTAGATTTGTGGTTAAGAGATGAGGGGGAATCTCCAACACTTTGGCCACTTGATGTGAAGAACTGACTCATTGGAAAAGACCCTGATGCTGGGAGAGATTGAAGGCAGGAGGAGAAGGGGACAAGGGAAGATGAGATGGTTGGACGGCATCACCGACTCAATGGACATGAGTTTGAGTAAACTCCGGGAGTCGGTGATGGAAAGGAAGGCCTGGCGAGCTGCAGTCCATGGGGCTGCAAAGAGTCGGACACAACTGAGCCACTGAACTGAACTGAAGAGCTGTGGGAGAGTGGGATTAATTGATGAGTATGGGGTTTCCTTTTGGGGAGACAGAAATGCTCTGGAAGTAGATTATGGTAGTAGCTGCACAATACTGTCCCTGCACTAAATGTCACTGAATTGTACTCCTTAAAATAGTTAAAATGGCAAGTTTTATGCTATGTGGGAAGTGAGGAAGAGAGAGAAGGAGGGAGGCAGAAAGGCAGAACAATCTATGATCACAGAATGATCCATCTTCCCTCCTTACTAAGTGTGGACAAGCCCTGTTCTTCCTGAGCCTAAACCATCCAGCACACGCTGAGAACAACAAAATGAGAACAAGGGATCTCCTTAGGTCTTCCGGTCTACACCACCATACAGAAGCCCTCCCATCCCACAGCCTTTGCCTCAGGACCCAGAGGCCCTCAGCTGTCACTCACTGCCTCCCCAGAGTGAACGGGGTGCCTACCTACCCGGGTACCACAGCTGTGATGACTGAGACCAGACGCTGCTTTCAGGGAGCTCACATCCCAGGGCAGGGAGACAAATACTAAACACAGACGCTATGAAGGAGACTGTTTCGAGAGCTGGAAGTGCTGTGCAGGCAACAGAAAGCAGGACAACAGGCAGAGTGGGCAGCTGTGGTGAGGGAGCAGTGATCAGGCAGAGGAATGGCAGGTGCAAAGGCCTGGGGGTAGGATACTGGGCCAGCTCAGCATCCATCCCCGGGAGACCAGCACGACTGGAGCTCAGTGAGTGAAGGGGAGCAGTCAGGGAGGAGGTGGAGGCTAGATTGTGCAGGTCCTCATCAGCCGGAGGGAGGCACTGGAGTTGGACTCTAGGGGACCTGGGTACCACTGGGGGCTTGTTTAAGAACAAAATGATCTGTTTAAAATAACTCAGTCCTGAAACACGAAACTGGATGACATGAGGGAGGAACCAAGATGAAGGTGGATTTTTAGGAATCTGGTTTGAACATCCCCAGGAGAGCGGCAGGCTCCAGGTATCTCCAGGGGAAAATCGCAGGAGACAGGTCAACCCCAAGAATGGGATGGAGCTCCTGGGGCTCCAGAAGGAGGAAAGACCAGGACACCTGAGAGATTATTGCTCTCTGGCCCAGGAAAACCCAGGATACCCTGGATGGGTCCAAGTCACAGTCCCCTCCCTACCCTCAGAGAGGACGTCTAACTTACGTGAATGGGGTGCCTACCTACCCAGGTACCACTTCCCGGTTAGACGCCCTTCACTCGAGGAATAATCCTGCTACCCCACCATTTCACATGAAATGAGACATTCTTCTGGATAAAAATGAGACCAAGTAACCAAGAAATCATACATCCAAACTGAAACACCACTTTCTAGCTGTCCTACAAAACTATTCCAGGTTTCCAGAGATTTAATTAAAGGCACAGGAACAGTACCTTTGGAGAGAATCTGCTCCCACCCTCACCATTCAAAAGAAGTTACTTAAGGCACGTTTTAGAGAAACGTCCAAAATGGTTAAAAAAGAAAGAAAAGCAGACCATCCTTAACCCTCAGCCACTTGGTTCCTGCCCCCAGAATCATGACAATGGCCAGTTTCCTGCGTCTCCTTCCATAAGTATTCTAAGGAGGTCCAATTATGTATGTGAGCGTGTGTCCGTGTTTAACAGACACATTTTCCCCCTCACACTGTCAGCACACGATATACCCAACCGTACACTTGGTTTTCCTTTTCACACAGAGATGTCGTTCATGTCATTTCCTATCAAGACGTAGAGAGAACTGCCTCATCCTGTTTTTTTTTTTTTTTTTTTTAATGGCTACACAGATCAGTGAATGATGACGACAACATGTAAACAAGTCCTGTCCCGATGGTGTAACGGTCACAAGACAGGGTCTGTGCCTGTGGACCAAGTGATGCTCGTAAGAAAGGATCTGCTGTGGAGGAGACTCTGAGGGCCTTGTGGGCGTGTGGATTTCAAGGGCACCAGTGTTGAAGGGGTAAAACCTCAATTAGTGAGTTTTCGCTTGTGTAGATGCTGTACGAGTCCAGAAACTAAGAGAAGAAAAGAATCAAGAAGTTAAAAGGAAGCTACCAAAAGAAAAAAAGAAAGGAAGAAATGGGTTATACCTTCGTGTCAAAAAGGAGACAGTGATAATCTATAATCAAAGGCAGGTGAACAGAAGTTGTTAATGGACTACAACTCACAACAGATTCCAAATTATTCCTTTATTCCTAAAGAAATTTTCTAAGACCAAAGGAAAAGCTGAGGGCTCAGAAAACACAGGCACTGTGCTGATTAATTCACCCCAGTGCCTACCTGCTCCTGAGATAGCACTTGCTCTCCTCACCACCCTCTGCTCAGCCTCACTTCACTTAGAAGGATACTGAAACTTTGAAGGATCCAACTGCCCACATGCCTAGAAAAGCCACCATTCTCTGGCTGACAAAGATCCAGGCTGAAAGAACCACACAGTATTCCAGGGACTACTGTGTTAGTCGCTCAGCTGTGTCCAGCTCTTCGTGACTCCATGGACTGTAGGCCACCAGGCTCCTCTGTCCATGGAATTCTCCAGGCAAGGATGCTGCAGTGGGCTGCCAATCCTTTCTCCAGGGAGCTTCCCCACCCAGGGATCAAAACTGCCTCTTTTCTGTCTGCTGAATTGTAGCCGGAACCTTTACCGTCTGAGCTACCAGGGATCATTAGTGCCCAGGTAAAGAGATCTTGGCGAGCTTCACCCTGACCAGTGGCTTTCCAGGTCAAAAGGAAGCTATTAGAATACACATCCTCCTGATTCTGGAGTGCCAAGAGATGCTTAAGAATTAAAGAAGGGGACACAGAATGTTCCAGGGTTTGCAAGCAGTCGATCTGACTTGTCTGAGATGACTGTTCTCTCCAAAATTATCTTGGGCAGAAGCAGCTCAGTTTGTAGGATGACTCAGAGACAAAAAGTCTCATTCTAATATCCACTCTGCTTCCCAAACATACACACACACGCTCACACACAGCCCCATCTCTGAGAACTGCTGTCTACTATCCTCTAATCCAGGCACACTTGTTCCCTGGGACTCAGCAGTTCTCAGTGGTGATTCTGGACCAATGACGGGGCCATAGTAACAGCAGCTTCTGTTTCTTTACTATGTACTTAAGTCAAGCACCGTGCTAAGCATTTACATGAATGACCTCACGGAATTCTCAAACAACCCTACTAGGTAGGGATTCACTGTTACTACCATTTTCCAAGTGAAGAAACCAAGGCTTATAGAGGTAAATGACTTGCTCTCTGTCAGGCAAAATTTGGAAACAGCAGAGCCGGGCTTCAAGCTCAGAGAGTCACATCCCAGCACTTAAACTCAGAACCATCAACCTAAATTGCTTCTGAAAAGAATAGCAAAGATTTGGGACTTCCCTGGTGGTCCAGTGGTTAAGAATCCGCCTTCCAATGCAGGGCGTGTAGGTTTGATCCTTGATCAGGGAACTAAGATCCCACATCCCTTGGAGCCAAAACACCAAAACATAAAACAGAAGCAATACTGTAACAAATTAAATAAAGATTTTAAAAGAAAAGAAAAGGAAAGACTGAAATTGGCTCAATGCGTTGGGCAAGTCCTGTGCCTGAAATACTCACGGGCCATCCGGTCGCGACACATCTATTTTCAGCGCTGCCGTCACGTGGCATGCCCGATTAGTGGCTTTAAGGATGCAGCCATGATGGGAGGATGAGATCCCTGCTCCCACGGAGCTCACATACCAGGACTGGGAACGGACACGGGAGAAGATGAGGAGCTCAGCGATTTTAGAGAACAACGCGTGCTAGAAGAACGTGGAATCGGAGGGTGTGACTGGGGGAGGGAGCAAACACATCAGATGGCGAGAGAAGCTGCACCGGGAAGGTGGCATCTGAGCTGAGAATCAAACAGTAAGATGCTGCTGGCCTGGCTAGCCGCAGTGGCCAGGACGTGGAAGCAGCCTAAAAGTCCATCAGCAATGATGGATCAGGACGTGGTTCATATATACAAAGGAATACCAGTCAGCCATAAAAGAGGAAAATAACAACATTTGCAGCACCATGGATGGACCTAGAGTTTATCACTTAAGTGGAGTCAGACAGGGGAAGACAAATACCATATGCTATCACCTACATGTGGAATCTAAAAGAGGACATAAACGAACCCATAGGAAACAAAAACAGACTTGTGGACACAGAGAACACACTGGCGGTTGACCAGGGGGACGACTGTCAGGCTCCCCTTGCCGAAATCCCCAATACACATGGAGTTACTTCCACAGACACTCTGCAAAGCAGTAAACATTTTCTTTCTACCACGTATCAGTGGTTCCTGCTGGGAAAGCTAAGAAAGAAGAAACCAGGGTTGGGAGGAGAAAATGGAATGATCGATGGAGCAGGCAGAGGGGTCTGGTCTTGCAGGGTGAGCTGGGAGGATGCGTCAGGACAGCTAAGAGAGGCGAGGCCAACAGAGCTGGGGGGCTCAGGGAGACCACCAGGAAGAGAGGGCAACAAGAACTCCCGGTCAGAGCAAATCAGACAGACACCAGACACATTGATCATCAACTCAAGGGGGAAAGAAACCCCTTTGACTGCCCCTCTCCTGGAACAAAGCCAAGGGAACACTTAAGAATATCTTTTCAGGGAACTTCCCAGGTGGCTCAGTGGTAAAGAATCTGTCTACCAATGCAGGAGATGCAGGAGACACAGGTTAGATTCCTGGGTTGGGAAGATCCCCTGGAGTAGGAAATGGCAACCCAGTATTCTTGCCTGGGAAACCCCATGGACAGAGGAGCCTGGCGGGTGACAGTCCATGAGGTCTCAAAGAGCGGCTGAGCACAGTAGACAAACAAAAAATAAACTAATATTAGTAAGATTTTTTTTTAAAAAAAAGGAAGAATATCTGTTCATCTCGGCTGAACTTGAGGGAGGTGGGGGTCAGGAGGGAAGTGAGCCTTCAGGGTCATCCACCCCAAGGACCGTCCAGTGGAGCTGCATGATGCAATGGCTTCAGCACCAGTGCAGCTGCTGGACAGAGACCCTGGAGCCCCGATGCATCACGTTATCATTACTGCATCACTGCAGCAAAAGTGGTCTTCATAAGAGCCTTTATAGGTCCCTGGTAACCCCAAAACCACAGTGTAATTTTTTTTTTCCCATGTGATCTTAAGTTACTGTGGAGGCAAATGGAATCTGCAGATGAGCAGCAGGGGTAAGAGAAAGGTGGCAGCCTCCTTAGCAGTGGGACCTAAGCCCGTCCTGCTCTCCTCGGGGGCTGCCCCAGTCTGGGGAGGACAAGGATGGGGACCACATCTTAGTGAGGGCAGAGGTGCTTCAGGCAGGGCTACGAGTCTCAAACACTGGCCAGGTGGTCAGCAGGCAGATTCCACCTCCCCTGGGGCCATGAGGGCACTTACGGAGCGCTTGTCAGCCTCGGCCCCTTGCTGGCCCTGCAGACATGCCGTGAGCTTCTTGTGTGTGCTGTGGGAGACCTGCTTCACCAGCTCCAGCCGCTTCTCTACCTGCGGACAGAGCAGGGGGCAGGGCCCGTGGGTGAGGCAAGGTCAGAAGTGGGGTCATGGGTCCAGGTAATCCAGGGACAAGACTGACCCCTGTTTCTGCAGAGACAACATCCAATGCAGGAGAGAAAAGGAGGGGGTCACAGACTCGGAGACACTTTGCTAACCGTGTGGTGAATGCCTTCCCACGTCTCCTGAAAAGTCCCCTGAGGCTGCTGTGCGCCACACAGGGTGCTGTTGTAAAGAGAAAAAGCTGCATCTCCTTGGACTGGGAGAGGAGCAGTGGAGAGTCTGTACAACACCGGGAAGGGCTCGGCTGCAAAAGGGAAGATGTCTTTGACAGCCCCGAGTTACGGGCCAGTGACAACCTTACCTGAAGAAGGTCTTCACTCAGAACTTCGGTCTTCTCGGCCCTAAAGGGAAAATGGAGACACATATCAGTTAAACATAAAAACTAGGAATATGGTCTCATAATTACTCCCACCCTCCCCACTTATCGAGCGATTGTTATACATCTGTGCACATTCTCTCACATTCTTCTCCATTTGTGGTTTATTACAGGATACTGAACCCAGTTTCCTGTGCTACACAGTAGGACCTTGTAGTCTCTCCATCCTGGATACACTAGCTTGTATCAACAGCAATGATTTCCAATAAGAGAAAATATAGGCCGTACTGGGACTGACAAAGAACATCAAGTAACCAGCATTTCCAGCAAAAACATAGGCTCTGAGGGGGTCTCCCGCTACTGTGTGGAAACCTGGATGAAGCACAACAAACACACCTTTATCTGCCTCCGGCTATTCTTTCTTCAATTAATAGAATGAAGTAGGTTCCCCCACCCATTCCCTTTGGTCTCCCCCAAACAAGCAAACATGGCAGAGACTGATCAAGAGCAAAGACAGAGAAAGCGCTGAGTCCTGGTGACAAATGCAAACATCACCACTGAGATCTGGCCACTAGTATGATGTACCCCCCCTCCCGAAAGTGGGGAGCTGAAACCACAGGTTAACACTTTCGGGGAAAGAACCTAGATGCTGGCTGAAGTGTCCCAACCTGTTAGCAATCCCTGTCTCAGCATCAGAGGAAAATGCAGATTTTCCTGGAGCAAAGTACAAAGAGGCATACTCAAAAAAAAAAAAATCAAAATATAAACTAACCCACAGAAAGGAAAGAAAAAGAATACAAAGCAATTTAAAAAAAAAGAACAGACATAATACAAAAAAATTAAATGGCAGGCTTAAGCCTTAACATATTCATAATTGTATTACATGCAAATAGCCTAATAAATATGCCAATTAAAATACAGAGTGACAAGAGTGGACTGAAAGAAATCACGTGGGCCACAAGAATCTCACTATAAATATGATATGGGTAGGCTGAAGGTAAAAGGACAGGAAAAGATGTCATGCAAACATTGATCAAAAGAAAGCAAAAGTGGCAGTATTAATAGCAGATAAAGTACAGTCAGAATAAAGAGAATGACCAGAAACATAGAGGAGAATATAGTGATAAAAGCCTCTATCCACAAGAAGACACAGCATTTGAATGTGTACACACTAAACTACAAAGCTGCAAGACATGAGAAGGAAAGTACACATGCACGCAGAGACGTTAATATTTCTTCTCTCAACAACTGACAGACCAGCTAGAAAAAAATCAGCAACAGCATCTATGAACATAATTCCAGGGCCTTCCCTGGTAGCTCAGTCAGTCGAGAATCTGTCTGCAGTGCAGGAGACCCAGGTTCGATCCCTGGGTCAGGAAGATCCCCGGGAGAAGGAAATGGCAAACCACTCCAGTATGGGCTTCCCTGATAGCTCAGTTGGTAAAGAATCCGCCTGGAATGCAGGAGATCCTGGTTCGATTCTTGGGTCTGGAAGATCTGCTGGAGAAGGGATAGGCTATCCACTCCAGTATTCTTGGGCTTCCCTTGTGGCTCCCGCCTGCAATGCAGGAGACCTGGGTTCAATCCATGGGTTGGGGAGGAGGGAAAGGCTACCCATTCCAGTATTCTGGCCTGGAGAATTCCATGGACTGTATAGTCCACAGGGTAGCAAAGCGTCTTTCACTTTTCTTTCACTCCAGTATACTTTCCGGGAAAATCCCATGGACAGAGGAGTCTCGCAGGCTACAGTCCATAGGTCACAAGAGTCGGGTACAACTTAGAGACTAAACCACAACCGCCACAAAAGAATGTGACATTTACAGAAGAACACTCCAACCAACATCATCAGACTATTCTTTTCCGGTACATATTCCAAGATACACAACATCTGGGTTCATAACATTACCAGCCTGAAAAAACTGAAATCATATACGGAATATTCTCCTGTCACTAACAGAAGCATAAGAAGAAAATATCCAAATACTCAGACACTAAACAGAATGCTTCTAAATAGTTTCTGGGACAGAGGAAGTCTCAAAGGAAAAAAACTAACAAACTGAATAAAAATGGAAATGCAATGTATCAAAATGGCAGACACAGCCAAAGCAGTGCTGGGAGGAAATTTTATAGCACTAAAATCACACATTAGAAAAGAGAAATATTTTCAAATGAGCAACCTCTAATGCAATAACTTATAAAAGAAGACCAAAAATAAGCCCAGAGCAAGCAGAAAGAATGAAATCATAAAAGGCAGAAATAAAGAAGTCTAAAACAAAATTGTAACAGAGAAAACCAAGAAACAAAGAGCTGGTTCTTTGAGAATACAGTTGAAAAAACCTCTACCACAACTGAAAACAGGAAGAAAGAGAAGAGAGAATAGGAATGAAACAGGAAATATCACTACAAAATCCTGTAGATTTCAAAAGGTTGTCTTTGAACAATTAACCACATACATATAAATTTGACAAGTTACATGAAATGGACTAATGTACTTAAAAACAAATTACAATACACTCAATATGAAAGAAATAATCTAAATAGCCCTGCAACTACTAAGAAATTGAACCTGTACTGTTAAAAACCTTGGAAAAAAAAAATTCAGATCCAGAGATTTCACAAGAGAACTTTAGCAAATATTTAAAGAATTAGTACCAATTCTACATAATCTCTTCCAGAATACAGAAGAGTAGAAAACACTTCCCAATTGATTTTATGAAGCTAGTATTCCTTTGATATCAAAACCAGACAAAAAACAGTAAAAAAAAAAAAAAAAAAAGCTAACTATAAACCAGTATTCCTCACAATATAGATGCCTTGATCCAAGTTTGTACTCAACACTCATTCAATATAGTGCTAGAAGTTTTACTTAGGGCAATAAAGGAAATAAAAAAACATACAGATATGAAAGGAACAAATTAAAATGTCCCTATTTGCAGACGACATGTTTGTTTATGNAAAAAAAAAAAAAAAAAAAAAAAAAAAAAAGCTAACTATAAACCAGTATTCCTCACAATATAGATGCCTTGATCCAAGTTTGTACTCAACACTCATTCAATATAGTGCTAGAAGTTTTACTTAGGGCAATAAAGGAAATAAAAAAACATACAGATATGAAAGGAACAAATTAAAATGTCCCTATTTGCAGACGACATGTTTGTTTATGTAGAAAATACCAAGGAGTCTACCAAGGAAAAAAAAAATTCCTAGAGCCAATGAATTCAGCAAGGTTACAGGACATAAAGTAAACAAACAAAAATAAATTTTATTTCTATATGCTAACAATGAATATATATTAGGATTAAAAATAAAATACTATTAACAACTACTTTGAAAAATTAAATACTTAAGAATAAATTTATAAATACACAGGCATAGAAAGTACATGTTGAAAACTATAAAATATTTATGAAAGAAATAAAAAATCTACATCAAGGGAGAAATACTGTGTTTATGGGCTGAAACACTCAACATAATAAAGATATCAATATTCACAAAATTAGTTATGATTAAATACAATCCCAATCAAAATTCCAAAAGGATTTGTTATAGATACGATCTAAAATCAGTATGAAACTGCCAAGGGAGTGGCATATACAAAACAATTTTTAGAAAGAATGGATTTGCAGTACTCATTCCATTTTAAGACCTACTATAAAACTAAGCAATCAAAAGAATATGGTAGTGAAAGGATAGAAAAACAGATCAACGGGACAGAATAAGGAAAATGGACCTAGATAGATGTAAGCAAGTGATTTCTGACCAAGATGTAAAGAGGAAGAAGAGTCCTTTTAACAAGCTATGCTGGTACAATTGGACATTCATGTCAAAAAATATGAACTTCGGTCCCATACATCATATCATATATAAAAATTCATAAAGGTTCACAGACCTAAATACAAAACTATAAAACTTTTGAAGAAAACATGAGAAAATATCTTTGACCTTGGGTTAGGCGATGAGTTCTTAGAAATATCAAAAGCATGATCCATAAAAGAAAAAAAAAAGGATACATTAGACTTCATTTAAATTAAAAGCTTCTGCTCTGTGAAAGGCACTTCTAAAAAATGAAAAGGAAATCCACTGAAACAAGAAATATTTAAATATTTGTAGTTCACAGAAAAGAACTGTATCCAGAATATATGCAGAACTCTCAAATTCAACAGTAAAAAAAATCCTGTTACAAAATGGGCAAAAATATCCAAACAGAAACTTTTTTAAATTTATTTTTTAGTTGAAGGATAATTGCTTTACAAAATTTTTGAACAGAAACTTTACCAGAGAAGATGAATAAATGGCAAATAAGCACAAGAAAAATTGTTCAACATCAGTATCCACTAGGAAAATGCAAATTAATACCCAAATGAGATAACACAATTGATATAACCAAACAACAACGAAAAGTGCAAAACTCTGACTATATCAACTTCTGGAGAAGATGTGGAACAATTGGAATCCTTACATACAGCTGAGGGTGGGGCAATGGAAGACGTAACAGTCACTGGGGAAAACAGCTTGGTAGTTTTATGAACTTGAACATACACTTGCCACATGACCTAGCAATCCCACTCTATAGAAATGAAATTTATGTTCCCCCCTAAAATACCCTCATAAATGTTCATAGACACTTTATGTATAACAAGCAAACATCCTAAATGTCCTTCATCGAGTGAGTGGATTAATAACAGAATACACTCAACAATTTGTAAAACACTCAGTCAATCCTAAAGGAAACCAACCATGAATATAATTGGAAGGACTGAAGATGAAGCTCTAATACTTTGGTCACCTGATGTGAAGACACTCAATGGAAAAGACCCCAATGCTGGGAAAAGTGAGTGAAAGTCACTCAGTCATGTCCGACTCTTTGCGACCCCATGGACAATACAGTCCACGGAATTCTCCAGGCCCAGAATACTAGAGTGGGTAGCCTATTGCTTCTCCAGTGGATCTTCCCAACCCAGAATCTGAACCAGGGTCTCCTGCGTTGCAGGCGGATTCTTCACCAACTGAGATATGAGGGAAGCTGAGTGGGAAAAGTTGATGCTGCAAAAGGTTGACGGCAAATGGACATGAATTTGAGCAAACTCCAGGAGATAGTGAAGGATAAGGAAGCCTGGTGTCCTGCAGTTTACAGTGTTGCAAAGAGTCAGACACAACTTAGCAACTGACCAACAATAAACACTCAACAATAAGTAGGAAGGCTCTATTGACACAAGTGACCATATGGATAGGTGTTTAAAGACATTATGCTCAGTGAAAGAGGCCACATGCCCGTATCTGGTACCCAAATGAAACATCTTTTAACAGAACAATGCCTCTTACAATAATATTTTAGTAAGCATTGTTTTGCTAAAATATTTTCTAATATTTTCTACTGTGTTCACTGTATTAATTTCACTATCACTAATGGGTTCAGTTCAGTTCACTTTCTCAGTCATGTCTGATTCTTTGCAGTTCCATGGACTGCAGCATGCCAGGCCTCCCTGTCCACCACAAACTCCCAGAGTTTACCCAAACTCATGTCCATTGAGTCGGTAATGCCATCCAACCATCTCATCCTCTGTTGTCCCCTTCTCCTCCTGCCTTCAATCTCCCAGCATCAGGATCTTTTCAAATGAGTCAGTTCTTTGCATCTGATGGCCAAAGTATTGGAGTTTCAGCTTCAGCATCAGTCTTTCCAATGAATGCTCAGGACTGATTTCCTTTAGGATGGACTGGTTGGATCTCCTTGCTGTCCAAGGGACTCTCAAGAGTCTTCTCCAACATCACAGTTCAAAAGCGTCAATTCTTCAATGCTAAGCTTTCTTTATCGTCCAACTCTCACATCCATACATGACTATTGGAAAAATCATATCTTTGAGTAGACAGACCTTTGTTGGCAAAGTAATGTCTCTGGTTTTTAATAAGCTGTCTAGATTGGTTGTAACTTTTCTTCCAAGGAGCAAGCGTCTTTTAATATCATGGATGCAGTCACCATCTGCAGTGATTTTGGAGTCCCCCAAAATAAAGTCTGACACTGTTTCCAGGAAGTGATGGGACCAGATGCCATGATCTTAATTTTCTCAATGTTGAGTTTTAAGCCAACTTTTTCATTCTCTTCTTTCACCTTCATCAAGAGGCTTTTTAGTTCTTCTTTGCTTTCTGCCATAAGGGTGGTGCCATCTGCATATCTGAGGTTATTGATATTTCTCCCAGCAATCTTGATTCCAGCTTGTGCTTCTTCCATCCCAGCATTTCTCATGATGTACTCTGCATAGAAATTAAATAAGCAGAGTGACAATATACAGCCATGATATACTCCTTTCCCAATTTGGAACCAGTCTGTTGTTCCATGTCCAGTTCTAACTGTTGTTTCCTGACCTGCATATAAATTTCTCAAGAGGCAGGTCAGGTGGTCTGGTATTCCCATCTGTTCCAGAATTTTCCACAGTTTGTTGTCATCCACACAGTCAAAGGCTTTGGCATAGTCAATAAAGCAGAAGTAGATGATTTTCTGGAACTCTATTGCTTTTTCCATGATCCAGCAGATGGTGGCAATTTGATCTCTGGTTCCTCTGCCTTTTCTAAACCCAGCTTGAACATCTGGAAGTTCATGGTTCACATACTGTTGAAGCCTAGCTCAGAGAATTTTGAGCATTACTTTGCTAACATGTGAGATGAGTGCAATTGTGTGGTAGTTTGAGCATTCTTTGGCATTGCCTTTCTTAGGGATTGGAATGAAAACTGACCTTTTCCAGTCCTGTGGCCACTGCTGAGTTTTCCAAATTTGCTGGCATATTGAGTACAGCATTTTCACAGCATCATCTTTTAGGATTTGAAATAGCTCAACTGGAATTCCATCACCTCCACTAGCTTTGTTCATAGTGATGCTTCCTAAGACCCACTTGACTTCACATTCCAGGATGTCTGGCTCTAGGTGAGTGATCACACCACCGTGATTATCTGGACAGTGAAGATCTTTTTTGTATAGTTCTTCTGTGTATTCTTGCCACCTCTTCTTAATATCTTCTGTTTCTATTAGGTCCATACCATTTCTGTCATACCAACTATGGGTTGGGATTCTGCATTTTAAAAATGCTGTCCTAGAGAAACCCCTGGGCATTTATCAGGAGGCATTTTCAAAACATTCAGCAGATTTTACTTTTTTTTCTTTTTTTTTTTTGGTTAAACAAAAAATTAGGGGGAAAAAGGTCATCAAGAAGAGAATTTTTTAAATGGCATATATTTACATGTTATACCATATGTTAATACATTAATAAAAATAGTTAAATAAAATTTACCTAAAACAGCATTGATGAGTCTAATAAGTACTGTGATTGGGGGGAAACAAAAGACTACTTTGATATGATTTTCATAAGGTTCAAAGCTAAAAACTACTAAACGACATATTGTTACAGGATGAATACACATATAAAATGAAAAACAATGCGTTTTAAATGGTGGTTATCTCTAGAAAAGAAAGAGGGGTGGGATTTTAGAATGATAAACAGGTAGCTCCAACATAATTGCTAGTGTTCTGGTTCTGAATTTGTATAGTACATTCATAGCTTTAACGTGTTTCAGAATATGTATATGAAAATACAGATAATCTATGTATCAAACAAAAGATAATATAAAAAATAAGCCCCAAGTATTAAGCATAAACTTGCATAAATGGTTCCTTGCATAAATGATTTATATACACATACATATATAGTTATACACACACATATATTTAAGGCAGAATATAGGGAATCTAATGAATATTTTTTATTTTATAGTCTTCTGGGATTATAGGACTCATTTATGCACATTTATATACATACACTGGAGAAGGGAATGGCAACCCGCTCTAGCATTCTTGCCCGGAGAATCCCAAGGACAGAGGAGCCTGGTGGGCTACAATCCATGGGGTCACAAAGAGTCGGACATGACAGAGTGACTTTCACTTCACTTCACTTCATATATACAAATGTTTTATATGTAATAAATATATAATACATGCAATATACATAAACTGTGACATTATAAACATTTTCTTTAAAGATATTACTACTCTTTCTTTAAGAGTAAGAGTTGAGTTTTAGGGCATCTTGATTGCTAGTTAATTACTCACAGTTCAACTGCACATAAAATAAAATTATCAATCAAAACAATGTTAACTATATAACTGATAAGGCAGCAACAAACTCCTTTAAAGGAATAGGATCTTGTGCTGGAGACAAAGTTTGCTCTTAAAGTGTGGGGTCATACACTTATTTGGAAATCAAAAGGATTTAAGAAGCTCCTAGAATGTTTTGCTGACCTGGGAAGACTGATCAATACTGAATTGATTGGAGGCCGCTTAGCCCGACTGTCCACTCGCCGGACACTTCCTCCATTATACACGAAGCACTTCAACAGAGCACTCAAGACTGGCCCAAGCAAGGTGGCGGGCTAAAAGGTGATGCTAATTTTAGGAAGCCTGGTAATTCTGGTTTCATCTTTGTAAACGAAAGAGCATTGTTCACTACTAAGACAGTGAACACTACTGTTTTCAGAGGGTGAGTCATTCTACAGAGTGACAGGCACTGTGTAGGTGACACCTGAGTACAAGTCATGCATTTTTATCTTTTACACCAAGAGACTAATGCAAATCAGAGCCTGGGGCAAATGGATCTAAAAATGGTGCACTGTTCTCCTTAGGGGCTTAGGAGAATAATCACCACCACCCACAAAAATCCTGACTGTCGCCAGGGTCATACTTGCGTTTGTCAGGTCACAGAATGTGTTCCATGAAAAAATAGTTATTAGACATTCCAAAGAAAAGGGCTCTGTGGAAAAAATGTTAGGAAACCCACTGAAGGTTATATTATCCATTAACAGAGTCTTATTAAAGTATTAAAGGCTCTGAGACACCCTGTAGGAAATTAAATGGCTTAGCCAACTCGTCATTTCCCAAATCTATAAAAATATAGTTCACATAACACCAGTTTGCAACCACATCCTGACTGCGGAGTATGACAGTGAAGGAAACATTCACTACAGGCATGCTGGAGATCTTACCTGACGTGCTGCCTTTGGAATTCCAGCCTCATCACAGAAAGACATTTAGTGGCTAGAGAGCCAAGCAATGATTCTCAGCTGTCATTACAGAAGTCACAGAGCGAAGCTGCCTTTAAAGCAGAGATAGTCTCATTACAGTGTTTCCCTGCCGGCTCAGTGGAAAAGATTCCCGAGAGGAGGAAATGGCAACCCATTCTCGAAAAATCCCACGAGCACAGGAGCCCGGCGGGCTACAGTCCATGGGGTCACAAGGAGTCGGTCACAACCCAGCACACATGCACTGGGCTATGGGGGTCCCTACCAGTCCAGTACCTGGACTTGCGGTGACTCCGAAGAAGGAGAATAGTGTCCAGACAACAAGAGCCTGCAAACAGGTGAGCGGAGGTATGGATTCGCGATTGGCTGTTTGACTATCAAAGATGTGCTTGCAGGCAAACTGTCTGCTCTCTCCAGGAATCAGCCAGGCCTGTGAGGGGCAGTCTCTCCTGAGACAGTTCAGTTCAGTTTAGTTCAGTCGCTCAGTCGTGTCCAACTCTGCGACCCCATGAATCGCAGCACGCCAGGCCTCCCTGTCCATCACCAACTCCCAAAGTTCACTCAAACTCACATCCATAGAGTTGGTGATGTCATCCAGCCATCTCATCCTCTGTCATCCTCTTCTCCTCCTGCCCCTAATCCCTTCCAGCATCAGAGTCTTTTCCAATGAGTCAACTCTTCGCATGAGGTGGCCAAAGTACTGGAGTTTCAGCTTTAGCATCATTCCTTCTAAGGAACACCCAGGGCTGATATTCAGAATGGAGTGGCTGGATCTCCCTGCAGTCCAAGGGACTCTCAAGAGTCTTCTCCAACGCCACAGTTCAAAAGCATCAATTCTTTGGTGCTCAGCTTTCTTCACAGTCCAACTCTCACATCCATACATGACCACTGGAAAAACCATAGCCTTGATTAGATGGACCTTTGTTGGCAAAGTANGTGGCTGGATCTCCCTGCAGTCCAAGGGACTCTCAAGAGTCTTCTCCAACGCCACAGTTCAAAAGCATCAATTCTTTGGTGCTCAGCTTTCTTCACAGTCCAACTCTCACATCCATACATGACCACTGGAAAAACCATAGCCTTGATTAGATGGACCTTTGTTGGCAAAGTAATGTCTCTGCTTTTCAATATGCTATCTAGGTTTGGTCATAACTTTTCTTCCAAGGAGTAAGCGTCTTTTAATTTCATGGCTGCAGTCACCATCTGCACTGATTTTGGAGGCCAAAAAAATAAAGTCTGACACTGTTTCCACTGTTTCCCCATCTATTTCCCATTAAGTGATGGGACCAGATGCCATGATCTTCATTTTCTGAATGTTGAGCTTTAAGCCAACTTTTTCACTCTCCTCTTTCACTTTCATCAAGAGGCTTTTTAGTTCCTCTTCACTTTCTGCCATAAGGTGGTGTCAACTGCATATCTGAGGTTACTGATATTTCTCCCGGCAATCTTGATTCCAGCTTGTGCTTCTTCCAGCCTAGCGTTTCTCATGATGTACTCTGCATAGAAGTTAAATAAGCAGGGTGACAATATACAGCCTTGACATACTCCTTTTCCTATTTGGAACCAGTCTGTTGTTCCATGTCCAGTTCTAACTGTTGCTTCCTGACCTGCACATAGGTTTCTCAAGAGGATCCTGAGACAATGAGACTCCAAATGCCCAATCATGAAGTATATAGAAATATAGTAAATACAATCACTTTTTTTTTTTAAAGGCAGAAGATATTATTATCTCCAATTTTTTTAAATTAAGTCAACTCTAAATTAAGTCATCATCTTAGTATAATATGAAGCCCCTGGTGGTTCAGATGGTAAAGAATCCGTCTACAATGCAGGAGATCTGGGTCCAGTCCCTGGGTCAGGAAGATCCCCTGGAGAAGGGAATGGCTACCCACTGCAGTATTCTTGCCTGGAAAATGCAGTGGACAGAGGAGCCTGGTGGGCTGTAGTCCATAGGGTCGCAAAGAGTCACATAGGACTAGTGACTAACAATACTAATACGCCAAAGCATAGACCTGGCCCCACAGTATCAGCATTGCTCCTGCTAGCATTCAGCCGGTGTTCTTTGAGAACTGTTACATCTGTAGATGTGTTCTTGATGCATCTGCAGAGGGAGACGTACTCCACGTCCACTTCCTCCTGCACCGTCTTGACTCCCTCCTGGAGGGCTTCTTAAAGCAGATGGCCGGAGCTCATTCCCAGAAGTTCTGACTCAGAAGGTCTCATTGGGACTGAAGAACTGGCATTTCTAACAAGTTTGAAAGTAATGCTAGCACTCCAGTACTCTTGCCTGGAAAATCCCATGGACGGAGGAGCCTGGGGGGCTGCAGTCCATGGCGTCGCGAAGAGTCGGACACGACTGAGCGACTTCACTTTCACTTTTCACTTTCATGCACTGGAGAAGGAAATGGCAACCCACTCCAATGTTCTTGCCTGGAGAGTCCCAGGGACGGGGGAGCCTGGTGGGCTGCCGTCTCTGGGGTCGCACAGAGTCGGACACGACTGAAGCGACTTAGCAGCAGCAGCAGCTGATACTGTGGGCCCAGGACTATGCTTTGGTGTATTATACTGTTAGTCGCTAAGTTGTATCTGACTCTCTGTGACCCCATGAACTGCAGCATGCCAGGCTTCCCTGTCCTGCACTATCTCCCAGAGTTTACTCAAACTCATGTCCATTGAGTCAGTGATGCCATCCAACCATCTTATCCTCTATTGCCCCCGTTCTCCTCTAGAAAATCCTGCTGAATCAACAAATTCATCTCCTCAAGGTCCCCAAACTGCCCCCATCTTCCACACCCAGGCATCCCCTGCTCTTCATACCGATCCCCTCCAACCCTGCCTGCCTGATACACTCTATGCTGCAGGCACATCTAACTTTCCCTTGCTCACCAAACAAGTGCCCCTGGGACGTCTATCATGCTCAGCACCAGCAAAGCACTTAGACACAGCACGTGCTCTGTAAATGCTCGTTAAAATGCAGTGCCATCTTTGATACAATCGGGCACAGCAGCTTTCCCTACTCAGACTTGCTCATTTTGTCAGACTCTGCTAACTGGCTCTCTCCTAAAGCCCATCCCCACCTCTGCTGCTTTGCTATCTCTAAGCAAAGAAGGTGGGAGGCCAAAACCATCTCAGTTTCTCCTGAAATTAGGAATACCCGTGTGTCCTGGTTCTAGGCTCTAAGACAGAGAAGTATGCTTTGGAGTCACCTGGAAAAGCTCTACTTTCTTGATAAGAATGAAGAGGACACAGCTGTCAGGCTCTTTGTCCTCTTCTTGCTTTGAATGAAGATATGATGGCAGGAGTGGCAGCAGCTGTTTTGTAATCATGGAGAACTGTCAGAACTGCAGAGATGCTGGCTTGACATGACTGAATCACTGATACAACTTCACCCACCATTTACACTTGGACTTATTTTTGAGAGACATCAACCCTTTTCAAAGCCATTCTAAGTGAATTTTTCTATTACTAAACTCAGTACAATCTCAGCTCAACATACTGGATGCAGAGGGTCTCATCCTATAGCTTATCTTATTCTGATTAAAAGTGCAATTATTTGATATTCCTGAAATTGTCCATAGTCCCCGCCACCTTAAAATCAGTATGCTGCTAAGTCACTTCAGTAATGTCCAACTCTGTGTGACCCCATAGACAGCAGCCCACCAGGCTCCCCACCTCCCTAGGATTCTCCAGGCAAGAACACTGGAGTGGGTTGCCATTTCCTTCTCCAATGCATGAAAGTGAAAAGTGAGAGGGAAGTCACTCAGTCGTGTCTGACTCTTCGTGACCCCATGGACTGCAGCCTACCAGGCTCCTCCATCCATGGGATTTTCCAGGCAAGAGTACTGGAGTGGGGTGCCATCGCCTTCTCCGAAAATCAGTATAGCAATGATTAACTTTTCACTGATAATCTTCATTAACTACCAGTCTGAACACGAATACATTTGGGGGGGGGGTGAGAATTACTGAGAAAGGCTTCCAAAGGAGGTAGCATCAGCAGATACTGAGGGTTGGGTAGGGTTTGCCAGACAGAAACAAGGGAGACAGTCCAAAGTGGCAGAGCAGCCACAAAAGGCGTTCCCTTTGCACCAAGGAAAGGCAACTAAATAAAGAGAAGTAGGTTAACATGAAGAAAACCACCTCTTGGGAACAAGGAGACACATGTGGCCAAGTTAGTCTAACGCCAGGACAAAGCTGTATTTTCAAAACAAGGCACAAACAACACTTAAATTGAGAAAGAAAACACTTTATTAACTAGTTTCTTCTGAGACCTTCAAGAAGAAAAAGACACCTATTAAAAACATAGAAAGCTATGAAAATAAGAACAATTAGACCACCAGAGAGATTTCTGGAAGTAAGCCCTATAGAAGTTCCGGGGGGGAAATGATGGAAAAAACAGAATGGGAAATTAGTGAGAGAGAGAGAGAGAGAGGAAAATTCCTAGAGTGAAAGAGACACCCAAGCCCTCAAATTGTGAGTGCCTGGACTGTGAAGGACACAGTAAAACAAAAAGATCCTAAAGGCTATCAGAGAGGAGGAAGCTATCGCGTTGCAACAATCGGACCATCAGCAGAATTTATCAGAAATAACTGATGATAGACTACCACAGACCAATTCCAAAATTCTGGGTGTAAATCCATTTCAATCTAAAAAAAATTTTTATTATGGTAACTTATCAGTCAAGAACAGAGGCAAAAATAAAATCATTTTTAGAAATAGAAAAGGAGGTTACCTCCCTTTCTGAGAAAACTCCTTAAGGATGCACTCCAGGGAAAAACAAAGATAAAACTTCAATCCAGCAAGAAATGATAGAAATAGACCTGAGACCAGAAGAGGGAATCCCAGGATGTCAGCCCCTCAGGAAGCTTTGTGAGCAGTAAATCCAAGTCATAACTCAGTGGACTCGAAGATGAAGAGAGCAAACAAGATAACAGGTGGCATGAGTAAGCTGGAAAGTATGAAGGCATATGATTCTCGCAATAAGAAGAAACAAGAGAACCCCAAAGAAATTGTAGGAAAAGTGCCCAAGAAAGGCAGGATTCAAATGTGAATTTAAAAAAATATGAATTGCAGTCAAGTGATGCATGATCAACTCATTTGTAGAACATAACAGAAGAGTTTTCATTTAACCTTGGCACTAGGCAAAGTCTCCATGATCTGGGCAGGTATCTTTAGACTGGAACCACACAGCATGAGAGATTATTGACATGTTACTGGGCTCTGCAAAGAACAATCTTTAAGTAGCTACAAAAGAAGTATTTGATTGACTTGACTTTTAGAATCGACCCATGATCAAAGCATAGAGTATGTAATTATGGGAATTACAGGAGAGAACGAACGTAAATTTTATCAGTCTTTGAGAAAAAGAGAAAAAGAGGAAGGAAAGAAGGGAAAGACAGGAGAAAGAGGGAGAAGAAAAGAGCTGAGAAAGAAAGGTGAATCAGGTTCACTAAAGCCATACAAGAGAAACTGTACCACTTGGGGCACGTGCAGAGAGATTTAAACGTAAGTAAAATGCGGTTTGTTAGAACAATTTCAAAAATGGTAACGCAGGAGGAGGCAGGTGGTTTCATAGAATCAAAACCTCATCTCCCCAGTAGGAAGGAAAGTGTGTAAGTGTGTGTATGTTAGGACGCAAAGTGGGTGTGTGTGTGCGTGTGCACGTGTGTGCAAGAAAGAACCAACAGTACAAGCATATTATTTACAGATGTGGGGACAAGTTAATCAGGAATTAAATACAGAAGCCATAGCTGTCTCCATAGCCTTCCCTGATGCCTCAGTGGTTAGGAATCCTCCTACCAACGCAGGGTTCAATGTCTGGTCTGGGAAGATCCCACAGGCTGCGGGGGTGGCTAAGGCCTTGTGCCACAACTACGATGAGAAGCCCGCTCGCCACAATTAGAGAAAGCTTGCAGGCACCAACCAAGACCCAGCACAGCCAAAAATAAAAGTTTTTTTTTTAAAAAAAACAAAAAAAAAACAAAAAAAAACTGTCTTCAGAGAGCAGGCCTGGGCGTGGGATCAGAGTAACAGGGCTGGTACCTTTTCGTGATAAGTCCTTCTCTACAACTTGATTTTTTGAAGCCACATCCACCTGTTATTTTAGTTTTTAAGGGACAAGGTTCCCTGAGTCAGGCACCCGCAGCTGTTGGAAGCACAAAATGGTTCGATCTTCATTGAAGGCAATCTGGGATCACAGAGTCAGACACAACTGAGCAACTAACGCACAAACACAGCTGATTAACAATGATATGCTAGCTTCAGGTACACAGCAAAACGTCTCAGTCATAAGCAATATCTTTTAAAAGCCTGAATATAGAAAAGCCTCAACATAGAGAAAGTGTTTCTCCAGGTAACTTAAAAGGAGGAACTCTTCCCCAAGAAATAAATGAGGATGCAGACAAAGACTGAACTGTAAGGAAGTTGTCAGAGCTTTGCTAAATGGAGGTCTACGTTTATCTTTTGTCTCTGGCCCTTTGGAACATGGATATACTGGAAAAAATCCAAAGAATTACCCCCCAAAATGAAAAGGAATTGTTTAAATGGATGGACTTTCAGGTAAGTATTAAAAATGATGACATATTTGACATGCAAAGGTATTGATATATTAAGCGAGGAGAAGCTATAAACCAGTACATGCAGTAAAAAACATACATATACATATACACACACACACATATATATGGATGCCGCTGTTTAGTCACTGAGTTGTGTCTGACTCCTTGCTGACTGTAGCCCGCCAGGCTCCTCTGTCCATAGGCTTTCCCAGGCAAGAATACTGGAGTGGGTTGCTATTTCCTTCTCCAGGGGAGCTTCCTGACCCAGAGATTAAACATGTATCTCCTGCACTGGCAGGTGGATTCTTTACCACTGAGCCATCAAGGAAGCCCCAACTCAGAGGCAAACGGAATATGCTAAGGTATATGTCAAGGCGTTGTGAGCCCTGTGTTCTTCCCTTGTGTTAAATATTCCAAATCTTCTACAGTGAACAGTGTGAGTATTGTAAAACGTCTTGCAAAGGTGGTTACCAGGGGTTATGGGGGAGTTACTGTTTCAGGGATACGGTTTCAGTTTTGCTAGATGAGGACATCCATGGATGGTAGTGACGGTAGGACAAAACCGTGAGTGTGATTAACGCCGCTGATCTGCACACGGGATGACTGTATGAGGACGCGTGGAGGAGATGGCTGTCTGCAAGCCAGGGAGAGGGGCCTCAGAAGGAACCAACCCCATGGATATCGTGATTTGGGGGCTTCTAGCCTCTGAAATTAGCAGAAAATAAACCTCCACTGTTAAGTGCCCTGGCAATGCCACTTGGTTTAGCCGCCCCGGCAGACCCCACAGAAGCCCATTTTGAATCTTCTACCTCCACCCTCTCGCGGTCACTGAACTGAGTGCCGTGAACCTTCATGGTTTTAAGGATGGATTACAACACAATCTCAGGGCTGCAGAAGAGAGTCACAAACATTGCATGACTCTCACGCTCTCCTCTGCTCACGGCTTGGGGTCTATGTTTGTCAGAGACCACGGTCTGGTGATGTTCAGAACAAGACCTGATGTGCTTCCTGAACATGAAGGGATTGATCGGCTCAGGATGAACAGATTCCAAGCCGTCTGTGGGGGCGATTTCCAGGATACCTGCCTGTCACTGCAGAAAGGTTCTCTGGGTTGGACTTTAAGTGTGATTCTCTCTGAAGTTAAAGCCTGGACTCAATGACTTGCCAAGGTCTTTTTCTGGTTTATGGTTTGGGCATGGTTTTAAAAATAAACCTGCGATCCAGTCCAACGGAAAGTGGCTTGGAAGTACAGCTCTCTGAGAGGCCAGTCTGTGACGCTGAAAATGACAGACTACCCTGGTGCCCAGCTCCGGTGTGACTGGCAGATTTTATACAGGGAGGCTGGCCCCAGGGTCCAGAGGGCAGGATTTTGGACACAATTCACTACAACGAGAGGACCAGGGCCAAAAACGTGGGTTTACACTCCTCTGGCCTCCTGCTCTTGGCAGTGCTGGTCTGGCAGGGCTTAGAGGGACCAATAAGATGTTATTTTGCTATGATCAGTGGTATTCCAAAAGTGTGCCCATCGAGACAAAATACTGATATCAGGGCCTGTGGCCTCTCTTCTGGGGTCCTTTCCAAGCCACACTGTGAAGGGGCCCAGGCAGAGGTACAGCCATAAGTGAAGCTAGGCTGATGCTGTGAGATGCGGAGACAAGGGCTCCAGTGGTGCTCTTTAGGTTAGGGGTTGGTGTGTGTGTGTGTCGGCAGGGGTGGGGGGTGGACTTTTCCAGGCTCACTGGATAGGTGAGCAGGCCTCAGCATCTGAACCACCACAGCTGACATCAAGTGCAACAGAAATGAGCTGAACGCTCTGAGCCTTGCCCAAGAGCAGACTCATGAAGAAAACGTCACTGTTACTTTGTTCAGTCCCTAAGTCATGTTCAACTCGGTGTGACCCCATGGACTGCACCATGCCAGGCTCCTCTGTCCCTCACTATCTCCTGGAGTTTGCTCAAATTCACTAGATCAGTGGTGCTATCTAACCATCTCATCCTCTGCTGCCTTCTCCTTTTGCCCTCAATCTTCCAAGCATTAGGGTCTTTTCCAATGAGTCGGCTCTTCACATAAGGTGACCAAAGAATTGGAGCTTCAACAATAGTCCTTCCAACGAAGGACTCACGGCTCACAGCTTCAGATGAGTTGAGACATGCCATGCCATTGTTATTGTAGACCACTAGAGTGGGGCTGGTTTGTTATACCACGTTCCCAGATAACCAGAATGGTCACCATGGTTCACCATGCTAGTCCACATAAAAAATAAGGGACCTGGACTCAGATAGGATTCTCTCCAGAATCCTCCAGGATTTATATATATATTTTTTTATTTCAAACTTTAAACTTTTTATTTTGTATTGGGGTATAGCCAATTAACAATGTTGCACTAGTTTCAGGTGAACAGCAATGGGATTCAGCCACACTTACACATGTAACCATTTTCCACCAAAGTCCCCTCCCATCCATGTTGCCACATAACATTGAGTAGAGTTTCTTGTGCTATACCATATGTCCTTGCTGGTTATCCAAGGATGATATTTTAATGCAAAATGTCCATAGTTTTCAAGGATTCATGTTATCTCCAGCCTTCTTGGTCTTTCTTGGTCTTAGAGACAGCTTTGAGAAGATTCTAGAAACATCTACTTCTTTGGTACTAAAATGACTGTCATTGAGAGGTAAAATGGGAAGAAACTGGAATAATATAATAATTCTATTTTATGCAAATACACTTAGTAGAAGACATGTAAATGTTATGTCAGTCCTCGGATGCAAATATTTTGAGTTAGCTCAGTGAATGACATTAGATCTTACAAATTTTCGGGGAAAATACCTGTGCATGACAAGAGTGAATTCACTTAACTAGGTCAAGGAGTTCCAGAAACAAGGTGTAATGGGATCCGAAAGCAGGGGTCCTGGCTTCTGGCTAAGCCATTGGTTCTCCAGGGAAGAGTCTCAGCTTCTCCAAGTTCCCTCATCTGTTAAGTGAGGAAATTGGACTCAGTGACCTTTAAAACAATTCTGCAAGCACGACCATTCTGCAGACCTTTAATAAGTATTCGTGTGCCAAGAGCAAGAACATGCTGTCCACCCAACTCCATCATTTCCCGGATGGAAGGCCTGAAGAGAGCCTCAGAGGTCAGCAGGCAAGTGAGATCAGGAGGTGGACGAGAGGAAGAAACAAGAATTCCCATCATCAGAGGAAGACACAGCTCTGAAACTGCTTGTGGGGATCAACCCAGACGTTCTCAGTGACATTTCCTGTTTCATCCCTATTCTTGGTAATGTAATCTCTTCTCTTTCTCCTTCTTTCCAACTGCACTAGATTACCAGTTCGCCATAAAAGGACAGAACTCCAGAGCATCCAGAGGGAAGGAATACACAGGAGAGGTGAGGAAAGGATGCTGAGCTTCCACACTCTGAGTCGCTGCCCCACCCAGAACCTCCACCTGTTCACCAGCCCGGGAGCCTTCTCACCTCCAGCCTTTTGGGTTCTTATGGAGACTTCATTACACAGGCATGACTGATTAGCTCACTGGCCGGTGATGATCAATACTACCTCCAGACTCTTCTCTTCCCCAGAGATCAGGGGTGCGGCTGAAAGTTCCCTCTCTAACCACAGGGTTGGTTTCCCCGGCAACCAGCCCCAACCTCAGGTGCCATCCCAAAGTTACCTCATTCACACAAGAAGCTTAAAAAGTAAGACAATACCTTTACAGTTCTCTTTATTTTGGAAATAACAAGGGTTTTAAAAGTTCTGTGCCAGAAAGAAAACCAAGACTAAGTTTCTTATTATAAATATATTTCTTATTACAAATATTTTTATTACAAGTCACAATATCACAGGCCGAGAGCTTCAACTGTGGAAAAGGGGCCTGGAGGGCTGCTTTATTTGACCTGACTCTAGAGCTGTGAAAGGAATCCTTGCACACCTGCAGGATCCCTGCTGAAACAGTTACACCCCAGGCAGTGTCACACGGACTCTCCTAGTCCAGAAGGACTCTCCTGCCTTCTGGGCACCAAAGTGGTGGCGAGGGAGGCGGCTCTGCTTGGGGGATTCCACAGCCCCATCACAACTCGCAGAGGCCAAGGCAGGAGAAGAAAGGGGGTGAGATACAGCTGCTGTATACACGGTTCTTCTATCCGGCTGACCCCAGTGTTTTTACTATAGCAAGGTTTAGACGTGCTCAGAACCTTCCATTCATGAGATTCCTGTGCCCACACACTGTGGGCTAATATAGCCAAAGGCTTACTACAGACTTGGTGGAAGACTTACTCCTGTTCCTCCTTCCAAGCTCAAGCCAATGCTGGCTTCTCAAAAGGATAAACGTTCCTTTTCTGATGGGGTCTGGATTCACATTTCATTAAGCTCCTGAGTTTCATCTGAGGTGATGTTTGATATTTCAAGGCAGTTCATTCCTTACACCTTCAAAATGCTGAGGGAGTGATGCCTAAAATGCCACAATGAAACATCCAATCCTTCGGTGGCTTAAGTCACTATCCTCTACTAGAGATCCTTAGTCACTGCAGGGCGCCCTCAGGGAGGACTTAACCAGGTGCCTGCATAAGAACAAGCTTCCAGGAAAAGAAGCAGGAGGTGGGGACAGAGGTCTCCATAGGATTCTGGAGAAATGCTTTGCCACTAATGAGCAGAAGGGCAACGAGGTTCAAAGAAGTGAGGCAACCCTTTTTTAAGTCTGGCAAGAAGTGGGGGAAGATTTGCTTGAAAAGAGTATTGTTATTATACTTCTAATGATAGGTGGCTGGATGGCATCACTGACTCGACGGACGCGAGTCGGAGTGAACTCCGGGAGTAGGTGATGGACAGGGAGGCCTGGCAAGCTGCGATTCATGGGGTTGCAAAGAGTCGGACACGACTGAGCGACTGAAGCGAACTGAACTGAGTGATAGGTTATTCTCAGAATATAAATTACAGAAAGGAAATCTCAAAGTCTGCAGAAGGCAGAGAGATGTGGAAAATGCAGAGGATGCATAATCACATGTAGTCTCAATTCATTAAAAAAAAANGACAGAGGATGAGATGGCTGGATGGCACCGCCGACTCAATGGACGTGAGTTTGAGTGAACTCTGGGAGTTGGTGATGGACAGGGAGGCCTGGCATGCTGCGATTCATGGGGTTGCAAAGAGTCAGACATGACTGAGGGACTGAACTGAACTGAAATATATATTTAGAAGCTCTAGAGACAAAGACAAAATGCATGTTTCCTATTAAAAATCACAGCATCACAAGTGTTCAAAAGCCAAAGTGGGAAATAAAGTCCAGCTCCTCTGATTTCTACCCAGGTCCCAAGCTGTCTGTGAGATGCATGAGTCTCAATGACTAGAAGTAGCTTCTTAGAGATGGTCATGCTGAGTGAAGTAAGTCAGGCCAAGAAGGAAAAATATCATAAATATCACATGACATGCCTTATATGATGAATCTAAAAAGAAATTATACAAGTGAACTTTTTTATGAAACAGAAAAAGACTCACCGATTTAGAGAACGAACTTATGGCTGCCGGGAGGTGGGGGGTAGAATCTGGGGAAGGGATGGTTAGGGAGTCTCAGCTGGCCATGTACACACTTTTATATTTAAAGTGGATAACCAACAAGGACCTACCGTATAGCACAGGGAACTGTGCTCAGTGTTATGTGGCAGCCTGGATGGGAGGGGAGTTTGGGAAAGAATGCGTATATGTATGGCTGAGCTGCTTTGCTGTCCACCTGAAATTATCACAATATTGTTAATTGACTACACTCCAATAAGAGAAGGCAAAGGATCCCAAATGGGTCAGTGAAACTAAGACAATTGCAACTTTCTAAAAAAAAATAGGGCTCTACTCCTGCCTCTGGCTTATTTAAAGTTCGATTCCATCAACATATAAGACAGCAGTGAAAAGCAATTGGCTCTGTATAACTGTCATTATGAAAGCCCAACTCAGGCCAGGCTCCTTGCCTGCCAGCTCTGGGGTGGGTCTTGGACAACTCTTTTTCGACCATCTAGGCCTTCATGCCCTTGACTTTAAAATAGAGCTGGCTGGAACATATTCTCTTGAGCTTCTTTGACTCCACAATTGGATCATTTTATATTTATATTTGACTTATCCCATGACAAGTCATGATATGTCCATGACATTTCACTTTGGCAGTGCTTACCAACAGCCTTCCTAGGAAGCAGAAGTGAAGCTGGTCCCTTGATGAAGCATAAGGACAATCTGAATGCTCTTTTATGGGCAATTTTGTTCCATCGTGGATAAAATGAACATTTCGGTAACAGACAAACTGAATCATCCCAGAGTCATACGCTCAACACCAACGTATTGTGGACAAGCTTGTCATCCTTGATCAGGCAGCATCAAATGCTGCCTGGAAAAAGGAGTAAAGGAATACATGAGAAAATGTTGCACATCATTTATTAAGTGCCATCATGTTTTTGGACATGGCAGGAATTAATATTTTCAAAAGCCAATAATTGGCAAGTACAGTTAAATGTTATCATCAGACCCTTTGAGAGCCTGGGTTTGGGCAATTCTTTTTTTTTTTTTTTTCCTTGGCTGTGCCTGGCATGTGGGATCTAGTTTCCCACCAGGGTTCAAACCCATGCCCCCTGCAGTTGAAGCACAGAGTCTTAACCACTGGATGGGCAGGGAAATCCCCCTCTTTTTAAATTGTAGCTGATTTACAATGCTGTATTAATTTATGCTGTGCAAAGTGATTCAGATACAGACACACACACACACACACAGAGAGACATTCTTTTTTTATATTCTTTTCCATTAGGGTTTATTACAGGATATTGAATATAGTTCCCTGGGCAATATAATATGACCGTGTTATTTATTCATTCTATATATATTATAAAACACTGCATCGGAGAACCCCAAACTTCCAATCCACCCCTTCACCCACCCCCACCTTCCCACCAACCACAAATCAGTTCTCTATATTTGTGAGTTTGTTTCTTAATGATCAGTCAACTCAGAGTTCATTGGGCCAGACAAGGTGAAAACAAGGGCTTAAAAACAAAAAGAACAAAATCTGGAAGGAAAGACTAAGTTACTGAAGCCAGTTATCAGAAGCCAGAGAGATCCATTTCCAAGTAGCAACCAGGATTCAAACCAGAAAATCAGATTCAGGTGAACCAGCCAAGCAGGGTTAGAAGCAGTGCAGAGTGTCAAGCAGTGTGGCCACCAAGCAAAGACACGGGGTCAGGCTGGTAAGGTGGGTGATGGACAGAACAAGGAAGAAGACACAGGGGCAGGGGAAGCGCCGGGTCACACAGCTCTGTTCTCCCAAATGCTCTTGAATGGACTCTGAAAAGTCTATGCACAGAAACCTCAGGGAAAGTTCCCAGACCTGCAAACCCTAGAAATAACTCATTCTCATGACAACATACAAGCTGTATTTTTAATGCTCTCTGCACCTAGATTCTGAATGTCCTTTTGCAGGCTAGAATCTGAATGCAGTCAACATTTATTTTGTTAAACAAATATGTATTTTGTGTTCCTTCTAGAAACATAGGATACTGCCCAATAAGAACCATCTCTGAGGACTTTCCTCATGGTCCAATGGCTAAGACTCTCTGCTCCCAGTGCAGTGGGGCCCGGGTTCAATTCCTGGTCAAACGTGCCACAACTAAAGACTCCGCATGCCACAACTAAGACCTGGCACAGCCAAGTAAACAAATAAACAAATGTTTATTTTTTAAAAAATGAGAGGAAGAACTGTCTCTGCCCTCATGGGTCTCAGAATCTAGTAGAGATGCTGAAGCACACCAGGATTTCAGAGACATCCAAGTGTGCTGATACAGGTTTGACTAACTTTCCCAGAGAACTTGGTAATTAATTTCCAGAAGTAGCTTCTGACTTTAAAAAAAAAGGCAAGCTTTGGCAGGAACTGCAGGAAAAATGTATTAGCGAGAATACTTGACGGATATTCATGTTTCATACCCAATCAACAAATTTAATAAGAAGTGAGAAATGAGTGGGTTGGTGCTGCTGACAAGGTGACTGAAGAAGCACAGAGAGTTTCCATGCAGAGATAACAAATCATTTCAAAGGCTGGAAATCGACACCCAAAAAAAGGCAGAACAGGAAGTGCCCGGGAAGATGGCTACTTGAAAAATGGCACTTCTACCCTTTGATTCAAAGGTACCATTAATATAACATCAAACAGAAAGATTTCTAGGCTGTACCTCAAAGGACATGAATATGAGTCTCTCCATTTTCCCGTTCTATTCTTACTGCACATAGCAGGGAACAAGAAGCAGGCTGATACCCGACTTTATCCAAGATCACCTTCTGCCATAAAAAAGAATGAGATAATGCCATTGGAAGCAACATGGATGGACCCAGAGATGGTCATATTAAGCGAAGTCAATCGGACAGAGAAAGACAAACATCATATGAAGTCACTTATATGTGGAATCTTAAAAAAAAAAATAGATATAAATGAACTTACTTAAAGATCAGAAACAAACTCACAGACATAGAAAACAAACAAAAACCAAACTTACGGATACCAAAGGGGACAGCAGAGGGGAGATAAATGAGGAGTCTGGGGTGAATTTATACACACTACTATAAATAAGAACTATATAAAACACAGATAAACAACCATAAGGACTTACTTATAGCACAGGGAACTATTTTGTAATAACCTGTAAGGGAAAAGAATCTGAAAAAGAATAGACACACTTATATATTTATATATATAAATTCATATAAATATAATTCAAGTATACACACACATATATAAAACTCAATTGCTGTGCTGTATCCCTGAAACCAACACTATATTGTAAATAAACTCTAAAATAAAAAAAAAGAAGCTAAGAAAATAAAGGTAACAGCTACAGAAAATCATTAACAGGCTGAGAAAACTGCCTTGGCAACAGCATAACCACCACACTCTACAGGCATCACCCTTCACCCACCACTTGTGAGCTAACTCACTTTTTTCCCCTGGTTTGTCCAAGCATACCTTGTAGCAAACCAGTCTGTACTGTTTCCCTAGTATTATTTTAAAGAACTTCCTATATCCAATTGGATAAATCAAATTGTGCTGCAGTATACTGTGCTAAAGCCGGATAACAAAGATGTGGTTCAGAACGGGATAAAGCCCAGGTAACACAGCGGGCCACTTCAGTGATGACTCTCAGCTCAGCATTACTTCGTGGGTTAACCTGAAACAACCTGAAAAGACCATGAGAGAGAATTCTCAGCTCCATTCTAGCAGGATACAAGTTCTCCCTTGAATGAGAGAAGATTACGTGAAACTACTTTGTCGCATAAGCAACACTATGAGGAATTACACCTGCCTAGTTAAAGGCACTATAGGAAACACATCATAAAAACGTCCCCCTGTTGAAATTATTTTAAGCAGACCCCAATCTAGCCTTTTCACTCATTCTATTTCTGTCATTTCTACTCAAGCATGGCATTAGGAGAGATGGCATGGCATTTGAAGGTGTCTCCGGTTGTCAAGGTAACCAGAAACACTGCAAAAAAGTAACTTACATTACTACTTCTTTGACAGACATCTTTCCTATTTCAAATAAATTCTATTTTCAGCCTAAAACATTTTTCCATAGGAGACCGAATAAATGCATTATTACATAATTTGTGTAATAAAATACTTGCATGCATGCTAAGTCGCTCCAATCATGTCTGACTCTTTGCGACCCTATGGACTGTAGCCCACCAGGCTCCTCTGTCCCTGGGGTTCTCCAGGCAAGAATACTGGAGTGGGTGGCCAAGCCCTCCTCCAGGGATCTTCCCCACACAAAGATCGAATCCCCATCTCCTGCATTGACAGGCAGGTTCTTTACCTCTCGAGCCACCTGGGAAGCCTGTAACAAGACACTACACAGTCATAAAAAAAAAGCACAACACACTGATATGGGCTAATACATGTAAGGATGGACAGACATATGTGTACAGCATGGATGCATATGTTTTTCAAAAAGGTTTATGGCAAACTGGGTACTGTTAAGGGCCACTGCCTCTGGAAAGGGGAACTTAGAAGCCAAAGAGTTGGGAAAATGCTTACATTTTTCTTTTTGCTTTTTTTTTTTTAAGTTACCAAGTTTATGTATTTGCTTCTCAATTTAAAATTAGTAAGTGAAAAACAGTAAAGATTTTCATGTCTACCTAAACAGATCTAAGTCTGAAATCTTTTAGGTAAGCCTCCACAGGTCCTAAAATTCAGCTGAAGGTTTTCCCTAGAAATAACTTGCACCATCTCCCTGCACCACGACTCTGAAAAAAAGGGTGAAAAAGCAAGCCTAGAAACAATGTCACAAGTTTTCACTAACCTATTTTAGATATGCTTTTTTGTTAATAGATTTTTAAATCCAGAGACTCTGTCTTCTATTTATTTCCAACCATCCTCTGAACCTCGGGTCTTGCACACTACCCAGGGGCTAGTTTCACACCTTACAGAGAGGAAATACACCACTGACATTTTCTGCACTGAAAGGAGTATTTCTACAGCTTTAGAAATAAAGATGTCACAAACCAATTGCATGTTCAATTCAGTTCAGTCATTCAGTCGTGTCTGACTCTTTGTGACCCCATGGATTGCAAGCATGCCAGGCTTCCCTGGCCATCACCAGTTCCCAGGGATGGATAAATATCTGGTGACTCAATAGGAGAGTTCTAGCCTTTGACTGTATGGATCACAATAAACTGTGGAAAATTCTTCAAGAGATGGGAATACCGGACCACCTGACCTGCCTCTTGANTAAAGCTGAAACTCCAGTACTTTGGCCACTTCATGCAAAGAGTTGACTCATTGGAAAAGACTTTGATGCTGGGAGGGACTGGGGGCAGGAGGAGAAGGGGATGACAGAGGATGAGATGGCTGGATGGCATTACTGACTCAATGGACGTGAGTCTGAGTGAACTCCAGGATTGGTGATGGACAGGGAGGCCTGGCGTGCTGTGATTCACGGGGTCGCAAAGAGTCAGACATGACCGAGCGACTGAACTGAACTGATGTCACGTTAATCAACTTAATAAATACTTAATAAGTCAATTATAACTCAATAAACTGAAAAAGAATACTTTGAGAGCCTATTATGTACAAAGATTAAGAGGCAGAGAGCACAGAGTGATGGACAAGGCAAACAATGTCATTGTCCTCACGAGTTTATGTTTTAGCAAAGAGTTGTTATTCAGTCGCCCAGTCGTGTCTGACTCTTTGCAGCCCCATGTACTGCAGCACACCAGGCCTCCCTGTCCCTCACCATTTCCCGAAGTTTGCCCAAGTTCATGCCCATTGCCTCAAAGATGCCTTCCAGTCATCTCATCCTCTGATGCCCTCTTCTCCTTCTGCCCTCAATCTTTCCCAGCATCAGTGACTTTTCCAGTGAGTCCACCATTTGTAAGAGGTGACCAAAATACTGGAGCTTCAGCTTCAGTATCAGTCCTTCCAGTGAATATTCAGGGTTGATTACCCTTAAGATTGATTGGTTTGATCTCCTTGCTGTCCAAGTGACTCTCAGGAGTCTTCTCAGCACACACACACATAGCTTTCTTTTCTTGCTCTTAAGGGTTTTGGTAAGCCTCTACTCATTTTTTCTTCCTTCCAGTTTTATTGATATAATTGGCACACAGCACTGAGTAAGTTTAAGGTGTACAGCATTATGATTTCACTTGCATACATAGTGATTACAATAAGTTTACTGAACATCTATATCTCATAGATACAAAATAAAACAAAAAAAGAAAAATTTTCCTTTTGATGAGAACTCAGGATTTACTCTCAACAATGTTCATATAAAACACAGCAGTGTTAATTATCTTTACCATGTTGTACATTACATCCCTAGTATTTATCTTATAACTTAAAGTTTATACCTTTTGATCATTTTCATTTAATTCTCCTCACCCTTACCTCTGGTAACCACAAATCCGATCTTTCTATCAGTTTGTTTTTGAAGTTAAATGACCTACAATGCTTTGTTAGGTCCTGGTGTAAGATATAGCGATTCGATACTTCTAAATATTATAAAATGATCATGACTTGTGTGGGCTTTTCCAGTTTTTTCACACTGATTGCCACCATTGGGTCATTTACAGGTAAGCTGAAAATCTCCTCTGCTTTGGCAACTTGCAAAAGGCTACAGCCAGAAGCCAGAAGGGTTTCTGTGGGATGTTCTCTTTTCTCCGGATCACAATGAATTAATAATAAATCTTTCTCTTTTTTTCTCAAACACATACACACACACCATAATCTGGAATGAAGAAATAGGCATTTCAATTTTCAGACCTTTCCAACCCTGTAACCAAGCCTGCCTTTCAGTCTCCTTAGTAACCAAAAACTTGTAATAATTAGAAGCAACTAAACCTTCAATGATTAGAATAAACCACACTTATACAACCTAATACACCAAATATTATGATAGGAAAAAACAAAATTACATATTACATATTTACGTGATTATTTAAAAAAGGGACACCACAGCATTATAAAAGAAACTTAAAAAAAGTGTATTTGATGTTTCCCCAAGTTGTCTATATCTCACTGATTTCAGCTGGTCTCCAACACTCAAATGTTACACCTCTTCTGAGAAGATCACTTTTACTAGAAAATACCATGAGGGAAAAGACTATACTGTATCCTCAAGGTCAACCCAGCTCCAGAGACAGCAGACACTCGACTAGTTGGATGAATAAATGAAATTCACAAGCTGGTGCAGGATTTTAGTTTCACACGACTAGTGTCCAGTGCTGCAGCACTTCACAGCAGCTCTATTCTTCATGCAGAGAATGTGAACCTGACCTCTATGCGTGGTTAGTTTGTAGGATCATACTGTCAGTTAGACACTTGGAAGAACAGAGAAGGGAAAGATCAAGGTAAGGAAGTGAGTGCCTGGGAGTTGTGGGTAGGGGATGACCAGCCCCTGGCATTTAGTAAGTGCTTCTACCTCCTCCAAGGAGGTGGGGAGGATGAGAATTCAAAGAGGAGGATGAACAGGACCAGGTGATGAGGCCCAGGGGGCCACTGAGAAAGGAAAACTTACACACATCTTAGCCCAGATGGAATCTGAACTGTGACCACTTTTTTAGACATCCAGAACACCTGCCCAAATATGTATCAGATTCATCACTTTACTGACAAAGGTCCCTAAAGTCAAAGCTATGGTTTTTCCAGCAGTCACGTACAGATGTGAGAGGTGGACCATAAGGAAGGCTAAGTGCTGAAGAATTGATGCTTTCAAATTGTGGTGCTGGAGAAGACGCTTGTCCCCTGGACAGCAAGGAGATCAAACCCTTGCTGATCTAAAGGAATCAATCGTAAAGTAAATCCTAAAGGAAATCAATCCTGAATATTCATTGGAAGGACTGATACTGAAGCTGAAGTTCNGGCTAAGTGCTGAAGAATTGATGCTTTCAAATTGTGGTGCTGGAGAAGACGCTTGTCCCCTGGACAGCAAGGAGATCAAACCCTTGCTGATCTAAAGGAATCAATCGTAAAGTAAATCCTAAAGGAAATCAATCCTGAATATTCATTGGAAGGACTGATACTGAAGCTGAAGTTCTAAATACTTCGGCTACCCGATGCAAAGAGCTGACTTATTAGAAAGGACTGTGATGCTGGGAAAGACTGAGAGCAGGAGAAAAAGCGGGCGACAGAGGATAAGATAGTTAGACAGCATTACCAACTCAATGGACATGAATCTGAGCAAACTCCGGCAGACAGTGTAGGACAGGGGAGCCTGGAGTGCTGTGGTCCATGGGTCGCAAAGAGTTGGACACAACTTAGTGATTAAACAACAACCACCCTAAAATAACTCTTGACAGCCTGCCCCTTAAGGACAAATATTCCCCTTTTCCATCATCATCAATTACAGTTCTTTTTAAAATATTTATTTATTTGACTGACTGCACTGGGCCTTATTTGCAGCACATAGGTTCTTTAGTTGTGGCACGTGGGATCTAGTTCCCTGACTAGGGATCAAACCCTGGCCCCCTGAAGTGGGAGCATGGAGTCTTAGCCTCTGGACCACCAGGGAAGACCCTCAATCACAGTTCTTGAACAACCTCATGGTTTTTGTCTTTAGAAATCCCTGATCTTTCCTCTTCCTCAGAACACTTTTTTATCCAAATCTATGTACCCACTCCAGTGTTCTTGCCTGGAGAATCCCAGGGATGAGGGAGCCTGGTGGGCTGCCGTTTATGGGGTCGCACAGAGTCGGACACGACTGAAGTGACTTAGCAGCAGCAGCAGTAATGTACCCCTCAATCGCAATTCTGAAGACCCCAGATAAAGCTCTCTGTTCTCTGCAGCCTCGATACTGACTGTCGCTCGGCTTTATGGATTAAAATCTGTCCTTACCGCTTCACTTTGGTGAAATTAAGCAATGAAAGATGCAAGAGGTGAACAGGCAGTCAGCCAGGCTCTGCCCCCTGGGCTTGGTCACTGACTGTGACCTCAAGATGCTTTCCTGAATGTGTAGAAGGAGACACCAGCCCTGCCTCACAAGACTGCTAAAGAATGAAGATAGGGCATGAATTTAGGGCCATGTCTAGAATATCAGAACTGCTGAACAAATAATTAAGAAAGCAAATGGAAATAAGCCTCTGGAAGGATTCACTAAAACTGGACAAGCCGGGCGGGGGCAGGGAGGGGGCAGAAAACCAAAGCCAGGGGCATATAACACATTGAAAGAAAAGTCACTGTAAAGTCAAAAGACGTGTCCTTAAATAAATCAACTTTGCCCTCCATTCTCTGCTCTAAAACATGGGATACTGTCCCTTTAAACAACCTGACCAAACCTCTTTCCTGGTTGCTAAGTGTTGCCAAGGGATACAAGCTAAGCTTGTGTGTAAATTAATCATTGTCTGCAAATTAAGCAAAACACCAGATGAGAGCAGTCTGGAATAGCTCACTATCCAAGGGGAAAATATAACAAATTTCATAGGTTTTTTTTTTTTTTCCCTTGGTTAGCTGATGGAAAAAAATAGAATTTACAGGGCACTCAGTCTGATTCCTGCCTTATATAGTTTGAAGCCCCCAGAGGTAAAGTGACTTGCCCAAGGTCCCAAGACAATTAGCAACGAGACGAGACCTAGAAGATAATTTAACCATGCCTTGTCGATTTCTCATGGTAACAGCATAAAGGAAGATGTAAGACAGACCCAGGAAATATCACCAAAAAGGACAAGAAATTTGAGTTATAAGACATTAGGTTCAAAACAGTGTGAAAAGTAAAGATTTAGGAATCTTGCGGATCCCTAAATAAACTGAAGAGGGACAGAGGTGAGAGTCTGGGCTCAGAGCAGAAAATCAGGGAAAAGAAGCATCTGCTCCTGTTACCAGCACCAGACAGCATGTAAGCTGAACATCTTGGCAAAGCATCTTAAGGCATAAGATCAGTTCCCTGGCCTAAGAGAATTTAGCAATCAGAGCAAAAAGGCCCATTGCTCTTTGAGGTCAAGAAGGAAAGCATTCAAATAAATACTTGTGAAAAGACTTCAATCTCTTCAAAATCCCAAACCCCCAGAGCCCAAACAACCAATACTTCTTTGCTGCCACACAGGAGGTCTACATTGCTGGACAAGGTCTTCATTTGAAGACTGGCACCCTTGTAGCTCAGTAGGTAAAGAATCTGCCTGCCATGCAGGAGAGCTGGGTTCAATTCCTGGGTTGGGAAGATCCCCTGGAGGAGGAAATGGCAACCCACTCCAGTATTCTTGCCTGGATAATCCCATGGACAGAGGAGCCTGGCAGGTTACAGTCTATGGGGGTGCAAGAGTTGGACACAACTGAGCGACTAAGCACACACACACATTTGATTTTATTTGTTTACTCTAGTATTCATTGAGTGCCAACTGTGTTACAGGCACACTTTTAGACAACGAGATAATCAGTGAATGAATACACCCAAATCTCTGCCTCTGAGGGCCTTATATGACGGTGGGGAGTGGGGCTGGGGAGAGAAGGAAAGTAAACAAAACCTAATACACAAGTCGAGTAAGTGCTAAGCATAGATGCTGCAGCAGCGGGGCTGCAACTTCAGGACGTGGCGGAGAGGCCCTATCCAGAAGGTGGCCTTTGGGCAAAGCTTTACTAAATGCAGGGAAATACTCGCAGGGGAGGCAGAAGAACATCCAGGGAGACGAAAAACGGGGTGCAAAAGCCCCAATTAGAGAGAGGGGACGATGGTGTGACTATAACATCCAATAAAGAAAAGGAATGAAGTTTATATTCTATAAACAGTTTGTAGGAAGGACTAATAAACAGGTTTCGAGGTAGTGACTGGGTATTGAAAGCTGGGGAGAAGAGAATATATTCAAGATAATATTAATACATCAGAAGGCTCACCTGACACGGGGGGTTACAATGGCAAGCTGGAAAAGAACAGTGCGAGGACCACCAGTGCTAAATCTGTTACCACGGCACGGCCCCATGAATCCTCGCAGGAAGACGTGGAAGAATAAAAGGACCACTTTGAGGGACCACATCAAGAAAGAACCCAAAGAATCTTGGAAGAGAGCGGGGAGAGTGGGGGTGGAAAAGACAAGGATGACTCTCAGCTTTCTCGTCTTGGTGTCTGGCACCCCTGACGGAAACAGAAAACTCTGGAGACAGGGCCAGCATGACAAGTTTGATTTTAGAAATGGGAAAATCAGCATGATGTGCTGCTGTAGCCAACATTGCCAATAAAATGTAAGCGCCTTGGGAAATTTAAATGCAACCACATCCTTAAGTCAAGTCACGGTGCAATGACACTGGGAATGAAGTTAGTGCACTGGTTACCGCACTCAAGAAAACAGCAAAAAGGCACAAAGAGGAAGACCAGAGAAGAGGAAATCAAACAATTAAGCCAAATGGCTGACACGACTTCTTTATCAGACTCTTCAAAAGAACTGGTAAAGAAACAATCTCAGAGGGGATTATAAACGAGCTATAAAGAGGAAAATTTGTTAAAGGGATCTGTTGAATCAGGAAAGGGTTTATCAATAATATACTTTAGAATGAAAACAAAGAATTACTCTACAGAGCAGTGCATGTGGCCACAAGACATCACTCCCACTGGCATTGGCCATAGGTAGAAAATCTAGAAACCTAACACTCCCAAAGCTACATACTTGATGTTTATCAAAGGCCTTCCACATATCATGCACTGTGACAGGCAATGAGGATGCAAGGATGGGGTCAGACAGACATGGTCCCTGTGATAATGAATTTCATGTGTCACCTTGGTTTGGCTATGGTATTGAGTTTTAGGTTAAGTAACAGTCTAGGTACTTTTAAGATGTGAATAAAATTTAAATCGGTAAACTTGAAGCCAAGCAGATTACCCCCTGAATCCACTGGGGCAGCTATAACAGAATAGTCTAAACTAAGTGGCTTAAAAACAACAGAAATGTATCTCAAAGTTCTATAGGCTGGGAAGCCCAAGATCAGGGTCTTGGCATAGCCCCTGTCTGCTGAGAGCCCACTTCCTGCTTCTGCTCTCTTTTCCCTGTGTCTTCACACAGCAGAAGGGAAGAAGGATCTCTATGGGATCTTTTCATAAGGGCACTCACCCCATTCATGAGGGCTCTACCCTCATGACCTAATCACCTCCCAAAGGCGCCAGTTTCAAAGATCACCATCTTGGGAAATAGGTTTAAACAAAAGAATTTGGGGAAGACACAAACATTCAGTCTACAGCACTCTCCAATGTGAAGAGGCCATCTCCTTCACAGAACTGAGGGCCTTTACAGAAAAGCCTGAGGTCCTCTGAGGAAGGGTGAATTCTGCTCCCAGACTGTCTTCAGAACCAAGACGGCAACAACAACCTTCCCCTGGGGCTCCAGTTTATTTGCTCTGCCCCACAGATTTCACACTTACCAGATCTAACAATCACATGAGCAAATTCCTTAAAATAAATCTCTCTCTTTTCTACACATGTACATCCAATTGATTCTGTTTCTCTGGAGAACTCCGATGAACATAGTCCCCAATGTCATTAAAACAAAACAGCAATCAAATGACTCTATAAGTGAAGTGAGAGTAACTCAGTTGTGTCCAACTCTTTGCAACTCCATGGACTATACAGTCCATGGAATTCTCCAGGCCAGAAAACTGGAGTGGGTAGCCATTCCCTTCTCCAGGGGATCTTCCCAACACAGGGACTGAACACAGGTCTCTCACATTGCAGGTGGATTCTTTACCAGCTGAGCCATCAAGGAAGCTCAAGAATACTGGAATGGGTAGCCTATCCCTTCTCCAGTATATCTTCCTGACCCAGGAATCAAACTAGGGTCTCCTGCATGACAGGCAGATTATTTACCAGCTGAGCTCCCAGGGAAGCCCCAAAAGACTCTATAAATAACATATATTTACAAACTAACATTAGGATACTGAAAGAGGAATTCCCCAGGTCAGTAGGTGCCCAATATGCTACTGGAAATCAGTAGAGAAATAACTCCAGAAAGAATGAAGGTATGGAGCCAAAGCAAAAACAATACCTAGTTGTGGATGTGACTGGTCCGTAGAAGCAAGGTCCGAAGCTGTAAAGAGCAATATTGCATAGGAACCTGGAATGTTAGGTCCATGAATCAAGGAAATTGGAAGTGGTCAAACAGGAGATGGCAAGAATGAACGTCGACATTCTAGGAATCAGTGAACTAAAATGGACTGGAATGGGTGAATTTAACTCAGATGACCATTACATCTACTACTGCGGGCAGGAATCCCTCCAAAGAAATGGAGTAGCCATCATGGTCAACAAAAGAGTACAAAATTCAGTACTTGGATGCAATCCCCAAAATGACAGAATGATCTCTGTTCATTTCCAAGGCAAACCATGCAATGTCACAGTAATCCAAGTCTATGCCCCAACCAGTAAAACTGAAGAAGCTGAAGTCGAACGGTTCTATGAAGACCTACAAGACCTTTTAGAACTATCACCCAAAAAAGATGTCCTTTTCATTATAGGGGACTGGAATGCAAAAGTAGGAAGTCAAGAAACACCTGGGGTAACAGGCAAATTTGGCNTCTGAGTGAACTCCGGGAGTTGGTGATGGACAGGGAGGCCTGGCGTGCTGCGATTCATGGGGTCGCAAAGAGTTGGACACGACTGAGCGACTGAACTGAACTGAACTGTATAGCATAGGGAACTATATTCAATTTCCTGTGGTAAACCATGATGGAAAAGAACGTAAAAAAAAAATGTATATGTGTGTATAACAGTCACTTAGCTGTACATCAGAGACTGGCGCAACACTGTAAATCAACTATACTTCAGTAAAAAATTTATACTTACCAAAAAAGAGGAGGCAAAGAAACAGAGACTGTGCATACAGGCATCTTTCCCAAAAGTCTGGCTTTAAAAGATGAGAGGTACGTCAGTGTTGGGAGGAATGTCGGGGGAAATTTTATTGTTGAGATGGAAGGGATTGAACTCCTTCATTGTTGATGGAACAAACTATTTGAAAGGGTAATTAAATATACAGGGGAAAGAAGGGAGACTTGATAACACAGTAAGGTTCTAGAGATGAGACCCAAAGCACAGATGGAAGGACAGAAAGAAGATGAGAACTCCTCCTCTGCTGGAACAGGTGAGAAGGTAGAGAAGCTGCAGACAGAGGAAGTCTTGACTTTCACGGTGGAAAGTCACGGCCATCTCATTCATCTGACACAGCATCAGCTTTCTATGGGAAGTAGAAGGTGAGGTTGGTAAAAGCACTAGGGAGGAGGCAGTTTCAGGCAAACAGAAAAAGGAAGTACTCTTGTTTTGGAGAAGGACAGAAGAGGCTGATCTGACAGCAGCAGGATTTAGAGGGAGCCATGGAGGGGCAGGCCCATTCAAGTTGGACAGTAAAGAATTCATAAGGTACCAACCGGCCTTGTTGAACCACCCACGGCAGCAGAGTGTACTGCCTCAGTTACAGGCACAAAGCTCCTGGGGAAAGACTTTAAGAGAGTTCAATAGTCTGCAAGTTGATTGGAAGTATTAAAGAAGCCTGGAGTTCTGAAGATTCCTATTATCATAAAGACCATCATGGCGTCCCAAGGAACCAATGCTGCTGCTGATCTCCAGGGTCAAGAGTGCCAGGCAGAACATTACGTTATAACTAGAGAGTCTACACGAAGTTGGTATTGAACCACAGCAGATTTCTGAGTTATGAGACTATGCAGATGAAAGAAGTTAGAAAGCAGAATCTACCCATGCCGCATAGCAGATCAGGAAAAAGGTCTACCCAGTAACCCGCCTTCCTGATACTTTAAGAAAAACGCGACTGATCCGGCACCTCGGTTGGCTTTGACATTACCTTGTGCAGAACAACTGTTTCTTTCACAGATGTAACATTTCCTAAGTCCAGCCTCTGAATCACAGATGTGCCTTGGGAAGAGAAAGATGGAGTCACCAGGCAAGAAGGGTGGCCAAGGAAACCAGTATTTTAATATCTAAGATATCTTGTTTTCTGGCTCCAATGCTGTACACAATTGTCTTTGTTCAGCTCTCATCACTTCCTTCAGCTCTCATCACTTCTGCTCAAGACATAAAGTGATGAGACAATTTTATCCTGATTTGCAAATGGCCTGCATTCTAGACTTTGGTTTCTTTCCGTGAATAATTAACAGTAATGGGTTACTAAATAGAGTATGGTTTTACTGGAGCGCCACACACCTACTGGCGTTGAACTCCCTGAGGCCCAGAAGTGTGAACCCAGGTACCCAAAGTGGTGCCACCACTCTCCCTCCCAAGCTAGGAAGTCCAGGACAGCCCACTGCAGGGTCAACAAACTATGGCCAGCAGGCAAATCCAGACCCACATGTACTATCAACTGATTTATGACAAGGAGAACACTGCAATGTAACAGGGAAAGGATAGGGTTTTTGTTTTTTTTTTTAATAAATGGTGCTGGAGAAACTCACTATTCATCTAGACGTATCATCTTTGTTGGGCTAACTGCCCCCACCACTAAGCTTAGCACAAAAATTTGGTTAAACCTTTTTATCCTTGTTGAAGGATAAATATGTATTTCATTGGTTTTGTTGACTGAACTGTGTCACAAAAAACCCCACCCCTACTGCCGCAGAAGTTATAGTCAGAACGTTACCTTAGCTGGGAATAGGGCTCTTGCAGGTGTAATTCACTTAAGAGGAGGATACGTTGGGGGTATGGGCTTCCCAGGTGGCACTAGTGGTAAAGAATCTGTCTGCCAATGCAGGAGACACGAGGGATGTGGGTTTGATCCTTGGGTCAGGAAGATCCCCTAAAGAAGGAAATGGCAACCCACTCCAGTATTATTGCCTGGGAAATTTCATGAACAGAGGAGCCTGGTGGGCTACGGTCCATGGTGAAAGTGAAAGTTGCTTAGTGGTGTTTGACTCTTTGTGACCCTGTGGACTATGTAGTCCATGGAATTCTCCAGGCCAGAATACTGGAGTGGGTAGCCATTCCCTTCTCCAGGGGATCTTCCCAACCCAGGGATTGAACATCGCAGGCAGATTCTTTTTACCAGCTGAGTCGACAAGGGAAGCCCAAGAATACTCGAGTGGGTAGCTTACCCCTTCCCAAGCAGATCTTCCAGACCCAGAAACTGAACCAGGGTCTCCTGCACTGCAGGAGGATTCTTTACCAGCTGAGCTACTAGGGAAGCCCATACAGAAATACAGAGTTACAAGAAGAGTCAAAAATGACTGAACACATACTGTCACATGTGCTGGGGTAGGTGGACCCTTAACCCAATATGACTGCTGTACTTATAAGAAGATGAGAAGAGACAGAGTCAGTGATAATGCCATGCGATGACAGCAGTAGAGATTAGATTAGTCTCTATTAATACTTGTGTCTACAACCCAAGTATTAATAACACCAAGGACTGCTGGCAAAACCAGAACTTAAGAGAAAGTTCTGACACTGCTCCCTGGTACCAACCAGATGTCCTACAGTTCTATTCCATTCTGGCACTAACTACCCAAAGTCAGAGCAGACCCCAGAAGTTAAGGACAGAGGGCTATACAAGATTTCCCCTACTTCTGGTGCCAGTCCCAGTTTTGGGTGTCCCCAAGTCGCCCAGGACCGCCCAGCTGGCTGCAAACTCAGGGCTTCCCCCTTCTCCCTTAGGTGGGATCATTTCTTAGAATGACTCACAGAACTCTCTGAAAGCGTTCCTCTTAGGATTACAGCTTTGTGTGTATGTATGACGGAAACAACTCAATTGGGATTAGCAGATGCAAACTATTACCTACAGGATGAATAAGTCACAAGGTCCTACTGTCGAGCGCAGGGAACCAGATTCAATATCCTGGGATAAACCGTAATAGAAAAGAACACGCAGAAGATTACACATGTGTATAACTGAGCCACTTTGCTGCACAGCAGAAATTAAACACACAACACTGTAGATCAACTATCCCTCAATGAAGAAGGATACAACTTGCAAACGACCAGACGAAAGGCGTACACAGAGCAAGGTGTGGGATGGGGGGAGGTGCTGGGTTTCCATGGCCTCTTTTCCAGGAAACAGGTGCCCCACCCCCAGCATCTCAACATGTTCCCATCTAGGAAGCTCTACCGAGCTCCACTGTCCAGAGATTATATATGAGTTTCATCACATAGACAGGATGGAGTGAGTCACTGGCCACAGCACTGAATCCCAGCTCCTCTCTCCACCTCAGATGCTGTGCTGGCCCAATGTTCCAACCCTTCAATCACAAGGTTCATCTTTCTGGAGACCAGCCCCTATCCTGAAGCCATCTAGGGGCCCACCCGAGGTCACCTCATTAACATAAGAAAGCACAACTGTTAACTCAAGAAATTCCAGGGATTTTTGAAGCTTCCTGTCAGAAGCTGAAGAGGAGGAGATGGTGGTAGTGGTTTAGTCGCTAAGTCATGTTCAATTCTTTTGTGACCCCAATAACTGTAGCCCTCAGGGCTCCCCTGTCCATAGGATTTCCCAGACAAGAATACTGCAGTAGGTTGCCGCTTCCTTCTCCAGGGGATCTCCCCAAACCAGGGATGGAACCCGAGTTTCCTGCACTGGCAGGCAGGTTCTTTACCTGTGGGCCGCCAGGGAAGCCCTTCAAAGGAGATCCTCTTCATTACATCCCAGCATGGGATCTATCCTCCCCGGAGCCTTCAGAGAGAGCATGGCCCTGCCTACACCCTGGGTTTTGACTCAGTAGCCTTTAGAACTGTCAGAAAACAACAATCTGTTATTTTAAAGCCCCCTCCCACCTGGGTGTGTGGTAACTGATTACAGGAGCCCTAAGAGCTGACACAGTTGGTGGAGCAAGGCTTTCTCTGTTGTAACTCTGAGCTCAGATGGGGGCTCCAGTGTAATCCCCCCACCCCCACACCATCTGTTATTTCCTGAGGTTCCTCAGGACATTCCTCTGCCGCCCTCTCTTCTTAGCAACACTCCCCCCACTCCCCACTTCAACTCTTCGATTCCACCCACCTGCTGAGGACTCCTACCTCCATCACCACGAGACCTCCTCCAGCGCTCCAGACCCAGATGCCCAGTGGAACACCTTCCCCTTGTGTTTCTCAGTGACTGGTAGGACTGTCCACCCTTTGCCCTAGTCCCAAATCTCAGGGCAGCCTTATCTCCTGCTGCTCCCTCAAGTTCTACCAAGGTCCCCAAGTCAACAACTTAACTACCTCTAATCTCTCCACATCTCCCATCTTCATGACCACAGATCTGATCCAGGTGGCCATCACCTGGCTTGAATGACTTACCTAGACTCTGAGTTCAATAGCGTCATCTCCTCACTGGTCCCTCTGCCCTAGGCTTGCTCGCCTCTCCATTTGGTTTCCCATCCTGCATCCAGAGTAATTAGCCTAAAACCCAATCTCCTCCCCTGTTTAAAATAATAGCACCATCTTACACTTACTGCTGGCTTATCCTGTCCCAGAAACTATTTCAAGTACTGTGTGTGTACTAATTCATTTAAAACATCATACTTTATCATATCATAAAATATATTTTATCATTTAAAATCATAAAATATCACGGCAATTATTAATATACCGATTTTGCAAATAAGATAATTGGGGCCGACCGAGTCTAAGTGACGCGTCCAAGATTTTGCAAATAGTTAAGGAACGGAGGCATGATCTAAACCTGTGGGAATCCAACATCAGAACCCTTGTCATGACCCCAGAAGTGTGGAAAGAGGTCCAATGATGTGGTAATTTACTGAGCAATTTACCTCTGGTCCTCGTGTAAAATCCAAATTCGCTGAGTCATGACAGAGGTAGGATATCCATACAATGTGTGCCCAGGCTTTGCCTTACTGTCCCTGGCACTGAATTATGCAACCAGTCTCAGAAGTGTCCCACTTTGGACAGTAAATCAGACAGTCTAAGCCTTATTCCGACTGCCAATGACATTCCAAACACAGAGAATGTATTTGACTTCCTTGCAGTGCCATGCTCTACATCCCTTGGCATTTCCACTCCCTTATCCTGCTAGAAATGCTTCGTCCGTCAGGTCTCAGCTTCCATGACATCCTCCCAAACCTCACTCCATCCAAACACCATTATGTTCTCAGGATGCCACGAACAACAGACCTGTCACCCGAGATGCCACCCACTGTCCTGGTTTAAGTGCTTTCCTCTTCATGCACACATTTCTCGCAAAGGACCTGCCCCCTGGTAGGTACAGTGGACACCAGCCTCCCCTTCAGGGATGAAAGCTATGCGCCCCATCTCATGAATGAAAGGAACGCTGCCAGATGACCACCTTCAGCAGTCTACCCTCTGGCACTGCTAGGGCTGAAAGTCACCCTGTCTTCCAGTGAGAGGTGCGATTCCAACGACTGATCAATACAGAGATAAAAAATGGCTTAATGCCCTCCTCCCAACCAAGGACGACTCCGAAGAGACATCGAGCTCCAGACGCCAACCCAACAGGGAACCAGCTGAGACCTTTCCTGGGACTGCATCACGGCCTCATTTCTCCTTCTGCCAAGTCCTGTTTCCATTCACTTCTTCCACACCTGCTGATGTTAAGAGCACTCCCTAATAACCACTCTGTGTTACTCTCAGTATCTGCTTCCTGTGACCCCACCTGTCACCTACCACGACAGTAGGTGCTCAACAGTTATCTGTTAACCAGTGACTTCTTTACTCAATACATTTCCACGACTACTCCTTCCTCTTTGCAAATATGACAATGCAATGGCCTGGGTCTGGCTTACGGAAAATCATACTTTCAAATTAAAGACATTATACTTACTAGGGACCAATTCTAAAGCCATGTCCTATTTTTTTTTACTTGCAGAGTAAAATCTTGGCGATTAGGAAGGCACGACTACAAGCCGCCAGCTAAATATTTAACATGGAAAATCTCAATTTAGAGGACTCAAAAAACCCATTCTGACACCTGTTAGAAAAGCACACACTGCCTCATGCCACCTGGCTGAGAAGCGCCTGCTCCGCTGTTTGCACAGCACCTGGGACAGCTCCGGACACAGCGGCATCAGCCTGGACCCCTGCCGAGGCACAGCACCCAGTCCAGTGAGGTAAACAGAACTGGCAGCAGCTAGAGATCAGAGCAGGATGCGAGAAAGGGGACAGAAGCAGTAGCGCGTGGAAGCACAAAGCACAAAGCAAGACAGGTTGTGGGGAGAGACAGGTAGGGCTGGCATCCGAACTGAGCTCTGGGAATGAGCCCCCCAGCTTCCAGGCCCCTTCTGTATTCCAGACACGGCGCTGGGGTCCACAGACTACAAGCTGAAGTATCATGATGAGACAGTACACCGTGTTTCATATGTCGATACAAACCAGAGCTCTGGAATACGGAAGAAGGGCCCCGACAAATACAAAGCGGAAGCAACAACATTCTGACTCAAGGTGAAAACATCACTAAGGTTAAGACTTGAACTTCTCTGAACCACACTTCCAACGACAGTCTAAAAACTCTACTTTGAAGCATGGGTAGCCCCTGAAAAATTGGTTTTCACACTCAAAATGCTGGGTTCTACCTAGCTGCAGTCTGACTGTCTACCCAGATGCCCTTTTCCTCCTCCCTTCTGGACAAGTGCCCATCCCTCCCCCATGGAGCACTCCATCTGTACTCGCAGGGGTCTCCGGACCACTGGTTATCACAATCCTGCCTCCCCTGATAGGGACCGAGTCAAAGACGCAGGCTTGCCCCCAGCAGCCCAGGGCACCCCCTCCCTCAGGCGCATGCTAAGTCAATGGAAAAGATGTAAATATGCTTCACAGGCTGCTCAGGGAAAAGAATTTGCCTGTCATTGCAGGGGATACAGGAGATGCAGGTTTACTCCCTGGAGAAGGAAACGGCAACCCACTCCAGGATTCTTGGGCTTCCCTAGTGGCTCAGACAGTAAAGAATCCACAATGCAGAAGACCCGGGTCCCATCTCTGGGTTGGGAAGCTCCCCTGGAGAAGGAAACGGCAACCCACTCCAGTATTCTTGCATGGGAAATCCCATGGACAGAGGAGCCTGGTGGGTTACAGTCCATGGGATCACAGAGAGTCAGACTCAACTGAGCACATGCATATAAACTGCCTTAGGTGAGAGGAAAGGACTCTTATCCGCTGATTGGGACCCTAGGGACTGCTCCACTTGTCTGAGTCATTCTGGGGCTGCTGTAACAGAATGCCTTAGGGATTCAAGCGGCTTCACAACAGTAGAAATGTCTCCCAGTTCTAGAAACTGGCAAGTCCACGGTCCAGGCGACAGCTGATCTGCTTTATGGCAAGGTCTTCTCCTTGAGTCCTCCCGTAGCAGAGGGGCCACAGGAGCTTTCTAGGGGCTTTTTGGCTGGACCACACTGCATGTAGGATCTCAGCTCCCTGATCAGGGATCAAACCTGCGTCCTTTGCATTGGAAACTCAGAGTCTTAACTACTGGACCATCAGGGAAGACCCTCCAGGGATGCCTTTATAAGGCCACTAATCCCATTCACGGTGGCTGTCTTCATGATTTCATTAACTTATAAAGGCCCTACTTCCCAAACCACCACCTTGAGGGTCAGGATTTCAATATGAATTTGGGGGGAACACAAACATTCAGACCCAAGCATCTCTCTCCCGTGTCCTCTCGTAGCTTCATGAGCATGAAGACAAACTACCTCAGTTGCTGCTACCAGCTGTATTTTGACCATGAAAAAAAGCCAAGATGCAGGTGAAGGCAAAGCTAAGAGAAATGGTGAGAAAGACACAGGGACCCTGTGCTCAGGGCACCTGGCCTCTCTACCTGTGCACACACCTTCCCCTGAAACAAAGTCTCCTTACTGCGTCTCTCTGAAGTCTCATCTGCTACTGTAATGAAAAGCATGCTGGCTGATACAACGGATCCAGTTTTCTTTACTGCAGAACTTGAGAACCTTAAATAGAAATATAGATTGTAAGTCTCTAAGAAGAATCGACAGTGTGCCACATTCCTCGCAGTCCGGGGATTTTTTTCCCACAGACCAAAACTTGATAAAGAAGGAAAAGGACATTCTTCTGTCCATGTTCTCAAAAATATCATCTTTCCTGTGTTGCAGGAAGCCAGAGAGGAGAGATCCCAGGCGAGAATACACATAAAGAGGACGCCGCAGCAGGCGACGGTAGGGATGCAAACAAGAACAATCAGGAATGTGGGGATGGACATGTACACACTACTGTACATGTTTAGAATGGATGACCAACAAGGACCTGCTGTACAGCAAGGGGACTTCTGCTCCATGTCCTGTGGCAGCCTGGATGGGAGGGGAGTTTGGGGGAGAATGGATACATGTATGCATACAGCTGAGTCCCTCTGCTGTCCACCTGAAACTATCACAACATTGTTAATTGGCTATACTCCAATACAAAATAAAAAGTTTCTAAAAAGATATAGGAATGAAATAACACATATAAATTATGATTCAGAGAGAAATTTGGAGGAACTGACTGGACATGCAGGAGTGAGGAATGACCTCAGAATACCAGGAAACAAGCTCCCCAAGTCACTGCTAAGGTCACAGCTCCTTGGTGAAGGGACCGAGGTTGGGTCTTTGATGTCACTGATTAAAGCCTAGTCAACCATCTGAGTGGACTAAATGGCCACCATCCTTTCTTGATCCTTTGGGTAGAAGCCTCTGGTTTTCCTTTTGGGAATTGCTTCTCCCCATTTGGTCTGTGTGGACATGCAATGTAGTCAACTCCTTACCCTTCTCGGTCTGCAAAGGGTTGGCCAGGTCACATGACCCACTCCAAGCCAATTAGACTCTCTTCTGCAGTGGAATCCTGAGTGGCCCAATGACAGAAAACAACTGAGAACTAACCCCCTTTTTTAAAAAATTTGTTTTAAATTGAAGTACAGTTGACTTACAATGGTGTGTTAGTTTCTGGTGTACAGCAAAGTGATTCAGTTATACATTTATATAGTTTAATGTGTGTGTGTGTGTGTGTGTGTGTGTGTGTGCACGCTAAGTCGCTTCAGTCATGTCCAACTCTTTGGAACTCCATGGTCTGTAGCCCTCTAGGCTCCTCTTTCCACAGGATTCTCCAGGCAAGAACACTGGAGTGGGTTGCCATTTCCTTCTCCAATGCATGAAAGTGAAAAGTGAAAGTGAAGTCACGCAGTCATGTCCAACCCTTAGCGACCCCATGGACTGCAGCCCACCAGGCTCTTCCATCCATGGGATTTTCCAGGCAAGAGTACTGGAGTGGGGTGCCATTGCCTTCTCCTAAGTTGCTTCAGTCATGTCCAACTCTTTGGAACTCCATAGTCTGTAGCCCTCCAGGCTCCTCTTTCCACAGGATTCTCCAGGCAAGAATAGTAGAGTGGGTTGCCATGTCCTCCTCCAGGGGAACTCCCCAACCCAGGGATCAAACCCTGGGTCAATCCTGCATTGGCAGGCAGGTTCTTTACCACTAGTACCACCTGGGAAGCCCTATATGTGTGTGTATATATATATACTTTCCAGATTCTTTCCCCATATAGGTTATTACAAAATACTGAGTAGAGTTCTCTGCACTATACAGTAGATCTTTGTTGGTTACCTAGTTTAAATATAGTAGTATGTCTACGTTATTCCCTGGAGAAGGCAATGACAGCCCACTCCAGTACTCCTGCCTGGAAAATCCCATGGACAGAAGAACCTGGTAGGCTGCAGTCCATGGGGTCGCAAAGAGTCAGACACGACTGAGTGATTTCACTTTCACTTTTCACTTTCATGCATTGAAGGAAATGGCAACCCACTCCAGTGTTCTTGTCTGGAGAATCCCAGGGACGGGGAGCCTGGTGAGCTGCTGTCTATGGGGTTGCACAGAGTTGGACACAACTGAAGAGACTTAGCAGCAGCATCATACCTTATTCCCAAAGCCCTAATTTATCCACCCCTCTTTTTTCCCTTTCAGTAACCTTAAGTTTGTTGGCTAAGTCTGTGGGTCTGTTCCTGTTTTGTAAATAAGCCCATTTACAGGGAAGTAACCCTTCCAAACAGAGAAGGCAATGGCACCCCACTCCAGTACTCTTGCTTGGAAACTCCCATGGACAGAGGAGCCTGGTAGGCTGCAGTCCAGGGGGTCGCTAAAGAGTTGGACACGACTGAGCGACTTCACTTTCACTTTTCACTTTCATGCACTGGAGAAGGAAATAGCAACCCACTCCAGTGTTCTTGCCTGGAGAATCCCAGGGATGGGGGAGCCTGGTGGGCTGACATCTATGGGGTCGCACAGAGTCGGACACAACTGAAGCGACTTAGCAGCAGCAGCAACCCTTCCAAAGGTGGCCTCTGCAGGGCTGTTCTGTGGCCCCTTGTACCTGGTCACTCCATTGATTTTCTGAGGTGCCCTTCTTTCCAAAGCTTCATTTTGGCTTAAATTAGCTCTTCCTACTGCCACAACCAGAGAACCCCAACTGGTCACAGGGATCCACTAGACCTCAGCTCCAAGTCATGCAGACCAAGTTTCAAAATGTGATGTGGCTTTCAAAAGTAGCCACGCACAAAGGCTATTAGCCGATCACTTCTTAAGAGATGACTATTCTGTTCTGTAAAATAAGATCTGACATCAGGTCCCTCCTAGAGCATGAAGATAAGATGTTTCCCATGTTTGAAAATCAAGGCTGAGAAGAACTTCAAACATTTCTATTCAGACTTTCCAGGACCCCAAACTTAACAGTATCATATGAGAACTTCCAGCTACATTTTACATTTGCCCACTTTGAAAGGGTTTGATTTTTTTTTTTTTAGTGTTTATTTTTAAATAATTTGGAAATTTTTAGAAAGTGCAAGCAGCAAGAAACCAAACCACTCCTAATCCTACCCAGAGATAAACACTGCATGCTGAATTGTCCAGGCTTTCCTCATTTCCTTCCAGTCTGTTCTATGTACTCTTTACAAAAAAAACAAAAAACTGTACAGTCTCAACTCTGTATGCCTTCTGTATCCTGTTTCCTTATCTTAAACATTTCTCCCAAGTCATTACAAACACTAAGATTGTTACAACTACATAGATGGGCCAGAATTTAGTCATCCCACTAACGTTAGACATTTCAACATTTTCCAAATTTTTCCCTCCTGCAGACTCAAAGTGAAAAATTAAAGTGTTATTCCTTCAGTTGTGTCTAAATCTTTGTGACCCCATGGACGGTAGCCAACCAGGCTCCTCTGTCCATGGAATTCTCCAAGCAAGAATACTGGAGTGGGTAGCCACTCCTTCTCCAGGGGATCTTCCCGATGCAGGGATTGAACCCGGGTCTCCTGCATTGCAGGCAGGTTCTTTATCGTCTGAGCCCCCAGGGAAGCCCAGACTCAAAGTACAGAAATAAAGAACATCAGTGTCAAAACTAGCAAATCCAGGAGCAAATCTCAACTGCTGTCCTTTCCTTACCAACTCTGCACCCAGAAGCATCGCATGCTTACCTGCTTGGAGACTTCCGCAAACACTGGGGGTGTCTCCTGAGGATGGACCTCTGCAGCCTCAGGGCCCCTCCTGCTATTTCAGTAACTATTCTGAAGAGTCATGAAGATGAAACAGGAACGTCTGTAAAGTGCATTCAAGTGTCTGCCATAAGACGCAGGACACACACCACCAAGAGGAGCTGTGCAAACGAAGCTTGTGTCTGCAGTCCCAGCAGTATTCATGCCGCGCCAAGTCGTGTCAGTCGTGTCCAACTCTTTGCAGGCCACAAGGCTCCTCTGTCCGTGGGATTCTCCAGGCAAGAATACTGGAGTGGGTTGCCATTTCCTCCTGCAGGGGTTCTTCCCATCCCAGGGATCGAACCCGTGTCTCCTGCATTGCAGGCAGATTCCTTACCATTTGAGCCACCAGGGAAGCTCCATAACAGTATCCATAAGCAAATGACAAAATAATAAAAGTTCAGTCTGCTTTTTATTTCCCTGATATGACAAACCAGATATAAGTATATACTCATAGATTCTACTAAGTTTTAAAATCATAAAAAAAGAATGCTTTTCTATAGCATTCATTTTGTAAAGGTTCCTGCTCAGTGTATTTGCCATGTAGAAGTTGGTAGCGGCTTTCGCAGATACAGAAACTGCTTTTCTTCCAATACAGAGCTTTGAAAAAAAAAAAAAAAGTACTTTCAAAGGGCACTCACTCTCCTTATCCTTTCTGGTGAAACTACAGTCAGGAAACAAAATGAAGAATTTTCTATTGGCAGATGTTCATAGTATGCTCTTTGTGGATGGCTACCAACAAGACACTGGATTACCTTGAATGAATGTGACAGTGTTATTTTTATTCATGTCAAGAGCAGTTCATTAGCATTTCCAGAACCACCTAAACTGAAGTAACAGGAAGGACCCAGAGGCTACAGAGATCCACCTTCAGGAGAGAGCAGTTGAGAGGGGAGCATTTGCCCGCGCATGGCCTACTTAGGCCACAGCTCTGATGGTCTGCTCCTGTCCCACTTTGCCACTTCCACAAAACAGAGCTGCGCAGAACACCCAACTTCTAGCCATGCTTCCACATTGTTCTTCAATCACTAAGTCAGGTCCCAGTCTTTGCGACCCCATGGACTGCAGCGTGCCAGGCTTCCCTGTCCTTCACCATCTCCTGGGGCTTGGTCAAACTGATGTCCATTGAGTCAGTGATGCCATCCAACCATCTCATCCTCTGTTGCCCTCTTATCCTCCTGCCCTCAATCTTTCCCGCAGCAGGGTCTTTTCCAATGAGTCAGCTCTTCACATCAGATGGCCAAAGTATTGCTGCCATAAGTCCAAAAAAAAATAAAGCCTATAAAAGACACTGCCCAGTCCCGGGTGGCAAGGGACAGAGCTGTGGCCTTTGTGGCTCTCCTTTTCCAGGTCCACGAGGGACTGCCTTTCCCTGCCCCAGCTCCAGGTGGGGTGGGGCAGGTGCCTTGCTCTAGCCACTGGATGGGAGAAGTGACAGGTGTCACTTCCATAAAGAACCAACATGATTCATCACATCCTCCACCATCAGAGAGGTGCATGTGGGGCATGGGAAGAAGGAAAACCCCTGGCAACGTTAGTCCATATAAAAAGAGGGAAATGCAAATTTGGCTGACAAAGAGGTACGACTATATACTCATAGGTTCTATCAAGTTTTAAAATCATAAAAAATGGAATGCTTTTCTATAACACAGGTTACCAAAATGACTCAGGAGAAGATAGGAAACATAAATAGCCCAGTGATTGCTGAAGAAACTGGGAAAGCTGCCAAAGAACCACCTCCAAAAACTGTCCTGGAAAGGTTGTTTTGAACCTTCAAAGAACAAGTAATTCCTTACCTCCCCATTGCACAGGAAAAGAAGTGAACAGTCTGTTTAACAATGTTATGGCTCAGTGGTAAAGAATCCACCAGCCAGCGCGGGCGACATGGGTTTGATTCCTAGGTTGGGAAGATGTCCTAGAGGAGGAAACGGCAACCCACTCCACTATTCTTGCCTGGGAAATCCATGGGCAGAGGAGCTTGGAGTCCTGCAGTACCTGGGGTCACAGAGAGTCAGATAAAACTTAGCAACAAAAGAACACATAGAAATACTGAATGTCCAAATCCTAAAGTTCTAAATCTAGCATTGTATAAAAATAACTAGCAAGCATAGTCAAATAAGATCAATTCCAGGAAGGCAGGGATAGCTCAATACTAGAAAATCTACTGAGGCTCAAGAATGTAAAACACAAGGCCTTCATGTGTAGGAGGAACTATCATTGCTGTATCACCAGCACGGAAAATAATGCCTGGAATATAGTAAGTGCTCAATGAAATATCTATGGCATAAAGTACTCAGTGAACAGTAACAAATTTAAGGAGAAAAAACCATGATTACCTCTAACGACCATGACAATGTAGTCCGATTTAACTTCGGTGCCAAAGAAAAATTCAAAATAATAAACTTATGCAACATGTAATATGATTAAAAAACAAAGTCTCTCAAACCAATCATGCATTTTCCAGAGCTAATAAGACAGGGAAGTTCACATTTCACCATATATTCATCAGTAGTTTAACACTGTTCTATAAGTCCTAGACAATGCAATTAGATAAGAAAATATGATAAGTATAATACTGGAGAGGAAGAAATAAAATTACTCTTTGTAGAAAATATGATTAGTACCTGGAAAACTCAATACACTCAATTTCTGTTAAAGTACTTAAAAGTAATGAGAAAATCTGGATGAAGGTGATTAAGATAATTATACAAGAGTCAACAACTTTCCTACATTCCAACAATAAAAAGTAAGAAAATATCACTTAACAAAAGACTCCAACCATTAAAGCTACAGTAATGACCATAACAAATCACGTACACATAAAAGCAAGGTTACTCAGGACCTCTGTAAACAAAAACTAGATTATAGGATCATAAACAAACTTGAAAAAACATGTCACTCCCAGACAGAAAGAATTCTCATTATACTAAATACTGCAAAATTGTCAACTTCTCCCAACTTAATGCATACATTTTAAAACATACTAAAAATAAACCAGTGAGCAAAGCCAAAAGAATATAATCAACATTTTTTTTAAATAAGGAAGCTATTTATAATTAGCTGTGACTAAGGCACACGATCTTTAGGCAAAGCTGTGGAGTCCTAATCGTCAAGCCAAGGAGTTGCCCCAGATGAAGCTAGGATGAGGGGCCCAGATCAACTCCATTGCTCTACTGCCCGAAGGATGGGATGTACCGATCCACCCCTGCTCACCTGGGCAGCAAAGCCTACCTCAAATCCCTGCTCAGTGCCAAAGGGTTGATGCTTTTGAACTGTGGTGCTGTGGAAGACTCTTGAGAGTCCCTTGGACTACAAGGAGATCAAACCAGTCCATCCTAAAAGAAATCAACCCTGAATAATCACTGAAGGACTGCTGCTGAAGCTCTAGTACTGTGGCCACCTGATGCGAAGAGCTGACTCACTGGAAAAGACCCTGATGCTAGAAAACATTGAGGGCAGGAGGAAAACAGGACAAGAGAGGATGGAAGGTTAGAGAGCAGCCCCAATTCGATGGACGTGAGCTCTGGGAGAGAATGAAGGACAGAGGAGCCTGGCATGCTGCAGTCCATGGCATCGCCAAGAGTCAGAAACAGCCTAGCAACTGAACCACAGCAACTGTTTAGAAACAAAAACTAAACGTGACACCTATGTCATGGCACACCCAAAATCACAGAATTTGACAAATAAAAGGCCTGGTGGCAAAATAAAATTATACAAATGGTAATGAAAATGTATCAATATTTATGCAATCTTAGGCTGGGAAAAGAGTTCCAAAGCATAACATTTAAAGTACAAACCATAAACTGACAGACTTGAGGTCATGAAATATTAAAAATGACATAAAATATCAAAGGCAGAGAAAACTATAGGGAGAGTGCATGGCATAAGACAAAGTGTATATACTTAATATATTAGCAATGACCTTAAAATCAATGAGAAATAGTCATGAACATGACTGTAAAGAAATGGGACAAAGACCTATGCAGGCAACTCAGAAGAGGCCACAAAGATCCATTAGACATAAAAAATGCTCAACCTCACTATAGAAATTTGAGAGGAAAAAAGGTTTTGGTTTTATTCAGGTAATTAACGAAGTCATAAATTAGTTACTGATGGACTTGGGGAGAAGAAATTAACAATTCTTCTGAGGATGAAAACAGAAAATGTGTGTGTGATTCATATATATGAAATATATACTCACACAGTCTTAAAAACTCACTTATTCTTTGGCCCAGAAACTCCATTTCTAAGACCTCATCCTAGGAAAGTAAACCCATAGGAAATACTTGCTACATGATTACCAAAGGAACTCACTGGACTCTAATGTAATATTACATAGCTTTGAAAAGTCATGCTGTAAACACAGCTACTGACATGGGAAGATATTCAAAATATAACACAAAGAGGGAAAAGACAGGTTGCAAAAAGTACACAGCCAACGGTCTCTATGTCTCTAAGAATAGAAACATACCTATTAAAACTTGGAAGACTATATCCATAACATTACTGTGGTCTCCAGGGAGTCAGATTACTGGTTTGGGGGGGTTTCTGCTTTGTTTTCTGGCCATACCTTGTGGCAGGCAGGATCTACACTCCTGACTAGGGATTGAACCCGAGCCCCCTGCAGCGGAAGTAGGGAGTCTTAACCACCTCACCACCCATGAAGTCGCTCCAGGTAGTAAGACTGATGATTTTTTCTTTTTTGCCTTTTTGCCCGCCCACGAGTTTATAACTTTTCTACAATAAACAAGTATCATCTACACAACCAAAAAGAAAGTTTTAAAAAAAGTAAATTGAATTCTGTGGGAAAATAAACATTTATCCTAAAAATAAACTCTGAAGTTGGAAAATGAAAGCAAAAACATCTGCTTCCCGGACAGAAAGGAGAGCTTAAAATTGCTAGACAGCCACACACTTCCCAAAGGCAGAGGTGCGTCAGCACCCAACGAGAGAGCCCTAACTCTTCCCCACTCCCAGTCTCCCCACACCTCTCTCCAAACTACCACTAACTCCTTGCAGAGTTGAGACTTAATTGTATTATTTCCCACTGTCATCAATATAGCATTTGAATTACATGTTGTCATTATCAATATGGCATTTGAATCTCTTGATTATTATTAAAAGAGATCAAGAGATCCTTACTAATCCCCTCTAAAAGAAACCACCTTCAACTGAATGACTGTTTTGCTCAGCTACTGATTCACTTTGTCTAGAGGGGAAAACAGTCCTCATCACCCATCGTGATACATTTTTTCGCTGGATGGACAACGGGAGGGGGCGTCATTATCTGCTGCTGAGAATGGCTCCCTGCCGATGACTTGCAGGTCTGGGAGAACAGAGTCCTGCAGAAGTCCTGACAACTGGGAGTAGCCCAGCCCGAGGTTGCAAGCGGGCAGGTCTGCATAGTGAGGAGCCTGGAAGACTCAAGCAGAGAATACATTCCACATCTGCTAGCCTGCTCATCCGTCGGTGAGTACATTCTGTTTCTCTGTCACACACACACACCGCAGCAGGTGGCCTGACACAGGCTTCCATAAAACTAATGAAAAACATCACTCTGAGACCTTACAAACATCCACAGTGCTCCTTGGGGGACAGGTTTGGGTGTGCCCAGCCCTGTTGCATAACAGAAAGACACGGAGAAATATAGGCAGGAGCAAAAGAGTCCGATGAGTAATCTGGAGTTGGTTCTGACTTTTCTGTGATGCCCTATCAACTGGACCACGGCTCTTAGGAGGCCTGCTGATGGGCAAAGTAGTGTCTCAGAGACACCTCCAAGGAAAAGATCCTCACTGGTCTTGGCTGCTTTGGCTCGAGCCAAGATGTCTGCAGCACCAGTGCTCCTGGAGACGGCTGCACCCTCGGCATCTATCTGGGCACCCTCGGTGGCAGCAGTGGCATCCTGAGAGCTGCACGGCAGCAGTGATGCTCAGCCGCCCGGCTCTGCCCAAGGTGGCAGGCTGAGCAGTCCAGAAGTGGAAGGTGGGGCTGTGCAGACCAAACTTGAGCTTCCACTCCAACTCAGAGCTTTGAGAACCAAAGAATCCAAGCCAGCCAGACTTGGTCCCTCCCACACTTCCAGAGCTCCTTGTCTACTCTTGAGTCCCTTGAACATCACCCTGTTTTGCACACAAGCACCGAGGGCTTCCCAGGCGGCACCTGCCAATTTGGGAGACATAAGAGACCGGGGTTCGATTCCTGGGTCAAGAAGATCCCCTGGAGAAAGAAATGGCAACCCACTACAGTATTCTTGCCTGGAGAGTCCCATGGACAGAGGAGCCTGGTGGGCTATGGTTCATGAGGTCACAAAGAGTTGGACACGACTAATGCAACTTAGCACAGAGCCCATTGACAGCCATCACTGGTCAGTGGCTGTGGGCATCTGAGAAGTCCTTTACACTCAGGAGCCAGTGTTTTCAGAGGACTGAATGGGTACAAGGAGCCTCACCAACTGTTTCCTGGGTACTCGATATAAGCCAGGCTCCCTTTAACTCTTAATAGACATCTAGGGCAGGGGCTGCTATGCCGTCCACCACCCCTCACTGGAGACTGAAGGAACCTCCTCCTCACCAAGTCAAGGTGCTAGTTTTACTTCCATTTTCTCAGTCATCTAGTGTGTTAGTCACTCAGTTGTGTCTGACACTTTTGTGACCCCATGGATTGTAGCCTGCCAGGCTCCTCTGTCCATGGAATTCTCCAGGCAAGAATACTGGAGTGGGTAGCCATTCTCTTCTCCATGGGGACCTTCTTGACCCAGGGATCAAACCCACGTTTCCTGCATTGCAGGCAGCTTCTTTACCGTCTGAGCCACCAGGAAGGCCAGTTTTACTTCTATTTTCTGGGTCACCTAGCAGGTCTCTAAATCTCAGCTCAGGGCTCTACTTCCACCCAACACAAACCACATGCCATTTGCAGNATGGGGACCTTCTTGACCCAGGGATCAAACCCACGTTTCCTGCATTGCAGGCAGCTTCTTTACCGTCTGAGCCACCAGGAAGGCCAGTTTTACTTCTATTTTCTGGGTCACCTAGCAGGTCTCTAAATCTCAGCTCAGGGCTCTACTTCCACCCAACACAAACCACATGCCATTTGCAGAAAAAATACTCTATGTCTTTCAGAGTGCCTCTCACCCCAGCAACCGATAGACTCTCCTGAAGGTAAAAAACTTGGTATCCTAAGTCAGCATGAACTGATTCCTCCCTTAACTCCTGCTCTATCCTTCCAAAGCCCAGGAGTACAGCTGTGGTCATGCATCAGTACACCCATTCCCATCCCAGAAGGAGAAAGGGGCCGTGTCTGGAGCCTCAAGCATCTTTGTCTATGACACCGAGATCTTTCGTTCACTTACATATTCAATTGCCAAAGAATTTCAGAGAACCGACTATATGCCAGGCATTAGAGGACAGCTGTTCCTGCCTGCAAGGAGCTTAAAGTCTACTGGGAAAGGTAAATGAGACAAGAAAATTACAGTACACAAGAGAAACGGGTTTTGTTTACTCTGCACAGCAACAGTTTGTGAACCAGTACAGAGCCTGGCAAATAGCAGGCATCCAATAAGCATTTACTGGACGACTGAAAGAATGAGCATACAAGCCAGGAATAGCATCTGCCCAAAGGTACTTGTGGCTACTATTTATGAAGCAGGTCTTGGCTGAGCATGGTTTTGGGTGCTTTCTGGGGGTACTCCCATGATCTCATTGCCACAGTCACCACATCACTGGTACTGAGTCCAAGCTTGTACTGCTCGCCACACAAGAGGCCAATAAATCGAGAGAGGAGCTATTGCAGCAAGGAATAGTGACTTTATTTGGAAAGCCAGCAAACCAAGAAGATGGTGGACTCATGTCCCAAAGATCCATCTCGCCTGAGTTCGAATACAGACTTCTTTTACATTAATACTAAAAAAAAAAAGAGGGGAACAGTAAAGTCAAACATTTCTTGGTTTGGATTAGCCTCCAGAAAGGATGTGTTCATTTCTTTCTCCCTGCAGTCAACCACAGGTGGGCCTGATCAGGAAGTTTCCTAGAAGCTAAACAAAGGTATTTTGGCTTAATGCTCATGACCTGGGGGACAGGACTCCCAGAGATAGGCCATTATGTGTAATTTAAGCTTGCACGCAGAGAAGGCAATCGCAACCCACTCCAGTGTTCCTGCCTGGAGAATGCCAGGGACGGGGGAGCCTGGTGGGCTGCCATCTACTGGGTTGCACAGAGTCGGACATGACTGAAGCGACTTAGCAGTAGCAGCAAGCTTACAGGCAACATCCCTTTAGTGATGAATTTGTCATAGAATACAAAAGGTCCTTCCCTATTACATCACCTCAGCACAATTATTATGCCCATTTTGCAAATGAGGAAACTAAGGAGCAGAGCCCAGCTCAAGAGCCTGTAGTCAGTAATCATCCAGCCAGATTCATCCCACTCAAAAGCCAGTGCTACCTGGAACCACGAGGCACTTGGTGGTACAGTCTGGAAAGTCGAGAGATGCTTCCCAAAAGATGGGCTGAAGTGAACGGAGAGGAGAAGGAATGTGCGCACAGATGGGAGAAGCAAACCAAGGAGGAGACAACACTTTTCCTAGTTAACTGCAGTGGGCTTGAAACTTTTCCCAGTTGCTGGCACCCTCTCTACAGAGAAGTACTCACTTCAAGAGAAAATACTGCTAACTCCATAACGTATGTGTAAGTACAGCATTTCCTCGTTAAAGAGACTGGATCTGATCCCTGGCAGTTTTATATTCAGAAGACATTCAGAACCTACCACTTACAGAAGGCAAGCCAGGTGAGATGCCAAGAGGTAGGACCACCCTCCAGCCCATTTCTTTGCCGTCCCTCAAAGACAAGAATGTCATCCTTTCAAAGACACACATAGCAAGCATCCAGTGGCTTGTTAAAGCATCACCAACCCCACACCTAAATTCCAAGCATCCAATCCCACTGCTTCTACCAAGTCAAGAAATTAAGAAGCAGCGTTAGGATCATGCCTTGGTACATTCTCCATAAGAGAAAGTGACTGTCCCTTTTTACTTACCTGCATGGATCCCATGGTCAACTGAATTAATCAACAACCATGAACTGAGGACCAACTGCCTAGAAGGCACTGCACTATACACACCGAGCACACGATGGCAGTCGGTGCATTCTACAGTTTGGGGCTTGTAAGAAATCAAAAACATGAAAAAGAAGAGCATTTCAAAGAGTGATGAGTGCTGTGACAAAAATGAACAAGATGATGGGGGGAGTGGGAAGAGGGCAGGGGCGCCTCTCAAAGGTCTTTGAGCAAAGACTGGATGAAGAGGAAGAGGCATGCAGGAAGAGCAGACCCTTAGCCAAGGAGGGAAAGTGGGAAACACCTGGAGCAGATCCCCAGATAGAAATGAGCTTGGTGCGTTTGGGGCAAGGAAGGCCGCTGACGACGGAGCACAGAGGAGGAGGGGTCGGCGGAACAGAATGAGAATGAAAAGACCAGAAGGGAGCCAAGTCTGGCCAGGTCTTGTAGGCCCCTGGAAAGATTTGGGGCGCTCAGTGCAACGAAAGGCCACTGAAGCCTTTTCAGCAGCAAAATAATACAAATTAGTTTTTGCCCTAAAAGGTTTACTCAACTCAGAACGTCATCAAAATGGATAGAGACTAGTGATTAACACAACAGTGGGCTGGTCCCAACGCTACCTGATAAAGAGTCAAAATTGATCCACATACCAGCAATCACCAGTGTCTCCATAAATAAGTGGAAAGTACCTCTTAGTGACCAGCTGCTTGGAGCTCCAAGAATATGCTTTCAAATTAGTAAGAACACCTGGTACCTATTCTGAAACCCAGCCTCCATTCTCCCTTGGTCATTCCATCCATGGATGAGGCTAGAAATCAGGTTTTATGCCCAAGGTTTGTAGTAAATCTTCCTACTTTGAAACAAGTCCTAAAATGAAACAGCTGTGTTTTAGGGGTACTGGGAAGAAAGCATGACACCTTGCTAACATTTTGCTTCGATGACTGAAGTGGAACCTCAAGACCAAGTGAGAAGGGAGATCCAGGTCTAAGGTTATGGGGTCCCTGGTCATGTGGTTGGTCTGGTGTGAAGACCTGAAGACCCATGCCAGCCCCTGGGGTGACGCAGAAGTCAATCACTAAAGACAGGTCAACCGGACCATCATCTGCTAGATGACTCAGACAGGAAAACACAGTTTCCGCATCCAGCATAAGGAAAGGCAGCCCACGTGAGGCTCTATCTGTGGCAATACCATGCCAGAAATCTGGGCTAATCTGACTCTGCTATTCATAAATTCTCCCCCCTGTGAAAGCACATGTGTTTGGGAAAAAGGAAAATGCATCCAAGTCCATTTTAGATATGGTTGCTTGGGAGCCATCTGGAAGCCTAACAAGCCGCCCGCATCCCCCCCCTGCCCCCAAATGCCCACCGTAATTAGGGCAGTGTGCTTACAAGGGTGTTCAGTGTCCCCCCAGGAGGGCCACACTCCCGACTGGCCAGATGCCAGTTGGGGCTCCATTTCCCACCCAATAAAGGTATTTGGTTTCTTGGTAAACCTAGTGGAGGGCCCTCGAGGTGTTGAGATCCTACTTGAATTGCACCCAAGATTGGGTTCTCTGCTTTTCGCCGGCCTTAAGACAGCACACCCAAATTCCTTGGCCACAGAAGCAACGGAAATCTCTCTCCAGGGACAGAAGTTTCACGAAAATCCCTCTCTACCTAACCAGTCTGTGTGCAGAGCTTGGGAAGAGACTCACCGGAACCCTTATGTAACCGGAATAGACACCGGCACCCCCCACAGCTGCCCCAGGAGACAGTAGCCCAGATGTAGCCCATTTTGGTGATGACAGCCGGCGGCAGGGTCTTGCGCTAGGATCCGGTTCTTTCCAACTCTGGGGCCGGGGTTCCCCCCGCCCCTGGCCTCCCCTACCTGGCTGTAATCTTCCTTCTGCTTATCTCATCTTCCAGAGGAGTTGGGCCTCCTCTGCAGCCTCCGCTCACCCTCTCCCCTCGCCACTGAAATCAGTCTCAGGACCGAGCGACTGCCGCGCCATTCCACCAGCACCTTCCCTGCCGCGGCCCCCACCCCTACCGATCTCTCCCCGCCACCTAACACCTCGACAAACCCGGCCAGGAAGAGATTCAGCATCTCGCACAGCCAGAGCCCCGGGAGGGGCAGGCTCAACTCTTTCAAGCCGACCCACCAGGCCCATCATTCCCCCTCTCCCCGCGCCACCGGACCCCGCGGGGAGCCCCGAACTCGGAGCAGGAGGGGCATGCATCTTCGAGGAGCGAGCGCGGGTCGGCGGCCTCCAGCACGATCAGAACGAACACCTGTTTCCAGGACGCTCTGATGCCAGAGGGAGAAGGAAGTCCCGGGGGTGGGGGTGGGGGGTGCAGGGAGGACGAGGTGAGGGGGCAGATGGGGACGCAGGTAAAGGATGCGTCATTCTTCGCGCTTGGCAACCGGAGCCCCGGAGCGGCGGGCAGAGGTCCAGAATGGCTCGGGGGTCCGAGAGAAGTTCGGAGAGGAGGGGTCGCGCCCGCGAGCGGCGCCCCCAGCTAGGGGAGAGGACCGGCGGGGGCCANAAAGATGGGCTGAAGTGAACGGAGAGGAGAAGGAATGTGCGCACAGATGGGAGAAGCAAACCAAGGAGGAGACAACACTTTTCCTAGTTAACTGCAGTGGGCTTGAAACTTTTCCCAGTTGCTGGCACCCTCTCTACAGAGAAGTACTCACTTCAAGAGAAAATACTGCTAACTCCATAACGTATGTGTAAGTACAGCATTTCCTCGTTAAAGAGACTGGATCTGATCCCTGGCAGTTTTATATTCAGAAGACATTCAGAACCTACCACTTACAGAAGGCAAGCCAGGTGAGATGCCAAGAGGTAGGACCACCCTCCAGCCCATTTCTTTGCCGTCCCTCAAAGACAAGAATGTCATCCTTTCAAAGACACACATAGCAAGCATCCAGTGGCTTGTTAAAGCATCACCAACCCCACACCTAAATTCCAAGCATCCAATCCCACTGCTTCTACCAAGTCAAGAAATTAAGAAGCAGCGTTAGGATCATGCCTTGGTACATTCTCCATAAGAGAAAGTGACTGTCCCTTTTTACTTACCTGCATGGATCCCATGGTCAACTGAATTAATCAACAACCATGAACTGAGGACCAACTGCCTAGAAGGCACTGCACTATACACACCGAGCACACGATGGCAGTCGGTGCATTCTACAGTTTGGGGCTTGTAAGAAATCAAAAACATGAAAAAGAAGAGCATTTCAAAGAGTGATGAGTGCTGTGACAAAAATGAACAAGATGATGGGGGGAGTGGGAAGAGGGCAGGGGCGCCTCTCAAAGGTCTTTGAGCAAAGACTGGATGAAGAGGAAGAGGCATGCAGGAAGAGCAGACCCTTAGCCAAGGAGGGAAAGTGGGAAACACCTGGAGCAGATCCCCAGATAGAAATGAGCTTGGTGCGTTTGGGGCAAGGAAGGCCGCTGACGACGGAGCACAGAGGAGGAGGGGTCGGCGGAACAGAATGAGAATGAAAAGACCAGAAGGGAGCCAAGTCTGGCCAGGTCTTGTAGGCCCCTGGAAAGATTTGGGGCGCTCAGTGCAACGAAAGGCCACTGAAGCCTTTTCAGCAGCAAAATAATACAAATTAGTTTTTGCCCTAAAAGGTTTACTCAACTCAGAACGTCATCAAAATGGATAGAGACTAGTGATTAACACAACAGTGGGCTGGTCCCAACGCTACCTGATAAAGAGTCAAAATTGATCCACATACCAGCAATCACCAGTGTCTCCATAAATAAGTGGAAAGTACCTCTTAGTGACCAGCTGCTTGGAGCTCCAAGAATATGCTTTCAAATTAGTAAGAACACCTGGTACCTATTCTGAAACCCAGCCTCCATTCTCCCTTGGTCATTCCATCCATGGATGAGGCTAGAAATCAGGTTTTATGCCCAAGGTTTGTAGTAAATCTTCCTACTTTGAAACAAGTCCTAAAATGAAACAGCTGTGTTTTAGGGGTACTGGGAAGAAAGCATGACACCTTGCTAACATTTTGCTTCGATGACTGAAGTGGAACCTCAAGACCAAGTGAGAAGGGAGATCCAGGTCTAAGGTTATGGGGTCCCTGGTCATGTGGTTGGTCTGGTGTGAAGACCTGAAGACCCATGCCAGCCCCTGGGGTGACGCAGAAGTCAATCACTAAAGACAGGTCAACCGGACCATCATCTGCTAGATGACTCAGACAGGAAAACACAGTTTCCGCATCCAGCATAAGGAAAGGCAGCCCACGTGAGGCTCTATCTGTGGCAATACCATGCCAGAAATCTGGGCTAATCTGACTCTGCTATTCATAAATTCTCCCCCCTGTGAAAGCACATGTGTTTGGGAAAAAGGAAAATGCATCCAAGTCCATTTTAGATATGGTTGCTTGGGAGCCATCTGGAAGCCTAACAAGCCGCCCGCATCCCCCCCCTGCCCCCAAATGCCCACCGTAATTAGGGCAGTGTGCTTACAAGGGTGTTCAGTGTCCCCCCAGGAGGGCCACACTCCCGACTGGCCAGATGCCAGTTGGGGCTCCATTTCCCACCCAATAAAGGTATTTGGTTTCTTGGTAAACCTAGTGGAGGGCCCTCGAGGTGTTGAGATCCTACTTGAATTGCACCCAAGATTGGGTTCTCTGCTTTTCGCCGGCCTTAAGACAGCACACCCAAATTCCTTGGCCACAGAAGCAACGGAAATCTCTCTCCAGGGACAGAAGTTTCACGAAAATCCCTCTCTACCTAACCAGTCTGTGTGCAGAGCTTGGGAAGAGACTCACCGGAACCCTTATGTAACCGGAATAGACACCGGCACCCCCCACAGCTGCCCCAGGAGACAGTAGCCCAGATGTAGCCCATTTTGGTGATGACAGCCGGCGGCAGGGTCTTGCGCTAGGATCCGGTTCTTTCCAACTCTGGGGCCGGGGTTCCCCCCGCCCCTGGCCTCCCCTACCTGGCTGTAATCTTCCTTCTGCTTATCTCATCTTCCAGAGGAGTTGGGCCTCCTCTGCAGCCTCCGCTCACCCTCTCCCCTCGCCACTGAAATCAGTCTCAGGACCGAGCGACTGCCGCGCCATTCCACCAGCACCTTCCCTGCCGCGGCCCCCACCCCTACCGATCTCTCCCCGCCACCTAACACCTCGACAAACCCGGCCAGGAAGAGATTCAGCATCTCGCACAGCCAGAGCCCCGGGAGGGGCAGGCTCAACTCTTTCAAGCCGACCCACCAGGCCCATCATTCCCCCTCTCCCCGCGCCACCGGACCCCGCGGGGAGCCCCGAACTCGGAGCAGGAGGGGCATGCATCTTCGAGGAGCGAGCGCGGGTCGGCGGCCTCCAGCACGATCAGAACGAACACCTGTTTCCAGGACGCTCTGATGCCAGAGGGAGAAGGAAGTCCCGGGGGTGGGGGTGGGGGGTGCAGGGAGGACGAGGTGAGGGGGCAGATGGGGACGCAGGTAAAGGATGCGTCATTCTTCGCGCTTGGCAACCGGAGCCCCGGAGCGGCGGGCAGAGGTCCAGAATGGCTCGGGGGTCCGAGAGAAGTTCGGAGAGGAGGGGTCGCGCCCGCGAGCGGCGCCCCCAGCTAGGGGAGAGGACCGGCGGGGGCCAGCGCGCCCGCTCCATCACCTACCTGCGCGCGCGGGGAGATACAGCCCCGCCGCGCGCCCGGCCCGCGGGTGACCTACCTGCCCACCGTCTGGTTGGCCAGCTGGCGCATGCGGTTGAACTGCTTCTTCATCGTGGCCCCGCTGGCGCGTTAGCCCGGAGCTGGGGAGGACGGAGCAGCCCGGAGCCCGCCGCAGGGTTACATGGCTCCCGCGCCGAGCCTCCCGGGCGGCGGCACTGCGGAGCCTCTCGAGCCGTCTGGCCCGCTCGCGGCTCCCTCCCGGGGGCTCCACCGCCTACTCCTCGTGCAGCCGCGGAGCCCTCATGGCCACGGCCGGGCCGCCCGGGGCGCCGCCGCCAGGTCCGCCCTGGCCGCTGCCCCCAGCCCCGCTACGGCGCGGGACCCGGGTCTCCGCAGGCTGGCCGCTGACCGGCTGGCCCGGGGTTTGGGGGGGGGGGTCCCCGCTGCGCCTGTGCGGAGGGCGCCGTGCATTCTGGGGCTTGTAGTTCCGCCCCCGGCGCCCACCTCGCCACGGTCCCGGTTATCCACGTGGGGCCAGCGGCTCTGCACTTCAGCGTTCTAGGAAGGGAAAGGTTTTCCTGCTTTAGAAATAGGAAAGTGGAACCGAGAATACATTAGCAAATAAGGAGCATCCATTGCCTTTTTATAAAATTTTTAATGAAATACAGGGCATGTACAATATCATGTCAGCTTCAGGTGTACTAGGTTTCCCTGGAGGCTCAGAGGGTAAAGAATCTGCCTGCAATGCAGGAGACCTGGGTTCAGTCCCTGGGTTGGGCAGATTCCTTGAAGAAGGGAATGGCTACCCACTCCAGTATTCTTGCCTGGAGAACATGGACAGAGGTGCCTCGCAGGCTGCAGTCCACGGGGTCACAAGGAGTCTGACAGGACTGAGGGACTAATACTTCAGGTGGTTTACATGATGATTTGACATTTGCCAACGATCACCACCATAAATCTAGTAAGGCACTGTCCCCACACAAAGCTATTACAATGTTACTGACCGTATCCCTTATGTTGCAAAGGTCCAACAGAAGAGAGCAACTGATCAACTGACGTATAACTGGAGATTTGTGCCTCTTAGTCCCCTTCACCTCTTTCGCCCACTGCCTCCCCCCTCCTCCTTTCTGGAAACCACCACTTTGTATTTTAAGAGAACGTGAGGTATTGCTGCCTTGAATTCCCAGAAGGAAGACATGCCTGCAAGAACATGGCTCATAAAGCTGCTGATGATTAACACTGGGGGCCAGGGTTAAGCTTGGGGCAAGAGTGTTGGGCAGATTTTGCACCAGGTGCAGCATACGTCCCAGAAATGTGATGCTTGCTTTTCAACAAACCCAGTAGGTAACCAGAAGCCAATAAAATGATAGTGGCATCGTGATCACGGGTTCCAGTTTGACCAGGATCACTTTCTTGTGTGGCTTAGACTCCAGCCTCATGCACCTTCTACCGCTGAAGACCAAGTGCCATCAGCTGTGACTGGCCAGCAGCATCCTACATGGTGGTGGTGTATTAGCATCAGTTGGTTTTTGAAAAGGGGTCATGATCTTCTGCAGCCTTTATCCTTTGGAAAACAATGGTGACCTCGGTTAGGTTTTATCATCATCTACCAAGTAAGAGCAGTGTGTTGGGTGGGAGGGTCTTTGGATCAAAGAGATATGAGTATTAAAACTTCAAATACCAGTTATATAAACTTAGGGAGAAAGTACATACCCTCTCTAAGTCAGTTTTCTCATCTCCAATAGAGAAATAATACTGCTTGAGAGATAGCAAAGTTAGAGATCTGTTTGCTAAACTATCAACAATCAAGTAACATCTAAATTTCTATATAGTACATTATGTCCTCTTCATTTACTACAAATAAGATTAACATGATTGCAAGAGAGAGAAATGCTCTTCCTACAGCAGAATTACTAGTCTGACAAATGAAAGGACTTTTTTTTTTTTGCAATGGGCTATTTTGCATAGGTTGATTATAGTCTCAAGATGTCCTACATTTGGTTCTAAGTATCTTGCTGACCAGCTGAACAAAAGATGGTTTGAGGCATGTCTTGGCTGAATGAACATGAAATCTTTAATTAAGTTGTGAATTTAGCCTCAGCTTATTAGGTCAGCAGCTCTAGCCAATTAATAAGTTAAGGCATTATTTGCTTTTAACTGAGTTATGTCTATAATGTCAATATAATTTTTCTACAAACGAACATTATTTCCATTTTGAGAATTTTTTTAAAAACCAAGTCAATCATGTTTTTATATGTATAAATAATAGTAAGGCAGTAAGGACACTGGGTGACTTTTATTAATAGTAGCACTGTCTCCTATAATGTCTAGAGTGTCCAGTATAGCAGTCACAGCAGCACATGGCTATTGAGATTAAAATTTAAAATGTAATTCCTCAGGACTTCCCTGGTGGTCCAGTGGTTAAGATTCTGTACTTCCACTGCAGGGGGCACGAGTTCGATACCTGGTCAAGGAACTAAGATCCCTGGACACCACCTGGTGCAGCCTAAAAATGAAAAAATAATTTTAAAACATTGGGGCTTCCCTGATGGCTCAGTGGTAAAGAATCTGCCTGCCAATGCAGGAATCACAGGTTCAGTCCCTGATCTGGAAGATCCCTCATACGGCAGAGCAACTAAGCCCTCTTGCCACAATTATTGAGCCTGTGCTCTAGAGGCCAGGAGCTGCAACTACTGAGCCCAGGTGTCACAACTACTGAAAGCTGAGGCCTGTAGAGTCCGAGCTCTGCCACCACAATGGGAAGTCCGCAGAGTGCACAACGCAACAAAGGGCAGTACCCGCTTCCCAGCAATAGAGAAGAGACCGTGCAGCAACAACCCCAAACAGCCAAAAAAAAAAAAAAAATCTTAAAAAAACATACTATCCTCCAATTAAAACTTTTAAAAGTTAAAAGCAATAAAATTTAGTTTCTCCATCACGCTAGCCACATTTTAAGGGCTTCATAGCCCCATGTGACTAGGGGGTTGCTGTGTTGAACAGCACAGAATTAGGAGATCCGTATCATCTCAGAAAGTTCTAGTGGACAGCACTTGTCCTCCAGAACTCTGGCAGACAATTCCAATATCTTGTCAGCCTCTGCCTTCAATGCTGAGATATTTCAGCTCTGTTCTGCTTCTCAAAAGACAGCCTACCCTGCTAGACTGTGGTCTAATAATATGTTATTAACTGATGGTTTCTTCACAAGTTTCTGTTCTCCTATGAGTTTTTCCTCCATTCAAGAAGCAGCCAGGGCTTTTTCTGCTTCCTACCCCAGGGAGGGGATGACAGTGCAGAAAAAAAGAGAAAAGAGTGTCAAATCTTTTCATCTCTCAAAGCAGACTTCAGAAACACATGTGAGAGAATGGAGTGTTTTGTTTTTTTTTTTAAAGGGTGTTTTGAGTTTGAAGATTATGGGCTTTGGAATGTTTATGTCTATGCCATAAATAGCAGTGTTTGAAGAGTATCCTACCCGTATATGCTAGATAAAGAACCCCCAAGCTGTGGGATACTGCAGATGATGATAGGGGAGTGGGAAAGGAGACAGGAAGAGGAAAAGTTGATGATGAATGTGCTAATTTTATTATTGTTCAAAAATTTCACTGCCTATCTCCATAGGAAGGGACTATACTTCCTCTTCTCTTTGAGGTCAAGATCAATCATGTGATTTTTTTCCTTGGACATAGAATATGCACAGAGGTGATTTATGCCACTTCAAAGTAGAAGCTTTAAGAGTCATTTTCTGACCCACCCCCTTCTTTCTTTACACCAGCAATGAGCAGTTGGGAGCTGCTGTGGATCAGAGTCACGGTTATCCACTTGGAGTGAAAAAAACAATACCTTTGTTGTTGTAAGTCAGAGGTTAGTGGACTGTTCATTACTGCAGCATCACTGAGTCTAAGCTTACTACAGAAGGAATCTCTAAGAAAGTGACTTGCCCCATGCCCTTCCCAAGGTCACAGTTTAAGTAGGGTCCAGGCAGGTAGGAGACAGGTAGATTATATAGCTATGGGTCATATAGCAAAGGTCACAGGGGCCCTCCACATGGAGGACCTGGAGTGCCCAAAGCACAGTGCCATGCGCAGTGAACGTGTGTGCTAGGAGGGCCTACAAAGGCACCAAAAGAGCTGGGCATTACGTTGTCGGCAACAAAGATAAGGAGAAGGCAGCAATGGCTGAGGTGTGGAATGAAGCCCCAGATGACCTGAAATTTGATGTCTACCTCCAGAAGAATGGACTGAACGTTTCCATTAAGCGCAGCTGAAGAAGAAGCTGAAAAGAGGGAGGAGGGGAGAGGAAGGCGAGAGGGAGGCAGGGGAGGGGCAGGGGAAGGCAGGGGAGGGAGGAGGGAAAAAAGGGAGAGACGGTGGACAGGAAGAAGCAAGGGGAAGAGAGAGGAAGAACGTTCTACTTCTCAGATCCCTGACTTGGATCTATGGAAGGGTTACACTTCCTGCCCCTGTGGACCTTAAATGTGACCACATGACTTGCTTTGACCAAAAAAAAACCGGGCCTTCTTACTTGCTTCAATAATGTTGTAGTGCTATTTATCTGAGATCCCTTTCGTCTGAAATCTGATATTCCACTTGGAAGCCCCTGAATTAGTTTTAGCATCTTCATTCTGCACCCCAGCATTGGCTGGAGCTGCCCTGTCCAACTCAGAAGTCACAAAAGACACGTGCTGATTTAAATTTTGATTCAATACAATTAGAAATTTAGTTCCTCAGTGACACTAGCTACATTTCAAATACCCCCAAACCACATGTAGCTAGTGCCTGCCATATTAGATAGTGTAAAACAGAATGTCTGCATCACCACTGACAGTTCCACTGGACAGTACTGGTCTGGAGAACAGAATTCACAATACAGGGCAAAAATACCATATGATATCACTTATATGTGGAATCTAAAGTATGAGACAAATGAACTTATCTACAAAACAGAAACAGACTCACAGAAACAGAGAACANGCTACATTTCAAATACCCCCAAACCACATGTAGCTAGTGCCTGCCATATTAGATAGTGTAAAACAGAATGTCTGCATCATCACTGACAGTTCCACTGGACAGTACTGGTCTGGAGAACAGAATTCACAATACAGGGCAAAAATATCATATGATATCACTTATATGTGGAATCTAAAGTATGAGACAAACGAACTTATCTACAAAACAGAAACAGACTCACAGAAACAGAGAACTAGTGGTTACCAAAGAGGAAGGGGGGTGGGGGAGGGATAAATTAGGAGTTTGGGACTGGCAGATATNAAGAGTCAGACACAGCTGAGTACACACACATGTACATATATGTATATAACTGGACCATATATGTGTAATATGTATATACATACATATACGTGTATAACCGAACCACCGTGCTGTGCACCTGAAACTAACATAGCGCTGTTAATCAGTTATGGGTCAGTTAGAAAAAAGAATTTCTGCACCACAGTGTGTCCATCACGTTTTCAAATTATTCTTGTGTTGCCAAATTATCCTCTAGATTAAAAAATGGAAACATTTTGCAGGCCCACCTACCATGCATAAATGTCCTGTTCTGCCCACACCCTGACCTACATGGGATATTACCACTTTTAATAGTCCTGCCTGATGAATAGCTGAGAAATAGCACTATAGTGCTCTTTTAACTTGTGGGGTTTTCTTCTTTATCACGGTAAACACGCGTCTCACGTTTCAAGGCTATAAGCATTCCTTCTTCAGTTAACTGCTCACTTCTTCATGTCCTCAGCCTGGTTTTCTCTTATGGGGCTCCATATTATCTTATTGATTTTAAAGAGCTCTTTAGTTACCTCAACTACAGTGATGCTATTGTTATCTTATGTCAGATATTTCCCTTCGTTTGACCTTCCCCCTTTAAAATCTCTAATGTTGATTTTTGTCTTCCAGGAATTTTACATTTTTAATATGGTCAAAGCCATCCATCTTTTCCTTTATGTTTTATGCCTCTAGTTTAATGCTTAGAAAGCCTACCCTATCCCCAAACGGTAGAAATATTCAACTGTATTTTCATCTAAGCTCCTTCATTTGTGAATTCTCTTTATTTAGAGTAAATTTTAAATTCGGTTCTGGGGACCAAAAAGTTAACTAGAGCCGGTAGCTTTGACTCATTTCTTCCTCCAATATCATTTTGAAATAACTCAAATATATCTATACACACACACACACACACACCCCCCAGAGAAATTCTATTTCACTCATGGAAATTAGGGAAAGATCCCATTTGCTATCTTGGCAGAAAATGCAAGCAGTCACTAGTTAGGAAACCTCAACCTTAAGAGTAGAGACTTCATCTCGGACCTCTTTTTGCCCAAAATAAGACCTGGGTATATAGAAGACGTTCAACAAGTGTTGATTATGATAAGGAATATATACCATGGAAATGGAAAACTGAGATGGAAAGAACGGAGGACCTTATGCAGTAAGTTCCGATGGCAACCGTGTCAAATTTTAATGAAGCAACGCGACATGACAGAAAGCCCAGGATCAGTCCTGGCTTGGTCACTTACTGAGGGATCCAAGACAAAGTACTCAACTTCTCTAGTAACTCCGCTTCTTCCTCTGGAAAAAGAAGGTGAGAACCTTGTCGCTGCTGGTCACCGTCACACCTGCAGTGCCTACTCCGCAAGACTGTTACGAAGGTCAAGCACGGTAATGCGCACATGTGAAATGTTGGCTACACCGAAACTAAGGGAGTGGCCACCATTACTCCATATAGTAATGATAATACATTTTTTTCTTACAGGAAAAAAAAATGGGACCAGTGATTTCTGAATCAGGGAAGAACTGGCCAGGAAAAAGTTACTGTGTGTGGTAACCTCTTGAGGGAAATTAAATGGAGACTAATATCACCTCTGAGAGATCACCTCCCCCACCATCTAAGCCACCAAACCCTGACTGATCAGACCTCTCTATCTGAGAATGAACAAACAGAAACATATCAGTCATTAAATATAATAGTGAAGATGATGATAAAGATGATGACTACAATGATAATGGCACGATACGATGAAAAGAATAATCAATCATACAGTATTAGTTTAGTCACGTCCAACTCTTTGTGACCCCATGGACTGTAGCCTGCCAGGTTACCCTGTCCGTGGAGTTCTCCAGGCAAGAATACTAGATAGCCATTCCCTACCCAGGGGATCTTCCTGACCCAGGAATCAAACCCAGGTCTCCTGCATTGCAGGCAGATTCTTTATCATTTGAGCCACCAGGAAAGCACAATAAGCCATATAGCTAAAAGCGAAAGTGAAAGTCACTCAGTCGTGTCTGACTTTTAGCAACTCCATGGACGATACGGTCCATGGAATTCTCCAGGCCAGAATACTAAAGTGGGTAGCCATTCTATTCTCCAGGGGATCTTCCCAAGCCAGGGATCAAATTCAAGTCTCCTGCATTGCAGGTGGATTCCTTACCAGCTGAGCCACCAGGGAAGCCCAAGAATACTGGAGTAGGTAGCCTATCCCTTCTGCAGGGGATCTTCCCAACCCAGAATAGAACCGGGATCGCCTGCATTGCAGGCAGATTCTTTCAACATACATCATCTCATTTAATCCTTAAAAGAACTTTAGGATGAGGGTTTTATTACACCCATCGAATNCCAGCTGAGCCACCAGGGAAGCCCAAGAATACTGGAGTAGGTAGCCTATCCCTTCTGCAGGGGATCTTCCCAACCCAGAATAGAACCGGGATCGCCTGCATTGCAGGCAGATTCTTTCAACATACATCATCTCATTTAATCCTTAAAAGAACTTTAGGATGAGGGTTTTATTACACCCATCGAATAAATCAAAGCTCAGAGGGTTTCTGTGAAGAGTCATTCATGCATCACCACTGAGATGCCAGGTTTTTCTAGTTCATAATGCTTGTGCTGTTATTATAGGTCATTACCTCCATAAAACAGGGAGGCTAATCTGAGAATTCGGAGAACTGTCCTCCAGTGAAAAAGTTAAGCAGGAAGTAAGGGAAATATATTTTTAAAGTCTAATTTGTATTCCTGGTGAGAACAGAGAGAACACTGCTTTAATATGACAGGAGCGGGATGCCATGAAAAAGAGCCATCTTAAACAAGCAAGAGTTCTTGGATAAGAAACACATGACTTCTAAACTAATAAAACTCAATAGAGGCAGGAAGTAACAGATTTGCCACTGCCCAAAGCCAGACTGGTCCATTCCAGGATGGGCTGGAAGAAATCTCCGAGAATTCAGAGGAAAGAAGGAAGTAAGTTTCCACGAAAAGAAGGGAAAAGGCAGAGATGCGGAATCTTCCTCAGAACATTGAAAAATATATATGTAATGGCATTTCCAGAGCAGATAATAAAGAAGAAAATGGCATGGAAATTCTTGGAAAGGTATTTTGCACAGCTGCAGAAAGGCCCAAATCAAACTTGAAATCATTCATCAAGTGCCAGAAACTACTACTGCAGTGGGTAGAGGTGGGGGCCCCAGAAGCAACTGGGTAAAATTTCTAAATTTCAAAGCTAGATACATGCTGTATGGCATATTTGAAAGCTGCTAAGAGAGTAGATCTGAAAAGTTCTAATCATAGTAAATAAATGTAATTTGCGTGGCATGGATGTTAACTAGACTTACTATGGTGATCATTTTGCAGTATGTACAAACATCACATCATTACATTGTACTCCTGCAACTAACATGTTAACTACACCTCAATGGAAACAACCACCAAGGCCAAGGGGTGATGGGGGGTGGGGGCAG
>SJYA01002932.1:6904193-7081645 GCA_006410615.1 Neotragus moschatus | reverse complement strand
TGGACGGAATCATTGGTTTCTTTCCTTCGATTTCTTTCTTTTGACTTCCTTTTACAGCAGCTTATTGTGCAGATGGAGAATGAGTTACCCGGGAGAACCTTGACTTTCAGCTTTTTAACGTATGGTTTTATTAGCAGTAGGACAGCTGATAAATGGATGAAATCCTCTTCTCCCAGCGTTGGGGCAGAGAAAGGCAGATCATCAAAAGAGGGGAGAGAGCGGTTGGGGAATTTGAAAGAAAAGTAGAGTGGGAGAAAGGAAATGGAGGTGAACCCCTCCTTCCAATAAGAAACTAAAAAGAGAAGCCGAACGTCCATAAATAATCGCCCTGTTATGTGAACAGTAACCCACTGTGTTTATTCCCATCGTACATGAAATGATGTTCTTTAGTGCTGTCTGCTAAGTCGCTTCAGTCGTGTCCAACTCTGTGCGACCCCATAGACGGCAGCCCACCAGGCTCCCCCGTCCCTGGGATTCTCCAGGCAAGAACACTGGAGTGGGTTGCCATTTCCTTCTCCCATGCATCAGAGTGAAAAGTGAAAGTGAAGTCGCTCAGTCGTGTCCGACTCTCAGCGACCCCATGGACTGCAGCCCACCAGGCTTGGTCTGCATTTAGTGCTGTCTGCATTTTTCCTGATAACAGTTCCTTGAGGCCAGAGAGATACTTCTGACATGGTCGTCTCTGGTCTTTGACACTAAAGGAGGTCGGGCTGGAGAATGGCAGGAGGTTTAGTCTCTCTTCTTGCCTTAGGATTCTCTCCTGTTTCACAACGCTTAACACCATGGCGGGGATTCCCAGGTGGCTCAGTGGTAAAGAAGCCACCTGCCAATGCAGGAGACTGGAATTCGATCCCTGGGTCGGGAAGATCCCCCGGAGGAGGACATGGCAACCCACTCCAGTATTCTTGCTTGGGAAATCCCACCGACAGAGGAGTCTGGCGGGCTATAGCCCAGAGGGTCGCAAAGAGTCAGACAGAACCCACCAAGCGACCGAGCACACACATCACCACGGAGACAGTGACAGTGATCCGGCCACTGGTTAAGAAAGGGAAATTTCAGGTGGGGTTCTTTGGGCCAAAGGTAGGTCAGCTGTTATTGGAGTCCTGGGTACAAGGTTGGGGTCACTGTAGCGGGGGCGGCTTTGTGGCCAAGGGATACTGAGTTCACTTCACTTCCCTGGGAATGGATTGGTCCTGTCCCTCTGTTCTGCCTTAAGAACCTGACACTGGGCCTGACCTGTTTTGAAAGGTGGGTGACGGAGACAGGAGAAGCAGCCTTCCGGGGTATGACTTCCATCACCTTTGAAGGACTGGCTTCTGTGTGTTCCACAGAGAGCTTACAACTTCTTTCCATGGTAAGAGTAACACATTCATGAGAAAAGCTTACAAAGTGAGATTATACCCCAACAGTGCCTGAAAAAAATACAAGCTAGAAAAAAAGATCAGTGTTTGAAAGGCATTGGAAAAAAAAATTTTTTTTTGCATTCTTGATCTGAAAAATAATTTTGAAAGCACTGCTGAAATCAGTAATAGTCACTGAATGTTGGCAAATATTACACTATCCATCTATAAAAAAAAGACTCCTGTTTGTTCTTGCTGGTTGTCACAGAAGTCTCCGTGCTTGTTTTTCATTCTCTCCAGCTCCTCCTCCCCTTCTTCTTCCTTCTTCTTCTTTCTCTCCTCCTCCTCTTCCAGCTCCTCCTTCTTTGGGAGAATGTAAATATCTGTGGTCCTGTGCTTTCCCCGATGGGATTCCTCTTGGCCTTCCTTAGCACTTCATCAGGTGTTTACCACTGCTGTAAGTGGAGGTCCATGGGGGAATTCAGATTGAGATCCGTGACATCCAGGAAATCAATGTTGAAGATGCTGGGGCCCCCAGTAGATAGGGAGCTGAAGCTTGGGGTGGAGCTGGGTGGCGTGAGGTCCAGCCACTCCATGCTTTCCCAAGGAGATTCTGTGAAGCTCAAGGGCAGCCCACTGCTGTCCACAGAGGAGGGTGAAAACTGAGTCTGCACAGGGGACAGGGGGCCTGGCAGGATCTCGTGTGCATTGAAGAGGTCTTCTGCAGCCTTCCCTGAGAATCCATCCATCATCCCGTCAAAAGGAGGCTCCTCACTCCCGATTTTCAGAAGGGCGGTGTCGCTCACCTTCCCCAAGGGGCTCTGGGAATTTAATAAGACTTCCAGGTGCTCGTCGCTGTCAGCACCGAAGTGGTCAAAGGAGAGCTGGCCTCCTGCGGACGCTGGTTCAAAGGCTGCCGAGGACTTGGGGAGGGCTCCAGTGGGGCTTCGAGAAGACCCGGGGATCTTTGGGACTCTGTGAAGACATGAATGATCCTCTCTGGCGTCAGCGGGCATTTCTGTTGGTAAAACACAATGGAAATTGTTCAATCGCTTCCGATCAATTGTGACCATTCAAAGACTGATCATTCAAAGACTGATTCATTCACCTGAATGAATCTTTGGAATGAATGAATGACTTACAGATAGAGATGGTCATGCTTCTTGGGTCACAGCTCTTCACCTGGTCTCACCCCTAAACCACTCTGTATATTGCAAGTCTCTTCCCAAACCCTCTCTTGCTGGAAATTCCACTCTGCGATTATCAGATGCTCAAAGCAGGTGCTTTTACCTGCTCCTTCACTGACACCTGGCTGCCCCTGAAGACACTGCAACCTCACTATGCCCTTACTGGGGGCTCTTTGCTGCCCAGCCAGAAGATGAGTCATCAGGCCTTTTCCTGCCACCACTGTCTGATCGTTGCTTCTCCTCCTTATTATAACTCTTCAGTGGTTCTGAAGGTCATCCTGCTCTCAAAGTCCACCCCCCCCCAGCCCCGTCTCCTGGTCCCTCCTCCTCATCCTCAAAAAACCACTCCCTGTTCACTGCCTTTCTTCCAGCTCAACTCTTGTCACTCCCCGTGACTTTAGCATCCCGGAAGTGACTTGTTGCCCAGGGGGCCGCTCCGTTCCCTGACGCCCCATCCCCCTCAGTACAAGTGATGCTTCCATTGCCACTCTGCTGGACACACCCTGGACCTTGTGGCCCCAAACACTGCATCCTCTGAAAGTTCGGTTTCAATCACCATTTCCAGCTCCCTGTCCATCGCCTCCCACTCCTGAAGTTCACTTCGTAAGGACCCTCTGACAACAAATTCTCAGCCATTTTGAGTCACCCCTGTCTACTGACTCCACGATTTTATCACCATCCATCAGCTTCTTCTGCTTTTTATTTTGGCCACTACATGCGGCATGCAGGACCTTAGCTCCCTGAACCAGAGATCGGACCCACCTTCCCTGCAGTGGAAGCATGGCATCGCAAGCGCTGGACCACCAGGCGACTTCCTGGCTTCTCCTTCTTCCCGTGTGCAGTTTGTACTCTTGATCCCCCACTCTAGTCACTCTCACATATATCCTCAATCCCCCTGCCCTTGCCTTCCATCACCGTCCTCCCTTGGCGAAACCCCACACCTGGATGAATCTGACCGTCTGTTTTCTCCGGGTCCTTCCAGGATTGGCTGGACTTTTAAGAAAAAAAATTGCACAGTGAAGTTGCCCAGTTCATTTTTAAATTCATGATGTTAAGTCAGCACTTAATATTGCCTAGTAGGGGGCTTCCCAGGTGGCGCTAGTGGTAAAGAATCAGCCATCTCCATTGTAAGATGTGAAAGACTAAGGAGATATAACAGACGCAGGTTGAATCCCTAGGTTGGGAAGGTCTGCTGGAGGAGCCTGGTGGGCTACAGTCCATAGGGTCGCAGAGTCAGACACGACTGAAGCAACTTAGACGCATGCACTCAGGCCCAGAGAGAGGGTGATCCTACTGTTGTTTCTTGTGACCGACTCATCACTGTTCTTCTTTCCTGGAATTTCCCAGGCTCCACTCCCTTACCCTGTTTGCAGACCTTGCCACACACTTCATTAAAAACAGAAAGGTGTCTTCACTGCTGTATTTAAATTGGATCATCAACAAGGACCTTCTGTATAGCAGAGGGAACTCTGATCAGTGTTATCATGTGGCAGCCAAGATGGGAGGGGAATTTGGGGGAGAATGGATACATGTATATCCATGGCTGAGTCCCTTTGCTGTTCACCTGAAACTTTCACAGTGTTGTTAATCGGCTATACCCCAATACAAAATAAAAAGTTTAAATACAAAATATAGTGGTGTCTGGTAGGAACCTGCTCGTCTTTCCATCGTGAAACTTAACAACGATACAGACACTTGTGCCCATGTTTTTCTTCTTCCCTCTTGTTACAAGGGAGGAACTGCCTGCTTCCTTACATGATGATCATCTCTCTTGCCAGACAGCAAACCCCCTAAAGGTGGAGGCTTTGCCTGGTTCAGCGATGGACCTAGTTCTCTGAAACTTTCAATGCTGTCACTTAAGTGCTCAGCACTGAAGAATTGATGCTTTCGAACTATGGTGTTGGAGAAGACTCCTGAGAGTCCCCTGGACAGCAAGGAGAGCAAACCAATCCTAAAGGAAATCAACTCTGAATACCCATTGGAAGGACTGATGCCAAAGCTCTGGTACTTCAGCCACATGATGCAAAGAGCTGACTCGTTGGAAAAGACCTTGATGCTGTGAAAGATTGAAGGCAGGAAGAGAAGGGAACGATAGAGGATGAGATGGTTGGATGGCATTACTGACTCTACGGTCATGAGTTTGAGCAAACTCAGGGAGATAGTGAAGGACAAGGAAGCCTGGCTTGCTGTAGTCCATGGGGTGGCGAAGAGTTGGACTTAAGGACTGAAAAACAGCAACAACTTAAGGCTCCAATATGGAGTCTTTTCTTTTTACCCACACATTCTCCTTACATGATCAGAGTCACTTGTGTGCTTTCAAATTTTAGGCACAACTATGTAACTATTTAAAAAGAAGTAAATGAATGACTTAAAAGGAGGCCAGAAAGAACACACTGATCATTGTCACTGCTTGAATGATGTGTGAACATGAGGGCCCATTGGTGGGAGATTCATTTTGAGTAGACTTGCTTTACCTGCTTCCTTTTTCCCATAATAAGAAGAGAGGGACACTGGGATTAGAACAGTAGGGGGAAATGGTCTAGCAGGAAAAACATTTAGGAAAACAAGGACCAAGCTGAAAGGTGAAAACTGTTAAAACGATTGCTGAAAAGTTTTCTGAGGACAATGGGACAAAGGTGATGAGGGGTCACCCTCTAGGACTTCTTTTATCTGCTCCAAACATGGACAGGAGGCTCAGAGACAGGGACGCTCTACCCTGACACAGTTCTTTAGTCCAACTCACAGTGAGCATCTGACCTTGGCCCCAAGCGTCCACACCTAGAGTGCACACAGGAGCAGAGCATCCTGACATCTTACCTCCACTTTCAATGAGGACATCCAGGAGTTCGTCCATCTGCTGGCTCCGGGTCATTTGCTGTTGCCAATTAACCAAAGGAGAACAGAGAAATTAAAACTCAGCGACTGCTTCTGTAGGAAATCATCGGAAGCAGTATGACAGGTTTTTAAATTAGGTTTGGTTAGCAGTGTTTTTTTTTTTTTTTTTTTTTAATTGTGGTAAACTACAAACAACATAAAAATTTACCATCTTAACCATTTCAGAGTACAGTGTGCAAATCCATTAAGTCCATTCACGTGGTTGTGCCGCTGGCACCACCATTCAGCTCTGGAACTTTTCCATCTTGCAAAACTGCAACTCTGACCCCACTGAACACTAACTCCCCACCCCCTCCTCCCTACAGCTCCTGGACAACAGCTTTTCTGTTCTCTGTTGCTGTGGATTTGATGACTCTAGGTGTCTCACATAAGTGGACTGATACAGTATTTTGGGGGCTTTCCTAGTAGCTCAGTTGGTAAAGAATTCGCCTGCAATGCAGGACACCCCGGTTTGATTCCTGGATCGGGAAGATCTGCTGGAGAAGGGATAGGCTACCCATTCCAGTATTCTGGCCTGGAAAATTCCATGGACTGTGTAGACAACAACAGGGTTGCAAAGAGTCAGACATGACTGAGCCACTTTCACTTTCACAGTGTCTTTCCCTTTATGGCTGGCTTATTTAGCTTAGTACAATGTCTTCAAGGTTTTGCAGCAGGGGTCAGAATTTCCTTCCTTATTAACTCTGAGTAATATTCATTGTGGGGCTTCCCAGGTGGCCTAGTGATAAAGAACCCACCTGGCAATGCAGGAGACTATAAGAGACTTGGGTTCAGTCTCTGGATGGGGAAGGTCCCCTGGAGGGGGGCATGGCAACCCACTCTAGTATTCTTGCCTGGAGAATCCCATGGACAGAGGCAGCTGACGGGGTATAGTCTATGAGGTTGCACAGAGTCTAAGCAACTTAGCATGCAGGCACAATATTCACTGTATGTATAGAATACATATTTCATTTATCCATTCATCCTTCAATGAACACTTGGGTCGGTTCCATCTTTTGGCCTTCATGAATATGGATGTTAACTGGCTAAAGGTTTTGGTAGCATGCATTTTTGGACAGGAAAACTACTAAATAAAATAATCTGACACAACAAGAGAAGAGGGGAAAGGAGGCAGAATGATCCCTATCCCAGAGTCGTTCAGAGTAGATTCAGCTGTTTGAGAAGTTTCCATTCCAAGAGATGGGCACCTTAATATGTAAATAGTATGGCCATTTTTATCACTTTGAAGTGACTTGGCTAGGACACAAAATAAGCCTCAGCAGTCAAGCATCTTTTCTGATCACAACGTCATGAAACTAGAAATTAATCAGAGAAAAAGCAATGGAAAAAAATGCTTCAGTGGAGGCTAAACAACATGCTACTAAAACATAAATTGGTCAGTGATAAAATCAAAGAGGAAATTAAAAGATACCTAGAGACAAAGAAAAGTTGGACTTAGTCTAAAAGTTGGACTATAAAGAAAGCTGAGCACTGAAGAACTGTGGTGCTGGAGAAGACTCTTGAGAGTCCCTTGGACAGCAAGGAGGTCCAACCAGTTCATCCTAAAGGAAATCGGTCCTGAATCTTCATTGGAAGGACTGATGCTGAAGCTGAAACTCTTATACTTTGGCCACCTGATGAAAAGAACTAACTCATTGGAAAAGATCCTGATGCTGGGAAAGATTGAAGGTGGAAGGAAAAGAGGGCAACACAGGATGACATGGTTGGATGGCATCACTGACTTGATGGACATGAGTTTGAGCAAGCTCTGGGAGTTGGTGATAGACAGGGAAGCCTGGCGTGTTGCAGTCTGTGGGATCAAAAAGAGTCAGACATGATTGAAAGACTGAACTGAACTGAGAGACAAATGTCAATAAACACACAAGCATGCAAGATCTATGGAATGCAGTGAAAACAGTTCTTAAGAGGTAGTTCGTAGGGATACCGAAATTCCTCAGTAAAATAAGAACAATCTCAAGTGAACAACCTAACCTATCATCTAAAACTGTTAGAGGGACTTCCCTGGTGGTCCAGTGGTTAAGATTCTGCACTCCCAATACAGAGGTCCTATCCCTGGTTGGGGAATCAGATCTCTCATGCCATGCAGCGTGGCCAAAAAAAAAAAAAAGCAACTAAGGAAGGGGGCCGGGGGAAAAAAAAACAATTAGAAAAAGAGCAAACAAAACCTACACTCAGCAGAAGGACATTAAAGATCAGAGAGGAATTACATAAGATAGAGATGAAATAACAATAGAAAAAAAAATCAATAAATCCAAGAGCTGGTTCTTTCCAACAGCAAACAAAATCGACAAACCTTGGGCTCACCAAGAAGAAAGGACCCAAATAAAGCAAATAAGAAGTGAAGTGACTTGGATCTGCCTCCCGTTTGGGCGCTGAGGATGTGGCTCCGGTTTCTCTGGTTCCCCACCGCACCTGTAGTGAACACACCTTCCCCTCGGGCTCATCTGAGTTAAGTAAGCTCTGTCTGTGGAAGTCCACTTTGCCTGGCCCTCTTCTTTTGAAACCACAAAGGATCCATTTGACGTCAGATACCAGGGGATGGGAATGAGGAGGACCAAGGCATACACAGATCTCAGTCCCTGGGATCACTGAGTTTTGGAGCTAGGGAGAACCTGAGAAACAGCTGCCCCAGCAATTACTCTCACGTGTTAATATCTGAGTACGTATCTTGTGTCAGGACAACGTGATCAATGCTATGTCATCTAGAACCCTTATCTAGCAGATATTGTCTTCATTTCACAGAAGAGAAGTTGAATTCTTGACCAGTGTTTGTGGCAGTGGCAGCTGGCACCACGTCTGGGCATTTGGGTGCTAAGTCAACCTCTTCTCTCTCTGCCTCACATGGCGTCTCTACACACACCACGCTTCTTCACAGTGAGCATCTGGACAGTCTGCTTGTTCCGGCGGGGGAGGCCACAGAATCTACACGCGTGAAGCCACATCATATATCACAACACGCACTGAGTCAGCCTGTTCTTCCATGAAGATCAAATCGTGCGCTTACCTGCTTCACTGCATCTTCGTAGGATGGCGGCTGGGTTATTTCTGAAACTGCGGAAGTGGACTTGGAAAAAGTTGGGGATGGAATTGGAAACTTTGGCCCTGCCTTATCAGAAGAGTGCAGACCCGCCATCTGCGTGAGTAAAATTCAGAGAAAGACGATCAATCCGTGCATCAGACATTGTGTATAGCTCCTGTTTTAGAACTATAGACTCAACTGTAGGAAAAATTGATGAATGGGAAAAAAGATCTGGGGCTTAAATATATATCACAGATATGTTACAGATGTATATCAACAACAGGACACATCTCTGTAGACGTGATGCTGGAGGCATCTCAGGATGGGAGCCTTAGAAATTCATTCCCCTCCTCTAAGGTGCACCCTGACTGTTGGGAGAAAGTGAGATGAGAAAAGAAAACAAACAAGTGTCTGTCCGGTTCAACACAAAGAGCTCCATCATCCCGGGCATTTCCAGAGTAATTTATCTCTCAGCCTGTGTTGTTCCTAAGTGAAAGTATTAGTTGCTCAATCATATCCAACTCTTTGCACCCCATGGACCGTTGCCCTCCAGGCTCTTCCGTCCCTGGGATTTCCCAGACAAGAATACTGGAGTTGGGTAGCCGTTCCCTTCTCCAGGGCATCTTGCTAAACTAGGGATCGAACCCAGGTCTCTCGCATTGACAGCAGATTCTTTACCATCTGAGCCACCAGGGAAGCCCGTTTCATTCCTAAGTGAGTGTATATGCAGATATTGCTGGAGTGTCTCTTCATAAGCCAGCCTTGAGTGCTGTAAGTGTGTTCTGTGGGGGTGCCCGGGACATTACAGAGTCTCCACCCCAAATGATGCCCTGCCTGTCGCATGCAGCACTTTTGTGTCATGGTCAATTCATGTCTGCCACCTTCTTTTTTTTTTTTTTTTAAGACTAATTGTATTATTTTTTTGAACTTTTAATTTTGTATTGGGGTATATATAGCTCATTAGCAGACAATGCTGTGATACTTTCAGGTGAAGAGTGGAGGAACTCAGCCATATATATACACGCATCCATTCTCTCCCAATCCCCCTTCCCATCAGCCTGCTACATAAGAGTCTGCCTCCTTTTTGACCACCTTCCCGCTGTTCCTTGCATTCCCCAGTTCCTGCATCTTTTACCCCTCTGACTCTCCCGCCTGCTGACATGAGTCCTCTCCTCCCTTCTACATGGCGACTCCAACCTTCTGCACCTTTCCATTCACTTCCAAGGATCCACTGTTTCTCTCATTCTCCACATTTTGTCCTCCATACTCCCTGACTCCTGTCTTCAACTTTACTGAACTTGGTCTGTTTGCCACGCTCTTTTGCAAACCTGCCAAGGCCATTTTACTTGTCATAATTTCGGGGATGAACCCAGGAAATGATGCCTTGGAATACTCTCACTTATATCCGTATATCCATTTCTGTCCTTTTCAGGTAGACTTGTTTCTATCCAAAATGTCATTTCTTTCTGTTTGAACCTCAACACGGGCAGGAGAGGGGCCACAGAGAGAGATGAGGCCAAGCTGGCTCCCAGCTTACACCTGTCTCCAGGTGCCTACCTTTTGCTGCACACCTGGGCTTTTGGGAGAAGGTTTGGCCCCAGCACCATGACTGCTGTCTGCCGCAGCTCCAGAGAAAGGGGGGTGAAGGCTGGGAGGCTGGGGAGAGAAGCTGGAGGGGTGGCCCTCGGGTGCCCCTGAGTTCTGTGGAGAGGAAGAAGGACAAATGAAATGGCTGATCCCTGCCCTGGTGTCTTATCTTTCCAAACCCCCCTAAATTCCATCACCAAGGTCTCAAATCCAGTTTTGGCCATTTCACCTCCTGCTCACAAACTCTCCATGGTTTCCACACATCTACAATGGAGGGGCTCCACATTTGACCAGGGTGAGTCTTCAAAATGCTCCACGGTCGAGCATTATTCTTTTCCCTCTGAGCTCCCGTGTGTGCATGTTCAGTTGCTTCGGTCAGGTCTGATTCTTTATGACCCTATGGACTGTGGCCCACCAGACCCCTCTGTGCATGGGATTCTCCAGGCAAGAATACTGGGGTGGGTTGCCATGGCCTCCTCCAGGGCATCTTTCCAACCCAGGGATCAAACCCATGTCTCCTGTATTATAGGTGGGTTCTTTACCACTGGGCCAGCAGGGAAGCCCTCTGAGAGCTTAAATTCTGCTAATCCAGCCACAACTTGTACATTTTGCTTATGCTTTTTTCACATGGAATGACCTTTTCCTGATTCTCCTCTTCCAACTCCTCTTCTCAAGTCCAATCCCTTTTCAAGTCCTCCCACTCTTCTAGCCCTTCACGGTTGACACCCACTCCCCTAGGGCTCTGTGTAGCATTTAACATCATGCTGCTCAGTGATGTTATCCTATATTGCTCTTTGTCTTTTTATTTATTCATTTTTTATCATGGAATCATTCATGTCTTCAAAGAGTGCTTTGTTTGCCATCAATTACTGTCCAGGTGGTGGTTCTTCTTGATAGCATCCATATCCTTCACTTGAGCGTCTTCTGGTCCCGAGGTATTTCAAGAGCTACTTTTACCTTTGATTCCGAGAACACCACATTGACACCCGTTGTCAATGAGGATGAGAATCCATGTTAAATTTCAGCTCCTCCCAGAGTGCTGACTCAGGAGTGAGCATCCTTCATGTGAATGTGTTGCTCTAGTGGGCTCATAAAAATGTATCTGCATTACCCTGCCTCATACTCCCAGGGTAGAGAATATTCAACGTGAAAGAGGCATATGTTTTATTAATAGTATCAGATAATCCTTGGTTCCATGGCCCTGGGCAACTGGCTTCACTTCCCGGGCCTTATTTTCCTTAATAATGAAGAATAACAAATTGTAATTCGTAAGGCTGTTTTGGAATTCGTAAGGACTTCCCTAGTGGTTCAGATGGTAAAGCATCTGCTTACAACATGGGAGACCTGGGTTTGACCCCTGGGTCAGGAAGATCATCTGGAGAAGGAAACGGCCGCCCTCTCCAGTACTCTTGCCTGGAGAATCCCATGGATGGAGGAGGATGGGAGGCTACAGTCCATGGGGTCGCAAGGAGTCAGACACGACTGAGTGACTTCATTCACTCACTCACTCAAGGCTGTTTTGAAAATTAATGAGTTGTTCACATACATACCTCTTTTGAAAAAGATACACTGTGATTTTTTTTAAAGACCATCTTATTGTTATTTTTTGACTTATTGATAGATTGATTTTGTTGCTCTGGGTCTTATTTTCAGCACACGAGATCTTCAACGTTCGTTGTGGCAGAGGGGATTTGTAGTTGCCACTTGTGGGCTCTAGTTCACTGACCAGGGATCAAACCCAGGCCAGCTGCATTGGCAGCATGGAGTCTTAGCCCCCGGACCACAAGGGAAGTCTCGTACATGCCCCTTAGTACCTGGGGCATGGCAGGAATCCTATTAACTTTTCTTCCTATTCCCTTCCTAATAACATAGATTTCAGAACCTTCATAATTTTCTTTCTTAAAGAGACTGACTTTTCTAATAATTCTTTGGTTTCATGGACAGAGGAAGTCTTGGATGCTCCCCTTGGTCTAGTCTTTGAACCGGATATTCTTCTGAGCCATCCCTATGACACCCTTCATTCTGCTCCAGCCACACCAACTTCTTTCTGGTCCTGGACTATCCCACACATGCTCCTAGAACAGGGCCCTTGCACTTGCTTTTCCTCCTTTTCTTACAATGCCTTCACCCCAAACACTTACAAGGTTTTCTCCTTTACCCCCTTCAAATGTCCCTGGCCCTTCCATTTAAACTTCCAAACTTCTCATCTCCCTGGTCTGCTTTTTCTCTGTAAGATGTTTCATCTTCTAATATATTAAATACTTTACTTAGATCTTTTGCTTACTGTCTGTCTGCACATGAGAATAGGAATTTTTGTCTGGCTAGCTCAACACTAATCCCCAGATACTAGAACACAGCCTGGCACACAGTAGGTAAATATTTACACTTTACAGACCATTACTCAGAGAGAACAGTAAGGTCTCATAACTTTCCTTTTGGCCCTCTTGATGAGTTAGTTTGGCCTACAATGAAGTTTGACACCAAGGGGTCCTGGGAACAGCCCCATGAGCCAAATCCGGGCCCCCGCTTGTTTTTATAAATAAAGTTTTATTGGAATGGCCATATGCATTCATTTACCGTGTTGTCTATGGCTGCTTTGGGGTTGCAGAGATAGGGCTGAGTGGCTGTGACAAAGACTGTATGTTCCACAAAGAAAAAACATTTATCATCTAGCTCTTTACAGGACAAGTTTGCCATCCTTGCCTCATAAGTGAGTTTGGCTGACCATAAGGGTTTGTGGATCGTTGTACCCGGGAGTTACTACCAGACTTTTAGCAAACCCTCCCCATGCAAAATTCCAAGGTCAGCTCCTTAGCAGTTGCAAATTCACCTCGCAGTTTCAGGAATGGCACGGGGCCAGTTCTTACCTGTGCAGTGCACACCTGGCTGCTGACAGGTGAGGAGACCCTGTGTTCTTCTCCTTGGGCGCCTGATGATGGGGGAAGGAAGTAATGGTTGTTCGGTGATGGGGGCAAACTGATGTGCTGTGGGCTTTTCACAGCCCCGAGCGGAGAATGCTGTGGTGAGCACTGCGGGCTGAGGAATGTGGAAGACAGTACATTGGTCTGACCCGAGGGCTCTGCACAGTGAGTGCTCCCCAGGGGCAGGAGCTGAGCATCTTCGCGAGGCGGTGGCGGCTGGCCCTCCGAGCCGGCGCTCTGTCTTTTCACGGCAGTTTGCCGGGATGAGAAAGGACAGCTGGACACGGCATCTTCCTGCTTGATGGGGGCGGCCGGGAAGGGCGGTGGCTTCTTGTCGGGACAGCCACTCCTCTTGTGCTTCTGCAGCTGCAGCCTCAGCTCCTCCACCTGCCTCTGTTCTTGCTGGAGCTTCCAGGTGAGCTCATTGATCACTTTCTGCTTCTCCACCAGCATCTTGTCCTTCTCCGAGTCCAGCCCGTCCAGCTCCGGAAGCATGGAGCTGCCATTCAGACTGCCCATGAGGGTTTCCTCGGCACACGCGGGGACCGGGGAGGGATGCAGGCCAAAGGATGGGGAGGCGTCGTTGAAGGTGTCTGGCAGGGACCCCGCCACCGACAGGTCAGATGAGGCGGGTGAGATTGGGGGACTGGAGCTAGTGCTGCCGAAGTGGTAGAAGCCATTGGACAGGGTGCCGGCGGAGGGGGAGGACTGGTAACTGGGCAGCGCGTTGCTGGGTGTCACCGGAAAGGTGACAGTCGTGATATCACCAAAGTTGGGCACAGGGTTCCCAGAGCAGTCCTGGAAGGGCCGGAGTCGGTCCATGAGGGCTGTCTTGGTACCGGACACAGGCAAACCTCGTATTCGAAGCTGTTGTCTTAACTCAGAGACCTGAAGGAACCAGGCTGGTGTTAATGCTGCTTAGTGACAATCTCTCTCTCTCTCTTTTTTAAACGTATTGTTACGCAGCTTTAAGATGTCACAAATGGAATCTAATATGTCCCCTTATTTGTTTCCGATTTTGATATCATCTTGCACATTTTTAATGATTTGAAAAAAAAATCATACACCATGTTTTCATGGTCTCAGATTATAGAAATGTCCAGCTCAGATGAACCACAGGGCTTATCTGGTCTATTGCCTTACAACCCCCATCCTGGTCTTGGCCCCCACTTAACAGGTGAGAAAGCTGGTATCTGCCTGGGTTTAGATGTCAACCCTCAACCAGCAACACAGGGCAGCCTGACATGCTAGGACCTCTGTGCCCTTGGTGAACATCCTGCTCACCCCATTTTCCCCACACCTGGCAAGAGCATTAGAGCAGAGCCATGCCCTCCATGGGGTTCCTGACTCAGCAGGTCTGGGTTGGGCACTGAGAATCCGGGTCTCAACCAAGTTCCCGGAGGACCAAGTTTTGAGCATCACAGTTCTGCATTACCACAGATGTCCTCATTTTAGTGACTGGCTGGATAACAGTCATATACCCAGAGAAGTGTGTGCGGAGATGAGACCATCAGTTCAAATCCTGGCCCTGCCTCTTCCCAACTCAGTGATCACTCTGTGAAATGAGTGACAGCACCTCTCCTACACATCTTTGTGGGGATGAAAATGGCTTAGGATTTGTAAAGGGCTTGGAGTAGTGCCTCACAATTGTTGGTGCAAGGTTCTTGCTTTATTATTACGTGGATTCACAAGTAATTATTTTAACCCCACATTTATATATATATAAATGTTTGTCGCTGTTGTGTTAGCCACCTCAGTCGTGTCTGATTCTCTTCGACCCTATGGACTGTAGCCCACCAGGCTCCTCTGTCCATAGGATTTCCCAGGCAAGAACACTGGAGTGAGTTGCCATCTCCTTCTCCAGGGGACCTTCCTGTCCCAGGGATCAAATCCGTGTTTCCTGCATTGGCAGGTGGGTTCTTTACCACGGGAAGCCTATAAATACGTGTATGTGTATATATATCTAAGCCTCTGCTTGCAGATGAAAACGTCCGGATAAAAATAGGCTGAAATTCTAAGAGCAGTTCTCTTTATCTGCATTTCTAAAATAGCCCTCATCAGCATATTACTTTTGTAATCAAAATGGAAAATGTATCAAATACCTAAGTGTCAATAATTCAATACAACAGCCAGAAATCAACAGGGAGATATTCTTGTGATGTTTTGTACAGAAAGGTCTTGTTGAACCTCAAAGCTAAGAGACTAATCATAAAAATACTGACCACAAAACTGAAAACTATAGGTCAAAAATACTGGGAGAAAATCTAAATAGCCATCTCATTTAAAAAAAAAAAAGCAGGGAAATTAATAGTAAGCTCAGTGTATCCAAAGGAAAATATTAACACCCAAACTAAAACTGAGGAATGGACATGATCCAACCCTTCACAAACAAAAGATAAAATTAAAAGAAAAATGGGGACTTCCCTAGCAATACATTGGTTAAAACTTCACCTTCCAATGCAAGTTTGATCCCTGGTCGGGGAGCTAAGATTCCACATGCCTCATGGCAAAAACACCAAAAGATGAAACAGAAGCAATATTGTAACAAATTCAATAAAGACCTGAAAAATGGTCCACGTTAAAAAAATTTTTTTAAGAAAATTAAAGAAAAATGACCTATAACATCTGAGTACCAGCTAATATTCCAAGAAATAAATATGTACATAGCTTTGCGCTTACCAGATGGACAAAGAAATGAGTAATAACACTTTATGTCAGTGAAGTAGCAGCAAAAATAACTGTATAAAAATGTTAAGAAAAAAAAAAAGCTTTTTAAACCTTGCTATTGTGAGTGTGGTCATGGGCCCAGCAGCATCAGACAGCATCTGGGAGCTTATGATAGAAATGCCGACTCCCAGGGCCCTCGCCACACCTATCGAATCAGAATCTGCATTTGACCACGAGCTCAGGCCCGTGCCGATTTGAGGAGTGTTGCCCTAACACACTCCTTCTGGGAACAGACTGGCACAGACATTCAGGACAGGAATGTGACAACACGGACGAAGAGCTTTCAGCAGTAGTCATGCATTTAGGTTCAGGAGTTCCACTGCTGTGTATTCAGCCTGGGGAGATAACTAGAGAAATTAAATGTGTACACGAATTATACTTTTTATAGCAAAAATTTGGAAGCAAAAGTCCAATAGATAGAGGTCAATGTGGTGGAGAAATGATATGCCAGTACTAAAAAGAAAAACCTTACTGAAATATTAAAAGTTATGAAAAAGCCATGATAAATAAATAGAAAAGTATGCCAGAAGTATATACTCAATAATTATTTTAAAACCAAACATGTTCACAAGTATTTTAAGTGTAGAAGAAAATACTATAGAATCTGTGAGTCAATTGTATTTTAAAATACTTTTTGTATACACTATCATATCTCAGTAGGGAATATATATTACCTTAAGAGTTATTTTAAAAATTATCTTCAAAAGGATTGCAATTACTGACTATATCACAAGCAATAAAAAAATGCTCTCAGCCCCCTAGCCTGGCTAGCATTGTCTTACCATTTTCTTCTATATTCACTGGTTTGAAAAAGTGAAATATGGCAACTCGTTATTGTTTTAATTTAGAATTACTTAAAATTAATGAGTTCTACATTCATTTTTAGAATCTGCTCTGGCACTGAATAATTTAAACTACATTATTAAATAATGCAGCTCATATTCTAAAATAAAATGAATACTTGTTCAGTCCAGTTTACTTTAAATTTCAGACTATTATGCTGTGTAGGCTTGCTTGGCACAAAGATTTCTATTCACCTCTTTTATACATTCACTGATGTTTTAATCATTGATGAATTTTTAGGTCAAACTAGCCAATCCTAAAGGAAATTGACCCTGAATATTCACTGGAAGGACTGATGCTGAAGATGAAACTGTAACACTTTTGGCCACCTGATGTGAAGAGCCAACTTACTGGAAAAGACCTTGATGTTAGGAAAGGTTGAGGGCAGGAGAAGGGGGCAGCAGAGGATGAGATGGTTGGATGGCATCACTGACTCGATAGACATGAGTTTGAGCAAACTCTGGGAGCTGGTGAAGGACAGGGAACCCTAGAGTTCATAGGGTCACAAAGGGTCGCACACGCCTGAGTGACTGAACACCAGGGCCTTCTCTGGTGGCCCAGTGGCTAAGACTCTGTGCTCCCAATGCAGGGGACCTGGGCTCCATCCCTGGTCGGGGAACTAGATCCCACACTCTGCAACTCAAGATTCTGCATGCCGCAACCAAGACCCGGCACCGCGAAATAAATACATAAATATTTTTAAAATATTTGTTTAAAAAAAACCCAAAATAATGCCAAACCCTATACCTTCAGATCATCCAGGTTGGATGGGAGTGGGCCTGGCTTGAGAGAAGAGACACCAGTTTGTCCAGAAAAGCTGTTTTTGGCAGGAGACAAAGGGGTATTGCTCAATGGTGCTGAAGAAGTGTTTGGATTTCTGGCCATCTGCTCATTTGGTTCCCTGTAAAACAAACAGAAGAGGTACTGAAAATACAGTCACATTTATGTATGGGGATATGACATTGTGATTTATAATAGGAAATATATATATTTGGGCTTCATCCGGGTTTCTGGCACAGCTCCTAAAACCCTGGGGGTTTCCTAAGTCACGAGAACAAAAGCTGTCTTTTGTTATCCTAATGAGGTGACTGTTGGAACCCGCTTAAGCTTGGAGGCTGGTGGCCTGGAGACTGAATCATTTTTCAGTCCCACCACTGACCTCTAGGGAAGCGAAAAAGCTGGAGGTTGAATTGATTCACAACAGCCAATGATCTACTCAATAATATAATGAAGCCTCTATAAAAACCCAAAAGAATGGGGCTTGGAGAGCTTCTGGGTTGTGTAGCAGGTGGAGATTTGGGGAGAGTGGTGTATCTGGAGGGACATGGATGCTCTGCCTAACCCCCATGTACCCTGGCCCGGGCCTGTCTTCCATCTGGCTGTTCCCATGAGGACCTATGTGCTTTTACAACAGACTGGTAGTCTAATAAGTAAAATGTTTCTCTGAGCTCTGTGAGCAACTCTAGCAAATTAATTGGAACCCAAGGAAGAGGTTATTGGAACGTCCACTCGATCGCTGGCCTGTCAGAAGGACAGGTGACAACCTGGACTTGTGACTGGCGTCTGGAGGGCTAGGGGCCAGTCTTGGGGGACCAAGCCCTCAAGCAGTGAGACAGAGATCCAACACCATGTCTGAGTAGAGGGCATCAGAACTGAGTTGAACTGCGGGACCCACCCACCCCCACCCAGCTGGTGTCAGAGAGGTGCCTGGTGGTGCAGGGAAGACTGAGCGACTGGACCACCGGGACGTGGTGTGGTGTGGGACTCGCTGGGTCCTCTGATGGAGAAGCCACAGCCAGCCTCCACCCCCAGATGCCCCCCCCCACCCCCCTGGGCTTGCCTGACTTACTTGAGCGGAGCTGCATGCAGCCCGGGGTAGCTGAAGCGGTGCTGCTGCTGCTGGCTGAGGATCTGCAGCTGCAGGAAGAGCTGCTGCTGCTGAAGCAGCCGGGCGTAGGCAGAGTCCATGGGCGGAGGGGACTTCTCTGCCTTCTGGTCCGGGGGGATGTACTGGTGGTATTTGAGCTTCTTCACCTTTGGCTTGGGGTCCTTGGGCTTTTTGTGGCGGTTCTTGGTGTCGTTCAAGGACTTGGACTGCAAAGTGGATGGAGAGACGGCATGTGCTTTTAGGTGGTGGATGGGAATGGCTTGGCATCAGGAATATTACCTCTAGATTTTATCTGATGGATGTCCTTGAACCCCCGACACACAAGATAGCAAAGACAGGAGGCACAAGGAGATCCTGGAAGTTAAGGTACCTAACAAACAAATCCATGCAAATACATTGCAAAGGATGGACATTCCTTAGGCAGGAAGTCTTGAGTCTTAGAAGTGGCTTCGGAGAACTTCCTTCCCAGAACAGAGAGGTAAGTCTATGTTTCAGTGAGGCCAGCTTCCTAACCTAAAACCTAAACCTGATGACTAATGAAGACGACATTCTGTTCTCGAGTTAGATTCATAAGAAGGTTCTTTTTTTTTTTTTGGAAAAAAAAAAAAGTTCGCTGTGGACCATTTTTAAAGTCTTTATTGAATCTGTTGTACTGCTGTTTCTGTTTCGGTGTTTTGGTCATGAGGTACGTGGGATCTTTGCTGCCCGACCAGGGATTGAATCCACACTGCCCACACTGAAAGGGCAAGTCCTAACCATTGCACCGCCAGGGAGGTCCCAAGAAGGTTATTTTTTGTCTGTATACATGTCATCATCTTTAGTGAAGCTCCTCGTGAGCTGACTTATTAACAACATAAAAGAAGATGAAATTAAGGCTGTCTCTAAAAACCCAAAAAGTGGATTCTTGTTGCTTCTAAATCAATTCCCCTTCCCACCAAATACTGATATAAGATCAGGAAGTGACACCTTCTGAACTAAAGATTCTTCACTGACTACAAGAAGGACAAGCCACCCCCTGAGACCTTTCCAGAAGTTACCAATCATGGTGTACGGTTTGGATCCTTGGAAAAAGTTAAGGACAGAGGCCTGGAAGTGAAGACACATTTTTGAACGTGGTATAGTTATCCAACTTTACCATATCTCAATGACCCCAACCTTCAAGTTGGGTAAAATATTCTCTACTTTTGATTTCAATAACCAATGGGAGGATGGTAAAATATATTGTTGTAACAATAAGATTTCAAAGGACAGTGTGATTATACTTATAACCTGTTCCTGGAATCCAAAGACCTCCAGAGATTGAGAAGCAATAGGTCTGTACTTAAGCCAGTTAAAAAAAAAAATTTCCAATCCCTGACTGTATTACAGAAGATTGAAATGAACAGGAATGTGATGATGGAAGAAGGGTCTTAATCTGAGAACAAGCCGGCAGGGGAAGGTGTAGTACCAGCAGTGTCCAGAAGAGGGAGCTCCGGAATAGCCAGCAGGCAGGTTGTCACCGGGCAGGTTTCCCATTTTAACCGCAAAACACACAACTGAAGGTAACCTATTGGATTTGCTTTTCTCTGACTCAGCATGCCCGTTCACCAAAGCCTTTTTTTGTATGCGTTTTCTCAGGAAGGCTTCTTCTTGTACACTTAGCTCAAGGATTCCTGTGGGCCAGGGGCCCTCCTCCCTGCTCATTCATCGATCGGTTAGCGCTCCAGGTAATGAGTCAGCCTTCTGTTTTTGGGAGAGTTTCCCCCAGCTCCTGCCCTGCTCCCACTCCTCCTAGGACCTGCTTGTCTCGGGGAGCTACAGCCTTGCGTCTAAAGCAACTAAATCAGGGGTTCAGTCATCTTCTCTATTTGTTGCCTTATTATCACAGAGACTCCGAGCATTCAAAAGGAATTGTAAGTCGGACCACCTTCTCCAGATGGTGAGAAGCAAAGACAACGGAGCCCACAGAACTCTGAATCACTGGAACTTTGATGTGTGCCGCGCTCATTTGCTCAGTCATGTCTGACTCTATACAGCCCCGTGGGCTGGAGCCTGCCAGGCTTCTCTGTCTATGGGATTCTCCAGGCAAGAATATTGGAGTGGGTTGCCATGTCCTCGTCCAGGGGATCTTCCCAACCCAGGAATCAAACTCGCATTCCTTATGTCTCCTTCATTGGCAGGCTTTTTTTTTTTTTTTTCCCACTAGCGCCACATGGGAAGCACACCTGGAACTGTATAGTTGCATATTTTTGACATGACTCTTCATTGAAATTCATTGTCCTTTCCCAGGACAATTACTACCCTTTCTTAGTATGAAGAGGCTGAAGGCTCTGTTCATTTGCATTCCATTCAGTTCAGTTGCTCAGTTGCGTCTGACTCTTACTCATGTCTATGGAGTTGGTGATGCCATCCAACTATCTCATCCTCTGTCGACCCCTTCTCCTCCTGCTTTCAATCTTTCCCAGCTTCAGGGTCTTTTCCAACTCTTTTGCATTAGGCAAAATTTAAACACTTCAGTAGAAATATTAATACAGTTTCTCTTCACTCCCAATGGTGACAATCACTGAATCATATTAATATCAAAATATAAATATTCTCCCAAGTCAATATGTCTCCTCCCTCCACCTATAATGAACAAAATTCACCAATAGCCACATAATTTCAAAGCTGTTAAGCTGAGTGGATTGTGAAGTGAAAGTCACTCTTTGTGACTCCACGGACAAGTCCATGAAATTCTCCAGGTCAGAATACTGGAGTGGGTTCCCTTCTCCATGGGATCTCCCCAACCCAGGGATTGAACCTAGATCTCCTGTGTCTCCTGCACTGACAGGTGGATTCTTTACCAGCTGAGCCACCAAGGAAGAGTGGATCGTAGGCTGGGTTTAAGCCACTGCAGTCTGGGGAGCTTTCCTGGGGATCAGAAATGCCTGTCATCCATTCAGAACATGAAAACTAGTTTTGTGGGCTTCCCTCGTGGCTCCGTGGTAAATAATCTGAATGCCAGTGCAGGAAACACGGGTTCAATCCCTGATCCAGGAGGATCCCACAGCAACTAAGCCCAAGGGCCACAACTACTGAGCCCACATGCTGCAACTGCTGAAGCCCGAGCACCCTAGAGCCCGTGCTCTGCAACAAGAGAAGCCACCACAAGGAGAAGCCTGAGCACCGCAACGAGAGAGTAGCCCCCACTCTCCGCAATGAGAGAAAAGCCCACGCAGCAGTGGTGACCAGCATAGCCATAGACAAGCAAACAGAATTAAAGAAAGAAAACCACTTTTGTGCATATGCAGTGGAGGGGATGGCAGGGCCATTACTTTAACACTGATTCTTACTCAACTTACAAGCTTTTAAAAGTATTTCTTAAGCATCAGCTCAGCATTAAGTGCCAGCTTTAGAGCTGAGAAAATATCAATATGCCCCCAAGTCAATGAGAAGTTATTTGAGATAAAATATTATGAAAAAAGTCAAATGACTACCAGTTAACTGAGGAGAAAGTGCTTTGTGAACTGTTAGATATAATGCTGAGAAAATTAAACCCGAACTACACGATGCTGCTTACTCTGTGCCTCCTGCGAATGCAAACCCTCCCTTCATGTCCACAGGGAGACTGGCTTGACTGACAGAGGTTTTACTTAGGCAACACCTTCAGGCTGGCCTGCCTTGTGTGAAAGCCACTGTTCTATCTGTACCTGTGTTATGGTGCGTGCATTGCAGTCAGTGTCTGTCTCTGGGCTAAGCTACCGAAGGCTTTCAAGTCAGGAACCTGCTGGTTGAACTGTGAGCCCAGAGAAAGGAGCCACAGAAACTTCTCTTCTGTGGGTAAGACGCCTGATGGGCAAGAGCGTCCTGGTCCACGTACACTGATAGCCTGCTTCTCAAGCCCTGTCTAGCGATGCGCCCAGTGGACTGAATCCATCCATCGGTCCACATGACTCTCCCCGTTGCCAGACCTAACTCAGCACGCCTTGCCCCACAATGGCCCCATGAGCTGCGTGCTCGGGCGGGTGTGGAGGGTGGCCCATCCTACCTTTACGGCTGTGTGCACAGGGATGGGGGTGCCCAGGGAGCCAAGCCCCTGCTTGCCCGGGTCTGGCTGGTTGCTGGGGTGTGGGTCTGAGTCACTCCTCTCATTTTCTGCATCCTGAAAATCCAAATTTGAGCCTGATTAGGGTGCAGGAGCAGAAACTGTATGACACGGGGATGCTGCCCACCCTCGCCCCCCAGCTCTGCTGTGTCAGCCCCAGCTTCCTATCTGAGGAGAGCTCTGTCCCCAGAGGTGGAGAGTCAAGCACGTGGTCCCTTGACCAATTGAGGACCCTTTCTAAAAAAGAAAGCAGGCATGATAATCATGCCATCCAACAGGTATAGAACTAGCTTGGGCTAGGCAAACTGGGACATCTGGTCACCCTGTGGGGGGGGCTCTGCCTACTTGCAGTGAGGTCTACATGTTGGAATTGACAGTGGGATTGAGAAAGAGAGGAAGTGGAAGGGATGAGTGGAGGGACTTTAGGGGAAAGTTAGGACAAGGAAAAAGTCAGATGAGAAGGGGGCTGGCACATGGAAGGAAAGTGTGTAGGTATGTGTGTGTACGTGTGTCTCTGTCTCTGTGTATACGTCTCTGTGTATGCCTCTGTCATGCATGTGTGCATATGTGTATGTACATACATTCCTTTGCATGTGTGTCTGTGTGTGCATACCTGTGTGTCTGTGTGTATGTCTGTGTAGATAAATATGTGTGTGTATGCGTGCAGCATCACGTTCAGGAGAGGCACGTTCCCACACACAGAAGATGCAGAAATGAACGCAGCATCCTCTTCCTCTCGCGCAGTCCTATGCCACGACTTTGAGAAAAGGTCCCTGAGCTGCCCCGTCTTTGCCTGATCTAATAGCAACCTTTTCTCTCAGAGCCCACGCCTTTGTCTCTCACCTGAGGCTGCTGAATTAACTGATGTAAAATGATTTTCGCATTTTGCCTGACATTGCTCAGTGCTCATTCCCTTCTTCCCCACTTCAAGGGTGAACAAGAAAAGCGCGTGTTTTCTCTTCAAACCCTCTTTAAATCAGAAGCTGAGGAATTTACTATCAGAGCGATTTACGAATACAAATGGCCTGATGTGCTGTTGGATGTTATCAAAGACGCTGGGGTGCAAAGAAGCTCGGGATGCAGGGCAGAAAGGAGGCTTTGATTATAAACTCTTGCACAACCAACATGCAGCTCTTTTGGCCCTGCTTTTTCTGTCTTCTGTCTCCCTCTCGTTCCACATTTCCTCCTGGCAGCCTTGAATTTGCTCTGATGGAGTGAAGAAAGCCTGACAATGACCAGTAACAGTGCAGCTTCAGGAAAGAGGGCCATGGTAAATAACTCCTGAAACCATCTCTGATCCCTGCATGCTTTATAGTATAAAAATGTTTTCAACTAATGTGGGTTTAAAAAGTACAAACATCCAGCTATACAATAAATTGGGCTTCCCTGGTGGCTCAGCAATAAAGAATCTGTCTGCAATGTAGGAGACCCAGGTTCAATCTCTGGGTAGGGAAGACCCTCTGGAAAGGGAAATGGCAACCCACTCCAGTATTCTTGCTTGGAGCATTTCATGGACTGAGGAGCCTAGCAGGCTACAGTCCATGGGGTTGCAAAGAGTTGGACAGACTGAGCTACTAACACACACGCACATCCAATAAATAAATCCTGGGGGTGTTATGTTCAGCATAGTGACCATAGTTAACAAAACTGCATGATCTCTTTGAACGTTCCCAAGAGAGTAGATCTTAAAGACTCTCATCACTGGAAAGAAAATTTGTGTCTATATATGAAGATGGATGCTAACCTAGAATTATCCTGGTGATCATTTCACAATATACACAATGATATCTTGTATCTATCATATATATTGTGAAATACACACATAATTCACACATGTACCACATGTATATGTTACATCATATGTAACATATACACACATATATCACATGTATATGTTATATTTCACAATACATACAGTAGATATAATATCCAACAATTATGTCCTACAGCTGATATTGTATATACTGTATACATTATGTATTTCACAACATATATGGTATCAAACAGTTGTGGTGAACACTTGAAATTAATACAATGCTATATGTCGGTTATATCTCAATTTAAAAATTAAAAATACACACAGATATAAAATATCTATATATAATACAAATAAGATATAAGATATCTATATATAATTAATATATATAAAATAATACATGCTCAGTTGTTAAGCTGTGTCCGACTCTTTTTCGACCTCATGGACTGTAGCCCACCAGGCTCCTCTGTCCATGATATTTCCCAGGCAAGAATACTGGAATGGGTTACCATTTCCTTCTCCAGGGGATCTTCCCAACCCAGGATTTGGCAGGCAGGTTCTTTACCACTGAGCTACCAGGGAAGCCCCATATAAAATAATATAAAAAATAATAAAAATAGGCAATATGTGTGTATGTATATATATAGTATCTGATTTCAAGTCATTGAACAATTCCTGTGAGGCCAAGAGGAGTGAGGTCTTCCTGAAAGGAAGGGGCTGAGGGTGGAGGGTTCCCTCCAGAGTTGGAATGTGGTGGAAGATTCATATCTCGCTGTCACACGAGTGTGACCCCTCCTCTCCCTCCTCCTGTGCGGACACTCACACTCATTTTCCCTGGGGGCTCCAGCAATACCGTCCTGCCAGGCAGAGGGGAGTGCCATCAAGACTAGATGTGGCTTCTAGATGGGACGCTCCAGAGATGGGGGGGTGGATAGTCTGTGGTGCTCCCAGGGCCACACAGCTACTCAGCCTCACCGACTCATTTCCTTCTCTGTAACATCTGATAGAAAACGCCTGCAAGGTTCCTAGCACTCACTGGTCCTGGTACACAGCTGGTGCTTAATAATGGCAGTAGCTGTTGATGGCTATCATCCTGCTCTTTATAAATGTGCTTTTAATAGTATTTGCAACATCTATTTATCATGTCTGGACAGTCTGTAGATTTGTCCAGAAAGAGGGGAGTGCTATGTTTAGGCTGGGGCTGGAGGCAGCCCTGGCACGATTTGGCATGTGGACACCTGTTAAAGGCAGGAGCAGCTTGGGGCTCCTGCTTTTTAGCCAATCAGTTTTTCCAGTAGTCAAGTACAGATGTGAGACTTGGACCATAAAGAAGACTGAGAACCAAAGAATCAATGCTTTCCCATTGTGGTGCTAGAGAAGACGACTCTTAAGAGTCCCTTGGACAGCAAGGAGGTCAAACCAGTCAATCCTAAAGGAAATCAACCCTGAATATTCGTTGGAAGGACTGATGCTAAAGACGAAGCTCTAATACTTGGTCACCTGATGTGAAGAGCCAACTCATTGGAAAAGATTCTGATGCTGGGAAAGATTGAGGGCAGGAGGACAAGAGGGCAGCAGAGGATGAGATGAATTAAATAGCATCACTGACTCAAAGGACATGAATTTGAGCAAACTCCTGGAGACAGTGAAGGACAGAGGAGTCTGGTGTGCTGCAGTCCTTGGGGTAGCAAAGAGTTGGACATGACTTAGTGACTGAACAACCACCAGCACCCCCAGCTCCTGCTCCCCAGATCCTACAGTGGCAACTCAATCACAGGAAGGACCGTGAGCTTTGAGACCAGTCCTGCAGTGGCCTTTTCTCTCCAGGGGACTGTCGACAGACTGTCAAATCTTCAGGAGCCTCATTTCTACCTTGTCTGCAAAAACGGAGATAAAACAGATCTACTTGGCCGAGTAGATACTGAAAATTTAAGTCAAAGGACATATTTCTGGGGACTCTCTCTCTTGATGTTTTCTGGAAGCTCCTGCCCTCACACACAGAACCCTGAACTGAACACGGTGAGAGTTAGCCATGGGACGATGTGTCCTGAAGAGACACCTCTCAGGTCTTTATGCTAAACCTGCCGCGGCAGCCATAATTTCGAGCCTGAAGAGGCGAGCAGGCTGGAAGGGGGTTTGTTTACCTGGACTGTCCCGCGAGGACCCACCAAAGGGGTCTCCGTAGCTTTTGTGTCTGCAGGGGATCCCACTGAGCCCTGGAGGTCTTCCCCTCGAGTCTGATCCGGAGAAAGCCCATCGCTGCTGCTGTCCTCCTCAAAGGCAAACGCATCCGCCGACTTGGAGAAAGTCACCTGGTTCCCTGAGGGAGGGGAAGCCAAGAACTGGGTCAGCAGACGCGCTCCCAGGTGTCACCCATTCGGAGCACTACCCGCTGCCTTCAGCGTTCCCAGTTCAAGGAGCCCGAGTCTCCTACACTGCAGGTAGATTCGTTACTGTCCGAGCCACCGGGGAACCCCAAGGTAAGAGTGAAGGTACATTTAAAATGATCTGGTCTCTCCTCTGTTTGCTCCATAGAGGGGGACTTGCATTTATAAAAGTGGCATGTTTGGCAGGGAGGAATGAGTGACATACTAAAAGTCTGTCATCACCTGTCAGCCTTTACATAGTGATGACCCATTCCTGCACATTTTGTTCTGTGAACCCCTATCTTTCTGGAGCTAAATCAGGGAAGATGAAGGAGAGAATGTGGGCCACTGGAGGAGAGGGCCCCGTCTCCCTTGCGTTTTACCATGAGAGGTGAAGTTGATGTGATGGCCTGCCATTTGCAACGTGTTCAAATACAAAGCAGGCACCCGGCACGAAATGTTTTGCAAACTTTGCTATTAAGGATAAGCCAGGGGAGCTCCTAAATTTAAATTTCGAAATGTCAGAAGAGGGCTAATGTCACCAGGGTGTACTGAAGCCCCATTCAACACACGCATATCTGTTTATAAAAAGCCATAAATGTGTCTCAGAAACTGGAGCATGATCTTTATCATTTTTTTTTAATTCTTTGGATTGTGTTGTTATTTCTCTTATCTTTGTGTCTATTTTGGAAATCCCCAGCGACTCACACATGTTCAGATTCTTCCCCAGCAGCCTGCGTGGTGTCGGGAGGGGAACCCAGGCCTGGGCTTGGGAAGTGGGGTTACCAGACCAGGTGGGACTGTGGTGACCTCCTTGAATGTCCCTCCCATTTCTTAGTTACCAGACCTCCTCTCTTATTATCCAAGTGCAGAGTACAAAATGTGCCGAGGCCACAGAGCCCTCCTGACCCGCTTGCAGGCACAGCTCTTGGAAAGGAATTTGTGTATTATCAGCAAGTTTCCCAGCCCGGTGTTCCACAATCACACTGACAAGAACTTTTGACTCAAGCTCTGGGCAGATAAGAGAGAGGAGCTCTCACCGGGGAGATTGGAAAGGAGCTGGAAGTAATGGAACAAACGCGGTTTGGGGCTTGTCACCGCCACCGCTGCTGGCATGTGTCCCGGACCCCCACTCAGACACGCAAGCGCCAAGTCAGGAGGGAGGCCGGACAAGCGCAGAGCCGCTGAGAGCTCCAGTCGCAGGGCAGCCTGCTAATCTGGAATGGCTAGCGGACCGGCCCTGCTGTTTCTCGGCTTCCAGGATTACTTATAAAACTCACTGTCACTTTTCTGTGATTATCAAAGTAATTTTTACTTATAAAAATTCATTCGCACCATATGAAATGAACACAACAAGATATATGATAATCCCACTTGTGTTAATGATTTATTTCTTCTTCTGGATCTAATTCTATCCATATAGCAAGACACACACGGATTTAAAAAGGATTTCATTCAGTTAGGACTGGGTGAAATAGACCATTCTGAAACTTGTTTAAAAAAAAAATTTTTTTTTTTAACTCCACAGTGCTTCTTGGAGATCTTTGCATGTGAACACATAGAGATTGGCCTCAATTTTTCGATAACAGCTACACAGTATTCGACTGTCTTAATAGGAACTTTTAGTTTTCAACTTTTATTTCCCAAAGGGCCTTTATTTGTATCTATAAAAATTTGAAATAATAGAAAAGTGCAGAGAAGAATATAAAACATTTGCTCATGTATCATCTGAAATAAATACATGTCAGCATTTCTTATATGTGTATCAGAAACCGATTCATTTTCTAACAGAGAGTTATTTGACAAATGCCTGCTTTTTCTTTGCCATCATGGGTCACTTTTCTCTCCCATCTGGTCTCAGACCACCGCACCCCTGCCCCCACCCTCTATTTTAAGGGTTCAGAGTTAGCTCCCTCCCTCCCTTCTTTTCTCATGGCAAACCCTGGACTCTGCAAAGCTCAATTTGTTGTTTTCACACAATGTGAAGGAGTTTTTGTACTGTTTTCCCTTTCTCCAGGGGATTGTGTGATCTTCCCAGGCAAGTCCTTCTGGAAGCCTCTATGAATATGCTTCCATTATAACTCAATCTGTTAATTTCTTTACTTTAGAAACCAGGTTTTCACTGGTATTTAAACTCCTACTTCTGTTTGTGGAATTAAAATAAAGGCTTTGTCCCGGGACTTCCCTGGTGGTCCAGAGGCTAAGCCTCTGCACTCCCGATGCAGGGACACTGGGTTTGATCCCTGGTCAAGGAACTAGATCTCACATGGCACAACTAAAAAACCTGCAACAAAGATGGAAGATCTCACGTGCCACAACCAAGATCCGACACAGCCAAGGAAGTAAATAGATACATATATCATTCTTAAAGAAGGCTTTGTCCCTGTTTAAAAGATGACATGTGTTATTCAGGGCCAGCTGGGCATGGGAGTTGGGGTTGAGTGGGTATTAAGCCTTCCTCACTGGCTTAAAACTCAACATTCGAAAAATGAAGATCATGGTATCCAGTCCCATCACTTCATGGCAAATACATGAGGAAACAAAGGAAACAGAGACAGACTTTATTTGGGGGGCTCCAAAATCACTGCAGATGGTGACTGCAGCCATAAAATTAAAAGACGCTTGCTCCTTGGAAGAAAAGCTATGACCAACCTAGACAGTGAATTAAAAAGCAGAGACATTACTTCACAACAAAGGTCCATCTAGTCAAAATTATGGTCTTTCCCGTAGTCATGTACAGATGTGAGTTGGGCCATAAAGAAGGCTGAGTCCTGAAGAACTGATACTTTGAACAGCTGGAGAAGACTCTTGAGAGTCCCTTGGACAGCAAGGAAATCAAACCAGTCAATCCTAAAGGAAATCAGTCCTGAATATTCATTGGAAGGACTGAGGCTGAAGTTGAAGCTCCAATACTTTGGCCACTTGATGCGAAGAACTGACTCATTGGAAAAGACCCTGATGCTGGGAAAGATTGAAGGCAGGAGGAGAAGGGGATGACAGAGGATGAGATGGTTGGATGGCATCACCAACTTGATGGACATGAGTTTGAGCAAGCTCTGGGAGTTGGTGATAGACCGGAGAGCCTGGTGTGCTGCAGTCCATGGGGTCACAAAGAGTCAGACACAACTGAGCGACTGAACTCAACTGACCCCCAGAAATTGCAGCATTTTGTTGGGGTTTACTTGGCACAGGGCCTGAGTGCACACCGACTCAGAGAGGCCAGTGCTGACTGTGCCAGCCCCTGGAGGCAGTCAGCCTCCTCTGCCCAATACGACCCTTGATGGTCGAGCTTTAGCATCTTATATTCCCTCCTCACTTCCTTCAGTCTGAATAGGTATGGATCTTCTCTGTGTGATCTGACCCTTTATGTGACAAAGAATTCACCCCCTGCCTCCCTTTCCCTCAACCCCCACTCCTCACTCCACACAAGAGTATCACATCTGAAACTCATACAAATGAGAGTAAATTAATTAAACCACAAAGTTGTCCAAGGGTTCTAACTCATGTAGAAATATCATAAGAAGAGTGGGGATGGAAAAAGAGAGAAAATTTCTCTTACTCCCTGACTACTCCCCTTCAATGATTTTAAGTGGAGAGATAACAAATGATGAAAACAGTAGTTTGTGCGACTTCCCTGGGTGGTCCAGTGGCTAAGACTCCATGCTCCCAATGCGGAGGGCCTGGGCTTGATCCCTGGTCAGGAACTAGATCTCACATGTCACAACAAAAAAGATCCCTCGTGCCGTAATGAAGATCGAAGATCCTGTGTGCAACTAAGGCCCAGTGCAGCCAAATAAATAAACACTAAAACACAAACAACTCCCCCTCACCCCACCACACACAAAAGACAGTAGTTCAAATCAGCAGTCCATTTAGCAGTGGCAACAGTAACAGAAACGGTCAACTTGGGTTTGGCTTCAGAATGGCCCGGGAAGTTAGAGTAAGGACTACAGTCTCTCATCCCTGTTTTGTAGAGGAGGCCATCACAAGGTCCAGGCTGACCCCAGTTCTCTAGAGATTGAGCTAAGACTGCAGGTCCAGCCTTCGGATGCTCGGAGTCCCAGCAGAGTGGGTGGCAAAATCAGTTTTCCTCCGGGGGGTGTATTGGATGTGTGTTGTTTCGGGAACCTGTTAAGACCTGCTGGGCTGGTGGGTGAGGTGGGGCTGATGACATAGAATGTTCCTTTTCCTGCATATGTGTGCTAAGGACAGCTCCATCCTTCATGACATCTTTTACTTGAGTTTTTGAGATCTGAGGGAATGAACGTGACACCCTGACTGTGAGAATAAAGGAGGCAGGGGATCACAACAGTCTGTTGCCGCTGTCTCAGAGAAGGCGTGGGAGGACTGTGGAGCCCTGCTGTCGCGGTCATAGATCAGCATGTCCTTTCCTCTCTGACACTGCGAGTGCAGTCATGTCTGATTCTTCGCGATCCCATAGACTATAGCCTGCCAGGCTCTTCTGTCCATGGGATTCTCCAGGCAAGAATACTGGAGTGGGTTGCCAAGTACTCCTCCAGGGGACCTTCCCGACCCAGGGATCGAACCCACACCTCTGCTATGTCTCCTGCATTGCAGGCAAATTCTTTACCACTAGTGCCACCTGGGAAGCCCAGCATGCAACAACTAATATCCAGGGCAGCCAAACTAATAAATACGTATTTTTTAAAAAAATCAATGAGATAGCTTTCTTAAAATAAAAAAGCATTGAGGTTGACCTATGTTATATGTTATTCACAAGGTTCCTGACACACAAGCATCCAATCATTTCTAGCTGTTGTTGTTATTATTGGTTTTGGTAGGAATGTCTGCTTGTCTCAAGTTCACCATGATCAAAAATTTTAAAAAAGACCACCCAAGAGGCCGTTGATCCTGTGGTTAGCTGTGCAAAAGTCAGCACAACTTTGGAGCCAGAAACACTGAGAGATTCATTCTGGGAAAGCAAAGCAGACCTTCCCCAGAGCACAAGGGACATTACAGGAAAGGCTGTGCGCTCCCCCCTCTCCTGCCTGGTTCAGGCCAGGCTTGGTGAAGAGGGACAGAGGTCACCTTATCTGGCTGCCGCAGGAACAAGCAGAGTCTATCGGCTCCGTGTTGTGACCCAGGGCCCCTGCTCCAATCTCCCAGGGCTTGCTGGGAGCTGCTGGAGTGTAGGGCGCTGGCTATTGTCCCTGGAGACACGTCGGGCCATGTGATGACAAGGACCCGCTTTGGGAAGTCCTGACATCACCCCGCAGCAATGCCCATAGGGCTGACTCCCGGCCTGGCCTCTTGGGGATCTCAGTCTGGCCCCTTGGCACACCCCCACTCTCTCTCTCTCTCTCTCTCTCTCTCTCTCTCTCTCTCTCTCGGAAGTGATTAGATGAATGAGTCAGTTGGACTTTCCTCTGTATAAACATTTAAAATTCCGAGATTACAGTAAGATAGTCAGGGTCCTGGTTACCTTGCCTCTGGATCCACACCAAGGGCTGGAATGCAGGGGGTGGAACATGAGAACAAACTTCACTCGCTTATCTGTATGCAAGCCTGAGTGGTGCACATATGATGGCTATTTTAATTCTCGGTCAGACCTTCTCCTAACATCCTCCTGGAAGAGGCGGAAGCCAAATCCACTTCCTGACGGAGGAGGTGGTCAGGTGCCAGGAGCTAGTTTAAATGCAGCTCCCGCCTAAAGAGGTTCCTATACACTGAGGATACTACAGTCTGGAGGAGGAGACTGGTTGAACTGTCCAACAAAGACCGTGGAGCCCACGGCTCTTGAAGGGGATCAGATGGCTTCAGGAAGAGAATAGGTGGACATGGGACTTTGGAGAAACAAGCATTCCTTTACCTCAAATTCCTGGCACTTTAGAAATTGACTTTATTAGAGGAGAATATATTTACATGAAAATGTATATACATGAAAATAAAAGTGTTACTTGCTCAGTTGTGTCTGACTCTTTGTGACCCCATGGACTGTAGTCCATCAGGCTCCTCTATCCACGGGATTCTTCAGGCAAGAATACTGGAGTGAGTTGCCATGCCCTTCTCCAGGGAATCTTCCTGACCCAGGGACTTCCCTGGTGACCCAGATGGTAAAGAATCTGCCTGCAATGTGGGAGACACAGGTTCCATCCCTGAGTCAGGAAGATTCTTGCCTAGGAAAACCCATGGAGAGAGGAACCTGGCAGGCGACAGTGCATGGGGTTGCAAAGAGTAGGACACGGCTGAGTGGCTAACACCTTCCTTTCTATGCGCTGTGCCCTGTGCTTAGTCACTCAATTGTGTCTGACTGTTTACATACACACATATTACAGCATACATATTCATTATATGTATGTGTATTGCTGAATCCCTTTGCTGTCTACCCGAAACTATTACAACATTGTTAATTGGCTATATTCTAATACAAAATTTAAAAGTTTAAAAAGAAAAAAAAAAAACTGACTTTAAGTCTCTAGACAGACCCTGATGCTGAGGACTACAGGAGTTGGGAAAAACAGTTAAGCTGCATCAGCACTTGTCTTGTACCGACTATTGAAACCAATTCTCCAGGAGCAAAGAAGATTGTTAGGTGGAGAAAGATACATTAGCGTCATCTTAGAGCACTCTAACTTTCCTCCCTGACATCCCCGACCCCTGAAGCTACTGGCTTCCTGGTTCTCTTTTCCCACCACCTTCTCCAGAGTCTTCCTCAGAAAAGTATTTATCACATGTTTCCTTCCCCTAAGGATCATTTGCACTTGGGAAATCCTTTCTTATTATGGAATGATAGATTCTGGTCATGAGAAAGTTATGCCGAAGCAAATGACCCTGCTGTCTGGTTTAGGGGCCATGGTTAGTGTCTATTTGCCTTCAGGATGGACGATTAGAGAATGTTGAGACTTCCAGAGAGTCTGAAGGATGACTGGATTCCTAGTAAACAAGAATTTTTGTTTTGTTTTATTATAAACTCTTACCCTTGGGGTTATAAGTGAGCTAAGACTATCATAGGATCTTTTAGAAAAATGTACATGATACTTGTTAACGGATGGTTTCTGGACCATCCTCCAAGGACAGAAATGTTGCTTCCCGTGTTGAAAGGTTACAGTGATAGAAAGAATGACTTTATCTTTGAAAATGGGGCTGTATATTCTGAATCAGGCTTCACTGGTGGCTCAGATCATGAAAGAATCCACCTGCAATACAGGAGACCCAGGTTCAATCCCTGGGTCAGGAAGATCCCCTGGAGAAAAGAATGGCTGCCCACTCCAGTATTCATGCTTGGAGAATCCCATGGACAGAGGAGCCTGGTGGGCTACAGTCCATGCATGGGGTCGCAAAGAGTCAGGCACAACTGAGTGACTTTCACTTTCCTTTCATTCTGAATTACGGGTTCAATTTTTTTTTTAAGGAGCTGAAAAAACGAATTCAGGCATTCATGTGGGAAGCCTGGCTCAATCCGAGGAAAAGATGAGGACACTTTAGGGTGGAGGAGCTTGCCCACTGGAGCAGGACACCAGAGCCCTTTTATTGTCTAAATGGCTGGGAAAGCCAGCTGGGGTTCTCCTTTCCTCAAGCAGAAGCCAGGCCTCTGGACAATAACAGCTTCCTTGGTAGCTAAGGGATGCTCCTGGCAGTGAAGGAGATACTCGGATGACCAAAGAGAGGATTAACAAGCTCGGAGGAGAGCTCTCCAAACTGAGAGTGCGAAGTGACAATGGCCATACATAAACAGAACTAAGCCAGGCTCAACTCCAGTGCACACTTCTGGTCTCGCAAGGTATCACTCCCTCATCATATTTGTTACAGTCAGTGTTCTGGCCTGAGAGAGAGAAAGGCTGGTGGTTTTCTAAGTAGGAGTAACGGGAAAACAGGTGTAGGCTGTGAGATGTAGCCACGAGGCACCCCCGAGTCTCCTTTTGTGTCAGTAAAATCAGAAAACCTGGTATTTACCATAGCTAGGACATGGAAGCAACCTAGATGTCCATCAACGGATGAATGGATAAAGAAGCTGCAGTGCATATATACAATGGAATATTACTCAGCCACACAAAAGGAACATTTGAGTCAGTTCTAATGAGGTAGACGAACCTAGAACCAATTATATAGAGTGAAGTAAGTCAGAAAGAAAAAACCAAATATTGTATACTAATGCATATATGTGTATCTAGCAGGATGGTACTGATGAACGTCTCTGCAGGGCAGCAGTGGAGACGCAGACATAGAAGACAGACTTGTGGGCACAGTGGGGGAAGGAGATGGAGGGACGAACTGCGAGAATAGCGTGGAAACACGCACATTACCATATGTAAAACAGATCGCCAGTGGGGATTCGCTGTGTGATGTGGGGAGCCCAAAGCTGGTGCTTTGTGACAACCTGAAGGGGCGGGATAGGGAAGGAGGTGGGAGGAGGGCTCAAGGAGTGGGGGACATAGGTATCCCTTTGGCTGATTCAAGTTGATGCATGGCAGACAACACCACAGTATTGTAAAGCGATTATCCTCCAACTAAAAATACATAAGAACCAAAACAAACAAGAACCTAAAAAACAAGCCCCCTTTTCTTTCACATCGTATCACTGTAGCCACACAAGCCTAAATTTCCTCCAGCTGGAATCTGTAAACTTCTACCCAACTCAGAAAATAAACCTGCAGACTGGAAGAGTGATGGTTGGCTGGCACCCCAAAGGAGAGGAAGGTATAGGGGGAAAGATTTGCTACAGGTCACTCAGCTGAGGGCAAGAGTGGGGACATCTGCCAAGGAGAAGAAAAACCCCTCAGTGGGGGCTGGTTCTCTGTCAACAGCCTCCTTGCGAGATGTTCTAGTTTATTTCATCTTCGTGTTGAAGAAAAACTGGTCTTGAATAAAGCCTGAGCGGGGGTGTCGGGGGAAGAAGACAGTGAGAGTTTCGCTCTGGGATTGGCAGAAACACATACGCACAGCTGCGGAGAGAGCTGGAAAATGTAAACACATCTGGAAAGGCGCGTGGACCAAGGAGGGAAAATACACAGAGGCCAGGAGAACAATACACAGAAAACCACCACCCTGAGTCGCTGCTTTGCTGAGAGTGGAGGATGAGATCCAGGGAAGTGACAGCCAGGAGAGGGGTGGGGACCATCAATGCCATTGGAAGGGTTACTCAGAGGGCTATTTCTATAGCTGGTCTCTGAGAAGCTTCCTCTGTCCCTATGACATGTCATAAGATAGATGACATGTCATAAGATGTCATAAGAATTTTATGACATGTCATAAGATGCCACTCATTTGAAAAGACCCTGATGCTGGGGAAGATTGAAGGCAGGAGGAGAAGGGGATGACAGAGGATGAGATGGTTGGATGGCATCACCAACTCAACGGACATGAGTTTGAGTAAGCTCCAGGAGTTGGTGATGGGCAAGGAAGCCTGGCATGCTGCAGTCCATGGGCTTGCAAAGAGTTGGACATGACTGAGAGACTGAACTGAAGATGCCATTGCCTTGGTGGTAGAAATTCACCCGTGTTGAAAGATTGCTGCTAAACAGGCTGATGCATGGGGGTTCCCTGGATGAGGTCAACCTCCACCAACCTTTTCTCTAGCTTTTCCTTCTCTTTATTCTTCACAGATCCCTACCTCTGTTTATACATTATTCTCTTTGCTTTTTATACTTCCTTCCATCCCCCCCAACCACCCTCTACTGGGCTCTCTGTACCCTGCACAACTTCTATTTTCACACCATTTATCACTTTTTATTAGGATATCTAATTATTCATGGGTTTTGCTGATCATCTGTGTCTCCTATACTAGAATATAAGCTCTGCTAGAGCAGACATTTTTGTAGGTTTTGTTCATTAATATATCGCAAACACTTGGAATAGTGCTTGACACACAGAAATTGCTCCATAAACATTAAATGAAGAAATGAATACATGAAAGGAATCTCTTAGCAAGTCCATCAGTTTAAATTTCCATAGTCTTCTAAGTCTGTAGCTCTAGACCAAGACTTCCTTCTGTAGTCTAGTTTGGTAGAAACCCCTGCTTACTGAACCCCTGCCCCAGAGTTCCTGTGGATCCCTCAGCTCCAACATGAAACAGGAATTCATCATCTCTCCCCTGATCTGCTCCTCTGCTCACAGTCCCCATTGTGATACATGGCTGCCATTTAACTAGCTGACCAACAGGGAAACCAAGGGTGGTCATCTGTGACTCTTCCTTTTATCCACACTGACACATTCTCCCAGTATCTAACAATGCATATCAACTACTTCTTAGATGCTCTTTTTCTTCTGTGCCTACAGCATGACTCTTGTTCAGGCTCTTGACCAAAAGCTACTTGTTAAAATTTATACCCTCCTCCAACCCACTCCAGTGTTCTTGCCTGGAGAATCCCAGGGATGTTGGAGCCTGGCGGGCTGCCATCTCTGGGGTTGCACAGAGTCGGACACGACTGAAGCGACTTAGCAGCAGCAGCAGCCCCCTTCCATAGTACAGAGATATTTCTGTGAATCTGCTGTTCCTTTCTTTCCTCTTCCCTGGCTAGATTTGGAGGATGATAAGGCTGCAGGGCACAGGTTGGCAAATGTATAGCTGGTGAGCCTGCTGTCTGTGTTTGTAAATAAAGTTTTATTGGAACANCAGCCCCCTTCCATAGTACAGAGATATTTCTGTGAATCTGCTGTTCCTTTCTTTCCTCTTCCCTGGCTAGATTTGGAGGATGATAAGGCTGCAGGGCATAGGTTGGCAAATGTATAGCTGGTGAGCCTGCTGTCTGTGTTTGTAAATAAAGTTTTATTGGAACACAGCCATGCCCATTTATGTGTTGCCTGTGGCTCCTCTTCTACTATGATGGCTGAGCTGAGTCGTTGTGACGGCTCAGAGAGCTTGCTTACTTTCTAGCTCTTTAAGTTGACCACCTTTGTGCTAGGGGATGATGGAGCAGCAAGGTCAAAGGAGTCTGTGTGCGTGAAACGTTTGCCATAGAAGAAAACCCTCTCTGGACCATTTATAAATAAGAAATAAATATCTGTTAAGCAGCGCTGCGATTCATGGGGTCACAAAGAGTTGGACACGACTGAGTGACTGAAGTGAACTGAACTGAAGCAGCTGAAATTTTGTGGTTTGGTGAGCAGCTTCTGTTATCCCAACTAATAACAAAAGAGATGTAAAATTCGCAAATAAAATATTAGCAATTTCTAAGGGGGGGGGAAATCCATGTAGGATTTATTTCCAGAAACACAAGGATGATTAAGAAAGACAGTAGTACCACATTCCTAGAAGAGAGAAAGAAACTCAAATGGTCATCTTTTCATGAACGTGGAAAGCATTTTAAGAACTAAGCGTCCATCTTGCAAGCTATTCTTAATAATGGAATAGTACAAACACTTCCTTAGAATATCTGTTTATAGCAAATATCAGTATTATATTTAGAGGTGAATGACTAGAGAAATTCCTGAGGAAGACTAAATCAAACAAAAGTGTTATCATCAACATCACAGATAAAACTGGACTAACTTTTTGGCCAATCTAATATATAACATTATAATACTGTTTTGAAGCACTGGCAATATAGCAATAATAATAATTTTCTTCTATGTAATATATCAATAATTATCAAATTACATATAAAGCTGCATAACATAAAGATATAAATTATATGTGCTTCACATAATTCATACATATAATTTTATAGGTTAGGTACACACATATTTTATGTATAATAAAATATATATATTATTAGACTTCTCTAATATACTCTATTGTTATTTATATATCATTTACAAAACAAATAGGTAATTTATAAATAAAATACACAAAATTATATATAATTTGTGCTATGAATATACTGCATGTAACTTAAAATGATATTTTGCAATTTACTAATAATTCCATGATGTTTCTTTTGAACAACCAGCCAGTGTTTCCAGACAGAAAGGAGAAACAAAGCAGAAGGCACCTCTTCATTATTTGCAGTTGATGTGATTATATATCCAAACAATTTAAGATAAAACGAGAAACTACTAGAACTATTAAGAAAATCTTCAAAGTGCCCCAGTTACAAAATAAATGTGCAAAATTAATAGGTTTCCCATACACAAGCAATAACTGATATGAATTTATTTTTGAAAACCTTACCAAGGGAAATTAAAAAAAAAAGTCTTGTGTAGGTGAAAAGAGATTCTATCTTTTTGCCACAGAAGAATTCATACAATTTAAACATATGAATTCACCATAACTTAACCTATAAATTCACTGCAATCCCAAACAACATTCTAACAGGATTGAAGTTGGCATATAACAAACTGATCCTAAATATCACCAACCAGAAACTTGTCAGAATAGCCAAGAAACATGAGAAAAATCAGACCAATGTAAAAAAATCTCGTGAAGACAGAGATCAAGACACATTATAAAATAAACCACGAAAATTGTGGAAAAAGAAAACTAGACCTTGTCTCCTAAACCATGCACTCTCATATATAAAAGTATAAGTACTTTTATATTTCAGCATAAAGACTGAAATATAAAAATGAGGTATAAACATGTTAGAAAACAGAATAGGTGAATAACTCCATTCTTGAGGTAAGAAGTGTTTTCAGTAAGCAATAACATTCGGAAACTCAAAGAAAAAGATTAAGAGACTGAACTATACAGAAATGAAAAACTGCTACAGGTAAAATAGACTACTCAGAAAATCAAAAGACAAAGGACAGAAACAAAGCAAACAAAAAAGGTAAAAGACATGCTGATAAAAGGATACGTAATATTTGTGACAGAGGATCAGCTTTTTAAAGATATATATATTATATATATTGATTGATTGATTGATTTTTGGTGGGAGGGGGGGCTTCCCTGGTAGCTCAGACAGTAAAGAATCTGTTTGCAGTGTAGGAGCCCTGGGTTTGATCCGTGGGTTGGGAAGATCCCCTGGAGAAGGAAATGGCTATCCACTCCAGTATTCTTGTCTGGACAATTCCCTGGACAGAGGAGCCTGGCGGGCTACAGTCCATGGGGTCGCAAAGAGTCAGACACAACTGAGTAACTAACACTTTTCAACCCACGGAGCCCACACTGGGCTTAGCGCCCAGTTCTTCCCACTCAGGTCCAGAGCTCTTTCTGTTCTGCCAGTCTCCACCCTTTAAAGAGGGAACCAAGGAGCACTGTGACTCCAGAATGATGGATCCCCATGGGGGAGATGTTCTGACCTGCTTGACCAGAACCACCCTGGCCTATGTTGGAGCGGGGTGGCTGGGAATTTCTTCCTTGTCCCTGGGATTTCTGGGAACATTTTGGGACAGTAACCCCTGGATAGACTCTTGTTTAGTGAGACGCCTTCACCCCCAGGACCCCAGCACTTCAGAGCTACGGCTGCCTTCAGATCCCAGCACGGAGGAAGCCTGCCGTTGGTGCTAATTACCTTTAATGGCCTCTTTCACAGCGGAGTCCACAGGGAGTATGTTCTTCTCCACCAGCTCCAGCGGCCCTGGCCGGAGAGCAATCTTTTCGTTGAGGTCATCTGCGAGACGGGCTCTTTTCAGCTTCATCTGGGCAGTCGGAACCGATCTCTCTGCAGTGGAAGCTGAGGGGTTAAAATCAAGAGGATTGGCTCTAGAATTTGATATCATTTTTGTGGTTTTATTTTTATTCTGTTTCTTGCTTCTGTAACCCAAACACTCTGGCACATTGTACGCCACCATCCTAATAATTTTTCGATGCAATCATCCTCATTTCACATGGATTAGCAGCAAAGACTAGACAGCTCCAAATAAAGGCAAATTGCAGAGCACAGAAGTGTTAGAGAAACTGGCTTTGTGAGGATTTTGGGAGAAAAACATGCAATTTGTCGATTCTGTAAGCAAACAGTCCACAGGGCCTGCCTCGTTTACTGACTTTAAATGACAGCATTTGCATGCCTATCCAGTCTGTATGTGCTTCCCTGGTGGCTCAGCTAGTTAAGAATCTGCCCGAAATGTAGGACACCTGGGTACTACCTGGCCCATGATGAGCTGGCAGTAAATATTATCTATTGTTATAATTGGGGCTTCCCTAGTGGCTCAGTGGTAAAAAATTTGCCTGCAATATAGGAGATGCAGGAGACGCAGGTTTGATCCCTGGGTCAGGAAGCCCCTGGGAAAGGAAATGGCAACCCATTCCAGTATTCTTGCCTGGGAAATCCCATGGATAGAAAGCCTGGCGGGCTACAGTCCACGCGGTTGCAAAAGAGTCAGACACAACTGAAGGGACTAAACAATCCAATCCAATTGTAATAATTGTGGTAGCATGACTTCTTAAGGGTTTCAGACCTGTTGAGGTTATGATACTAACTGATTCAAATGTCCTGATCTGGTTGTAAAAGGGAAACAATTTTGGAGGGAAATGGTTATTTAATTAAACAGGGATTTAAGAAACTGAATATATCCAACAAAACGGTTATTTAATTAAACAGGGATTTAAAAAAGAATATATCCAACAGGCAGCTCAGCTTCTCATTACTGGGAGGGAGAGAAAGATCACTGACAAGCTCTAAATTAGTCTTTATTCCTCTCTGGGCGAGGCCCTGACTTATTTCTGTGCAAGAAAATGGAAGGGGGTCTTGAAAGCCAGTTGTTGCAATAAGGTAGAACTGGCAGTTAGCGTTCCATGAGAGTGTGCCGCTTTCTGCTCAACTCTGAAAATTTAGAAGCTGAGATCTTTCCAGACCTTATAGTAACACTTTTCTATTAATGTGTGTCATTCTCGGACAAATAATAAAACCAAATAATAATAACCAAATAAACAATAAAACCACAGCCTGATATTTTAATTCAAGATGGTAATGATAAAACAGATAACGTTTTTTGATTATGTATTCTTACACATATATATTGCTGTAAGTGTAGAAAATCTCAAAAAAATTATGCAAAAGAAATGAAAGCATTGGGAAACCTCTTCCACTCAGAATCTACTGTTTTTAATAATTGGGTGTATTTCTTAATTATTTACACAGTATTTATTGTTAGGTCTTTATCTTTTCATCGTAGAATCTGACTATAAATACAATTTATGTATATACTTTGCTTTCCTGAATTCAACTGTGAATATAGTTTTGTTTTCTGGTCTCCTCAGTAAACATCATTTTGTAAGCCTTGCATGCTCAGTGGCTTCAGTCGTGTCCAACTCTTTCGTGACCCTATGGACTGTAGCCGGCCAGGCTCCTCTGTCCATGGGATTCTCCAGGCACGAATACTGGAGTGGGTTGCCATGCCCTACTCCAGGGGATCTTCCCAACCCAGGGATCGCACCTGAGACTCCTGCTTTGCAGGCAGAATTTTTACTGCTGAGCCCCCAGGGAAACCCTTTCGAAACTAAACATTTATTACTGGTATGAAGGATGGACATTTTTAAAGGAAGTTCACATATGTTGGACATGCCCTGTGTGCTCAGAGAAAGCTGAGCAGTAGTGCAGCTCAGACTGGACCCCAAGGGTGGTACCTTCTGGGCCACCATATGGCTTCTCGATTTGACCATCAACATGGCCTTGAATGACTAGATGACACTCAAAAACCACTTCGGAATGGAAGTGGCTCCTTTCTAAGCGGACTCAGCCACTAAGGAGAGACAAAGAACCTTGAACAATGGTCTGTGTTCCCTTCTCACTGACGGGTACTGGTTTAATGATTTTGGGCAGCCCTACCTTGGAGTATGTGCATTTTCACCACAGCTGCACGGTCGGACCTGCTTCTTGCCTTGCGCTTCAGGGTGTCTTCAGCCTGTTGCACACAAACATGGAATCAATTCCACTCTCAGTATCATACAGCGAATCATCTAATTTTAACTTTAAAAGAAACACCGTTTCTTTCAAAAGGAAAAAGCGTTACTTTCTGCAAATATCCCTGTTCTACATTTTGATGACGGAGGACTCATCTAGTAAAACCTCTCTAGTAATTTCAGGATGGAGAAATAAGATAAAGAGGTCGAGAGCTTTGGTCCATCTCAGCGCTCCAAACTTAAAGGGCAGACAGGTACCTATTCGTAAAATACTAATAAAACTGATATCATCATGCCGCTTATATTATAGCCAATCTTATTTTGTAAAGGAGTCACAAACTAACTAGAGTCAGAGATGAAAGGTAACTTCATCCCACCCAGTATAACGTGACAACACACGCCCTCCTCCTGTTTCTCCCTTGAGTTTTCTCTCAGGATGTGAAAATGAGAATCCTGCAGACTGAGACCCACATTGACGCTGCAAGGACACTTACAGACGTAGTATTTATTGAATCTTAAAGTTTTCTTCATGATGGAGTTGTCTGCAGAGATGGTGTGGGCTGTGGCAGAGCCATACTGGACTTCAGGGCCCTCATTTCTGGGTTCTGATCTCACTGTATTGCCCACCCACAAAGGGGTGTCTGGGGCTCACTCCAGTTTGGATGAAAGGCAGTTATTCTCCAGGCAGCAGGAAGCACAGCCTCCCATGAGCAGCCCTAGGGAGTCCTGGAGCTCCGCCGCTCTTCCCCGCTCCCCTACCCTCTCGCTAGCCGCCAGGCTAGGATTCTCTAGCAGTGGCCTCCCAGGAGAAGGAGCCTGCTGGCCTTCCTTCTAGGCGCACTGCTGAGGCTCCCTAATTAGCACTTACAGTCTTGATAAATTCAAGTTGCAGAGACTTGCTCTGAAGGCACAGAATACAGGCTAATTTCCCCCCTCAAATGCTAAAAGAAAGAGAGATAAACAAACTTCCTTCAGCCTTCCATTGTTTAGTCACTCAGTCGTGTCCGACTTATTCGACCCCACGGACTGTAGCCCGCTAGGCTTCTCTGACCATGGGATTCTCCAGGCAAGAATACTGGAGTGGGTTGCCATTTCCTTCTCCAGGGGATCTTCCCAACCCAAGGATTGAGCCCACATCTCCTGCACTGGCAGGCGGATTCTTTATCACTAAGCCACCAGGGAGACCTTTTTGCCTTTAAATAGCCTCGAATAAACCCCGTATCCGCAGGCCTTACCCTATCACTGAGTTGGATTTAAAATCATCTGCTCATCACTGAGAAATACCTGTTAAGAAAGAGAGACCAGCTTGCCAACCCACTTCACCTACCTCATTTCATGTCTCTCTGAAAACTCCTTGCAAGGATGCCCCTACTGACATCAGAAAGACTGGGGACATCTTTTTTTTAAAAAAAAATCTCACCAATAGCAGTTTAGAAGCCAACATCATTGATCCTATTTCTACAGTTTTCAGAGCCTAGGAGGAAGATTCCACACAGTGTCAGGGGAGGGGACCAGCCAATTGTAGGAGAAATTTGCCCAAACTTAGCACCTGGAGATCCATAGCCTGGAGTCTGAGATCAAAAAGCTGGGAGGTTTGCAGAAAGTTACCTTATCACTATCCAGACGTTTTCTTTGTTCATGGAATTCAGGTGGGCTTTTCAGGGCTGAAACAGAAAGATACAGACGTGAGCAGGGGGCCTTGGGGCCCGGAGCAGCGTGGCAGTGTGCACCGGTGGGCTTGCTGAGCTGTGCACGAGGGCGGAGTGCGGGGTGGGGGGAGGTGATCGCCTTCTTCAGGCCACAAGCAGTTGAAGAAGAAAGGCCTGGAGGTCACCAGCTTCCCCGAGGCAGGAGGGTACAGAGAAAGTTGGACGTCAGCCTCAAACAGGAGGAGCAGCGGGGGTAGAATACGCGATAGGAAAAGGAGTGGCAGAGACGGGGCATTCCAAGATTCTGAAGAGGGGCAGGCCCAGGGCACGGACAGGCGATGCTCTAGTTTCAGGGAGATGGGGAGACTGGGGTGACCACCACTCTCTTTGACTTTGCCCTGCCCTTGAGCGCAGAAGTCTGGGTGGAGGTCAAAGTCAGTGGAAGGGCTGTGATCCATGTTGTGGGAGGCAACTTATCCTTTTGGGTCAGGGAGGTGGCTGGTCGGGCAAGAACATGCAACCAAAGGGTGTTGAGAGAGAAGCATGGAATGAGACTTTGAGGGCTGGAAGGGACCTTGGAGATGGTAAAATAATGGGGAAACTTAAGGCCCCTGGAATGGGACTGACTTGCCCAGGGTCACACAGGTAGGGCTAGGAGCCTAGGTCTTCTGACCATCTAACTTCTCTTCAGCTGTGATGCTCAAAACACTGACAACTGATAGACTTGGGCACTGGTCCATCACAGTCCACAGCAGCCAGAAACAACCTGGACCGGACACCAGCCTCCTTCTCTCCATGACTCCACTGCTTCTCCTCCTACCAGCTCCCAGCAATGCCTCACGGGGATGAACTTTTGACTTTGCTTTTGCAAAAATCTGCCTTTTCATTGCCTTTCCTGATCCCCTGGAACAATCACCACGCAGAGCCATAAACAGTAACTTCTCATCAGAAATGATGAGGTTGATCAGCAGTTGCAGAATTGCATCGAATAGTCTCCTGGACTGGAGGACTGGACAAGTGGGTGGATCACGTGATCCAGAATTCTAATATTACTTCAACAGATGTCAACTCACAAGCTGCAGGCAAGGAAACAGTCTTCCAAACTTTGGCTGGCATTAAAAAAAATTGGAAATCTAACCAGATGGGCACGTGGGGCTGTGTGTGTGAATGCGTGAGCATGTGCATGCGTGTGAGTGTGTGTGTCTCATTCAGCCTCAGAACCATGCCTCATGTGAGCCCAGCTTTTGGACGGGCTTGTTGGAGAGAAGGGAGACTCCATTCTGGGCAGCTGGTCAAGCTCATTATCCTTGAATATTGCCTGGGAAGCTTGGGGAGCTACTGAGGCATCTCTCTAGACTTTCCTGTCTCACCCAAATGACGGCAGAGTTAGCCAAAGGAACAGGCAGGCTGGTCCCAGCTGGCTGCCTTGTGCCAAGGAGACTGGACAAGTCCTTTTCTCCTCAATTTGACCAGAGACTAAGGGGCTTCCTTTTTATAGGAGAAAAAATTGTTGCTTGACCACCATATCTCCCATCAATCTAACACCTCCAGTTTTTCTTTGCTGGTTTTCACTCTTAAAAGGAACCTCCCTGCCAACTCTGCCCTTTTCAATGGCTTCTTTCCCCTCCTCTGTTCCCTGACTCAGTGGCTCTGGAAAAATGTGCGGGTCTGCTGCATTGCTCATACATTTTATCTGACTTGGGTCTGACTCCCATCCTGAGTCAGGAGGGCTTGTCTTTATTTGCCTTTGATCACAGCTGCAATTTACACTGATGGAGTTCTGAAACCATTTCCCGTTTCCCCAGGCAACCAGATCCTACAAATCTGCTTGAGGGCCACTGGGTCCTGGTGAGTCTGTGCCATCTGAACCCATAGGTCTTCACCTCTGTCCAACAGTTTGGTGGTCACCTAGGTATTATATACTGATGTGGCTTAATCCCTTCCATAATCCAGAAAAGGAGTTAATTTTAGTGTGGCCTTCCTTACTAAGTCATTAAAAAGAGTGACATAACTTTTTCCTTAAGAAGCAACCCTAAGGGGACAGCATGAATCTATCTCGAGATGGCTCTTACATTCCAAACTCAAATGGTTTTAATTGGGCTTAGGGTTTAAGGGGACTTTATCTGCTTCTCTTATCCCTGAATTTTCAATTCTTATTAGTGGAGCTTATTAACTCTTCCACAAAATGCTGGATTTCCTGTATCTTAGCCTGTAGAGTTACAATTCATCACTCTTTGGTGGTAACAGTTCCCCTGTGAAATGACTGAACAGTCCAGTTCTCTGATGCCAGGTGCACAATGGTCTTCTGGAACCTTCTGCCACAGGGTGGGAGAGGCTATGACCATTCAGCAAGGACTTGGGAAGGAAGCTAAAAAGATTCACACACTGGGTTGTACCCCACGCTTTTCTTTCCAGGACTTAAAGGATGTTACACGGGGCACTGGGTTGGCCTGCCATGGCCTCTGTGATTGACATGTATCTTTTCTGGGATTCCAGAGAAAAGAGGGTTTCAGCCCCTCTCTCCAAGGGCCAAGGAAAGTGAAACTGCATCCCGGCGCACTACATTGACTTTTTGGAAAATCCTCCTCTGCTGACAGCCCTGGGAGTATCAAATGGCAACATTTTGTATTTAAGGGACATTGACATTTAGAATTGAAAAAGGAATTTGGATTGCTAAAAAAATAATAATAATAATAAAAAAGTCAGTGTGATTCCAAATTAAAATACAGTTGTAAATTCAGTCAGCCACACGTCTCGCTCATCCCCTGGGAGGAAGATGAATCGCTTCTCACAGGGGAATTCGTGTTCGTGATGAGGAGTTTAGTCACGGGCTATTCCTATTTCTGTCCACGCAGCTCCAGCTAATTTGGGTCAGCAGTGTGTATAAACATTTGCTTACTTAGAGCTCAGGAAAAGATCCCAAGATAAGAACAGACCTCTTGTGGTGGCCCCCTGCTTCTAACCTCCTGCCTCCAACAGGCACCCGGAAAAAAGAGAAAACAGGCTGGAGGGCCCTTGACAATCTGTTAGGGAGAGAAGTCTGGGGCTGGTGGCAGTTCTGATGGCGGAGGCGAGGCCTGCCTTCTCCCCTCCAACTTGGAACCCAGCCCCTCCTCTGGTGTACAGGTCAGGACCAAGAGGCTGCATCCAAGAGCTGGTGTTCTGGGGTAGCAGCTGGGGCAGTGGTTCCCAAAGTGTGGCCCTGGACCAGCATCTTTGGCATCATCTGGAAACCTGCCAACAGTACCAATTTTCAGCCCCCACCCAGACCTACAGAATCCAAAGCTTGGGTGAGAGGTGGAGGGACAGAGGGTCTGTGTTCGGACAAGCCCCCCAGGGGGATTCTGGCTCTCTGGCATTTCCATGGCAAGTAGGTCCTGATCTGTAGATGGAAATCTACAGATGTACTTGAGAATCAGAGACTTCAGAAAGGGGTGCCTGATGTCTACGACTGATTTCTCAGTATTTCAAAGAGCTGAAGAAAAAGGGTGTGTTTGTCCAGAGAAAGGCTGCTTAGTTTCATGAAACTGCCACTTTTCACAGTTGCTGCCTAGAAGCAGAACAACTTGGTTTAGAACTGCTTGTTCTCATCAAAAAGCACTGGCTAGTAAGTTTATGTGCCATTAATTAATCAAAGACAGGTATATGGATAATAATTCATATATATAGGGGTTTGGGGGGAGGAAGGCAAAACTGATTTAAATACAAGCTCTACAGTAGTCATGGGTATAACTGAAGTCTTGGGTGACTAAAGTTTTGGGAGCCATCCCTCTGGGTTCTGTCCTTGCTTTGCCATCTATTTCTGGTGTAGCCTTGAACAAGTCTGAGAGCCTTCCCATGTTCTCAGTTTCCCACTTACAAACAGGTTTAGCAATACTTGTCCTCTTGACTTTGCTTTCTTTTTTTTTTTTTTTTTTGGTCTTGTTGTATGGCATGGGGGATCTTAGCTCACCAACCAGCGATCGAACCTGCACCCTCCTGCATTAGAAGTGCAAAGTCTTAACCACTGGACCACCGGGGAAGTCCATTGGCTTTGCTTTTAAAGACAAATTGGACCAGGAGTATTTTTCTTCCAAACAAATGGGATCCATGCTATGCACGTGTGGTTACTACTTTGGAAACTGTCTCATCTCTTTAGGGTGGCAACAGATGGCCCATTCAGGACCTAAAGGATAGTCTCAGGGGGCCTGAAAATTGCCTTTTCCCAATGGAGCTTTGTAATATTACAGCCTGGCTTAGGGAATTCAATGCCTTCTACACGAATACTCCGGAATTTCTCAGAAGGGTCCACAGATATATTGATGTGAGGCCTGTATTACTGGTGCGCCAATGTCTAAGGAGCAAGGAACTAGAGATGAAGGAAAGAGTTGGTGGAAATAGAGAAGTTAGGATTTTGGACCCAAATGGGCTTGGTATGAAAACCGAGGAGGCTTTTTTCTCACTCCACATTGTAGATGTTAGGAGGGAGGGAAGGAGGACAGATGAAACCCTTGTGCCGTGTTCTGCTCAAACAGCCAACAGTGGGGGCGGGGGCGGTGCTGTGGGGAGAAGCCAAGTCAGATGAAGGCATTGAGGAAAGGAAGGAAGACTCTGCCCCGCCAGCTTCTCAAAACTATCAAGACGCTGCGTGTGCTGTGGGTGCAGGGACCGGCCCGTGACGCCTCTCGCTATTCAGGAGGAGGACCACAGAATCCAGGGATTTACCAAGGCTTTGCCGTAAGTATGTGGCTGCGGAGGCCTGGATTAGTCTGCAAAACAAATAAAGGCAGCACCATTCACACACAGCTCATTGTATCTTTCCATTCATCGACATCCATCAGACCATGGAACCAAGCTGCCCAGATGCTTCTTTCTGGCCAGCGGGCTTTCTTTGAGTCTCAGTGGAGAAGTCGTAGCCTTTTGGGTGCCCCCTGGGCCTCTGTAATCGACTTGAGTTCTCTAATGCCGTTTTCTAGATTCCAGGACAATCAACTCAATGTTCCTGCTTCTCTCCCCTGGATTCATAGAGAACAGCCCCAGTGTACTAGCAGAAGGAGAGAGAAAGTCATTTCTTTCCTTCAGATCTCCCAGAAACCTACTCCATGTAGTGCTGAGACGTTGTCCAATATTATTAACAGGCATAACTAAGCAGGAGAATTGAGAGAACATTCTAGACGGTAAGCTCTTTGAAACAGAATTCACGGCTAACTCTTCTGTGTTCCATGGGGATTTCTCCCAACAGATGGTCAAAATATCTACTCAACTGCTCTATGACTTTTTTTTTTTTTCATTGAAAACTCAGAGCTCTCTTTTTCTACACTAAGAATTCTGAAGGGGTTGGAATGAAACAGTATTTAAGATTGAACTCAGGAGATATGTGTTAGTCACTCAGTCATGTCCAACTCTTTTGTGACCCCATGGACTGTAGCCCACCACACTTCTCTGTCCATGGGATTCTCCAGGCAAGAATACTGGAGTGGGTTGCCATTTCCTTCTCCAGGGGATCTTTCCTGCCCAGGGATTGAACCCACGACTCCTGCTTTGCAGGCAGATTCTTTACCATCTGAGCCACAGCATTTACCCTCCAACCCAGGAGATTGGTGCTCAAAGAGAAGAATGTAGTGGAGAAAACCTGCATGAGAAATGATGACCAGACCTGAGCCTGCCCACAGGTGTCCAGGAAGGATAGGAGGTTGGGCTGTGTCCCAAAACAAGAAAAAATGAGAACCCTGATGTCCTCTTGCAGCCTTGAGCCTGATGGGGATGGTGGCAGAGCCATGCTTCTGAATTCCAGTTGATGGTGACAAGGAGGCAATTTGAAACTTTCCCCTTGAGATTCAGAGGTGGGATTCTGGAAGGGAGCCTGAACCATAAATTCTTAAAGTAATATTTCTACAATAATGTCAGGAGGCTAGTTCACTCAGGTTTCCCAACTCTTTTGAAAATGTGAATCTCACCACTGATACTATAAATGTGAAAGCAATCTTAGAAGCCAGCCTGGGGGTGTACTTCTGGCTGAGAGCACTTTTGTACTGTTTAAAGAGGCTCTGTGCTGGCTGCTACTCCAGGATCAAGAGATGTAGGTTTTGGCCTTAGCTGCTGCAACAGGAGGGGACTGCAATTTCTTCTTTTTGCAATGGGCAATGGGCCTTGGGTCAATCAATCTACAACTCAAGACTAATTCTGTCCAAGGAGAGCAGGTGTTTCTGTGAACAAACTAAACCAGCAGGCTACCTGGTAGTAACAGAAGGACAATGAACAAGTCACCTGGCCAGCAGCTCCCCACTTGAGAAATTTATAACAAGTTTGAAAATTCAGGGGGAGTACTGCAGTTATTTACGGTATTATGGACAATGGGAGGCCGTGTTATCATTTTACTGTGCATGCATTTAAAGTCTCACAGTTCAAGTTTGTAAATAGGATCGCTTTGGGCTCTGGCTTTGGGATGTTTGACGCAACTCTGAGGCCTCTCCAATCTCAGTTTCATGAAGGTTTAAAGACAGTGAGACATGGACTAGGGCAGGATTTTCAAACTCTGTTTGAAGAAGACCTTGGGGAAGAGAAACAGGGTTATCTAAGAGGGGTGAGGGGGCCGAGTGAGTGGGACAGAGGCCCCTGACCCTGTTCCAGCCAGTATGTGTGTGTGTGTGTATATATACACATAACACAATATACATTTAACTATTAGAAAACACCAAAAATCATCAAATTAGGTGCTCTCCAATGACGATCAGCTTTGCTTCCCTCCGTTCTACTCACTTTCTTCCTCCTTTCCTCTTTTCTTCTGCTTCAGAAAATTCAAATGAGAGAAGGAAGACATAAAAAGCCCTCTTGGAAAATATAACCGGTCCCACCTTCTGTGTTTCTTGTCACCTTTCCCCCTGAAATCTTGAGCCTCTACAAAGTACAGTTGTGCTCACAGTGGTCCCCACAGCGCCCAGCATACCACCCTGCACAGAGTCTGGGTCATCATGAAATATGTTGAAACTGATTGAGTAGAAAAGACCCAGAGACTGCGAGTTTCTGCTTCCTTCTCTGGAGCAACTGCCTTTACACACGTGTGCCTGGTGGTGGTGGGTGGCTGAGTGTTTAAGCTCTGGGTCAATGGGGCTACCATCTAGGCTCCCCATCTCAGCAGGTGCAGAGGCTTGTCTGGATCTGGCTTCCGCAGAAGTGCTAAGTCCCTGCGATCTAGGGGCTGGGCCTGCACGGGGCTGGGGGGATCTGGTGTGGCTTTGACAGTTTTCTACAGCAGAAGTGACATCCTTGGAGAGGAGGTGGCTGAAGACTTTGGGAAACTGATGCTGCTTAATCTACCTTTCTCATTTCGCTGAATTAAAAAGGAAACATCATTGCGTGACTCATAGGACTTTCCCCCAGCAACTGTCTTCAAGACACAATGGGCTATGGGTGCAAAATTTCTGTTATGCTAATTTCTGTTATGTTAATTTCATTAATATATACACTCTCTGATTCTGGAAATCCTGAAGAAAAGTGAAAAAAAGTGAAAGTGTTAGTCACGTAGTCATGTCCAACTCTGCAGTCCCATGGACTGTAGCCCATCAGGCTCCTCAGTCCACGGGGATTCTCCAGGCAAGAATACTGGAGTGAGTTGCCATTCCCTTCTCCAGGGGATCTTCCTGACCCAGGGATTGAACCTATGTCCGCTTATCTGCAGGTAGATGCTTTACCATTTGAACCACTGGGGAAGCCCCACACTATCTGATTCTGGAAATCCTGGATAACAACATATTCTATTTCCTTTGGACCCTATTCTGCAAATGGACATTTAATTTGCATACCTTACATAGGGGTGTTATGTAAAAATGTGCCTTCAGATTCATTCCTGTTTTTATTAGGTGTCTTATTTCTGAAATTTAACTCCAGAAACTTAAAAAAAAATTTTTTTTATTCTCCTCCAAATGGCAGCTGCAAGACCCAGGTTTGGATTATTTAAACATGTAGGTTAAACTTTAAATCAGTTGTGAACAGCTCGAGCAGATGTAAAGGTCCTGGGTCTCTCTACTTCAATTTCCTTTCCAGAATTAAGGAAAGCGATGCCCATGAAGGATTGCTGTTGTCATTGTTTAGTTGCCAAGTTGTGTCCAACTCTGTGGGACCCCGTGGACTGTAGCCAACCAGGCTTCTCTGTCCTTGGGGTCTCCTAGGCAAGAACACTGGAGAGGCTTGCCATTTCCTTTCCAGAGGATCTTCCTGACCCAGGGATCGAACCCAAGTCTCCTTCACTGGTAGGTAGGTTCTTTACCTCTAAGCCACCAGGGAAGCCCCTATGAAAGAACTGATTATTTTAATCCCACTGAAACTGACGTGTTCACCTTATATTTGAGGGCATGTGGTAGAGACGGTGGTCTGCTGAGAGGATCCTGGTGCAGAAGATCTGCACCAGTCTACATCCCACTGTTAGTGAATCGTTCTTCTAGATGGTGGTTAAACAAATTCCATTCTACACATTTGCAACAGAATTCAGAAATAAGACTGGTCTGGTCGGCTTTGAGAGCCAATGTATTTATCTGACTTGAAGCCTGTAGACTCCGGGTCTCTCCTCGTTTTAACACCTGCCTTGCTGGGCTGGCTAAGATGAAACAGGCCACACAGCCTTGTGCCTTTGGTTTCTCATTCTAACTGTACATTTGATCGAAGCAGCCTTTGAGTTGCAGGGTGAGATCTTCCTTTTGCGCTTAGCAAATCGCTAAAAAAAGTTGTGCTGCCACAGGTCACCTGCTGTTTATTCTTTGCAGGGCTGAGCCATGAACAAAGAACTTTCATCTGAACTCCCAAAGAAAAGAGCTTGAAATATTCTCAGTTCTTTGCTGGTTCTGAAGCACCGACTATACTTAAAATGTTTAGACTTTGGATCACAGGGCACCAAGGTTACTAACTGTAGGACATTCAATCAAGGGCAAATGCTTGCTTGTTGCATGCTTAACTATGAAGTCACAGTCTGGACAAGGACCTGGATTTCTGCAGGAGTCATTATGGATTTTGACTTTTAAAATTTTAATTAAAAAATTTTTAACTTCTGTGGGAAGAAGTTAGAAAGTATGACCTAAAGGAGCTTACATGGTGATTCCATTTATTTGGTACTTTTCCTGTTTTTATAGCTAACCAGAAGGTAGCTTCAAGTGCTAAACTTGAAGTTTTCAAGTTTCAAGGTGGGAAATTTCAAATATACCTTGCAAAAGATAGGATAATTCTTCTTCTCTGACCTAAATGATGGCCAGTAATTCAATGTTATACCATTTATACTAGAATGGTATTGCTGCTCATTATTCCAGAAAGGAAGCAACTGACAATATTCAATTAATTTGGGGACTCAAGTACTCAAATAGTTTGAAACCAAGGAGGTGAGAGAAAGATGATACAATTGACGCTTCCAGGAAGAACAGTGATTATGTCCAATTCTAAAAATAGAGGGGGATGGAGGCCCATAGAATTGTGTTTGTCTTGTAATCAAATCCACTACATTAGAATTTTAGGTAGAACCTCTATGAGTAAAGGGAAGCCCTGGCAGGTGAGTAGCATTTGGGACAAAGCCTCTAAGGTCTGGGATTCCTGCTGACCTAGAGTCCCTGAGGATCTGGGGAGACTGATCCATGAAATTGGATTATGACCTCTGAGGTGCTTTCCAGCTCCCAAATTGCACGCCGCCCTGCCACCCGCATATAGACCGGTCCATAAGAAACAGAGGTACTCACATGGTACGATGCCTTGGTTAGCCAGCTGTTCTTGGGTCCTTCTCTGTTGGAGTCGTAACTGTAAAACTTAGAAAAAGAAGTGTTAGTATGTGAGCTAGGCTAAGACTGATTGCGATCACCTCTCTTTGCCTCGTATCTTTCTTTGCCTGATCACTCTTCTCATATTATTTCTAGAGCAGTTCTGAAAGTCTGAAGTGTGTGAAGGACACTTGCATTTTGTTGTAGGGATGGACAAGAAAGGATGAGAGAAGCTGAGGAGTTGCAGGGTTTTCCAGCAAGTGAGTGACCACCAGAGACTAGAAGTCTAGTCTCCTCTTTGAAGTGAGTATTTTCAGTGTCACGCTCTGTCTCTCCCCGCTGTGCTACCTGGGAGATGAATACCATCAAATGCCGCCATGAGTTCAAAACAGGAGACCGAGTAAAGAAAGTTTGGTCTCGGAAGTGTCACCTGGGTTCAAATCCCACCTGGGATTGCCCTTTCCTGGGTGGATAACTCTGGGCAAGTTGTTCAACCTCTTTGACCCTCAGCTTTTTCATTTGTAAATGGGAACAATGCCCTGTGCGATTGCTATACTTTGATTAAAACACGTATGCAGGTTGCTTAGCAGAGTGCCTGGTACCATAAGTCATCAATAAATGGTAGTATTGGGACTTCCCTGGAAGCCCAGTGGCTAAGACTCCACGCGTCCAATGCTGGCGGCCCAGGTTTGATCCCTGCTCAGGNATGTCATTCTAGAAATTTCCATAAATTGCCTAGGAACCAATAAGTAGATCTGAGAAGATATTAAGTTTAGAACAAGAAGGAATCCTCAGTACATGCTGTTCTTTTCTGCACAATACTGAGATTAGTGATTTTATCTAATCATAAAAATATCAGCTCTCTATATTAAATTCTCTTCAAGACTGATATTAGCCCAACTTAGTTTTCTTGGTGGAGAAGGAAATGGCAACCCACTCCGGCATTCTTGCCTAGTGAATCCTGTGGACAGAGGAGCCTGGTGGGCTGCCGTCTACGGGGTCGCACAGAGTCGGACATGACCGAAGCAGATTAGCAGCAGCAGCAGCAACAGTTTTCTTGGTACAAACACAGATATTTATACTAATCAAGTTCCTTCTTTATTCAGAAGTTCTGGGCTCTCTGTTCTGATTTTCTCATCTGTCTGGCTTTTCCTGTCCCAGTTCTACACGATTTGAATTATTCTAGACTTAAGCATAGATGTTCATGCCTGGTAGTGAGGATCTTATATCAACCTTCTTTTATAAATGTGTCTTGACTACTCTAGCCTGCTTTCCCACCCGCCCCCGCAAATGAATTTTAGGATGTGAGTAGCAAGTTCTGCCATCACCTAAAGAACCTACCTCTCTGGAAGCAGAGGGGATACATTCCTTTAATATTCTATAAGTGTGAACCCTAATCAGCCAGGGAAGCATTATCCTGTTGAAGATTATTAAAGAATATATAGAAACTTCAGGGTCAAGAATAGTGCAAGACCAGGAATAGGTTCTCTGAATGCAGCTGGGACTGGGACTGGGTACCGAACTCAAGAATGGGAGCTAGAAGTACAATCCACAGTAGCCAAGATGTGGAGATAGCCTAAACGACCATCTACAGATAAATGGATAAATAAATCCATGCTATACACACACACGGGGATATTACTAAGCCACGGAAAAGAAAGAAAGCCTGCTATTTGCAGCAACATGGGTAGACCTCGAGATTCTCACACTAAGAGAAGTAAGTCAGAAAATGGCAAATAGCACATGATGCACTTATATTTGGAATCCAAAATACAACACAAAGGAGCACATCTGTTTGTTGGGGAGACATGTAGGAAACAGACTCCCAAACACGGAGGACAGCTGCCAAAGGCTGTTGAAGAAAGGGATGGATTGGGAGTTTAGGCTTATTAGATGCAAACTAGTATATAAACAATGGATAAACAACAAGGTCCTACTGTACAGCACAGGGAACTATATTCAACCTCCTGTAATAAACCATTGTGGGAAACAGTATGAAAATGAAGATTATATATATGTATATAATATATGAATCGACTTTGCTGGAGAGCAGAAATCAACACATTGTAAATCAACTCTACCTCAATAAAATACATTTTTTTTAAAGATGGTAGCTAGAATACGTGGAGAAGGCAATAGCACCCCACTCCAGTACTCTTGCCTGGAAAATCCCATGGATGGAGGAGCCTGGTAGGCTGCAGTTCATGGGGTCGCTAAGAGCCGGACACGACTGAGTGACTTCACTTTCACTTTTCACTTTCATGCATTGGAGAGGGAAATGGCAGCCCACTCCAGTGTTCTTGCCTGGAGAATCCCAGGGGCGGGGGAGCCTGGTGGGCTGCCGTCTATGGGGTCGCACAGAGTAGGACACAACTGAAGCGACTTAGCAGCAGCAGCAGCTAGAATATGTCTACACATCACTGGCTTGCAACCAGAACATGACAGTGGCCTGTGCCCAGCAGAGCAGAGCCAGCCAGGATGGGAAGGACCAGGTCTAGCTGGGCATGTCTCTCAAGAGTTTCAGGTAGAAGAGGAAGGAAATATGGGGATTGATGGATATAGTGANTAGAATATGTCTACACATCACTGGCTTGCAACCAGAACATGACAGTGGCCTGTGCCCAGCAGAGCAGAGCCAGCCAGGATGGGAAGGACCAGGTCTAGCTGGGCATGTCTCTCAAGAGTTTCAGGTAGAAGAGGAAGGAAATATGGGGATTGATGGATATAGTGACATTCCTCTTGTCACATAGACTTTGGACTCTAAACTTTAGCCTCATGGGTGCAAATTTCAAATGAAACAATTTGGATGATAAAATGGTAACTTCTGCCACACCAAACCCTATGTTTTAATGTATTTCTTCCATTGGAAGGTATCCTTTCAAATGAAGACTCAGAAGCCACTAAAACATGAAGCATGTTTCATTTTCACTGCTTCCTTGGTAACTAAGCACAAGGGACCTTCAGCCCAGTATCACTGTCCATAGTGTCTCCATAGCAACAGTCATGTAGGGTACCACTCTCACCAACACAGGTGAATGGCTCAGCCACGTCTCTGGTTAGGATGAGGCTCCTGAATGATCCCAGGCTCTGACAGCATCACACAGAGTTGTTGCCATGGTTTTGGTGAGAAGTATTGCTTTTCTGAGGATTACAAAACACTTTGTGTTCCAACCCCATGCTGGCTCATTCCTGACAGAGTGGAAAATGCGTCTCCTTGGCTGAAATGTTCCTCTTGAGTCCAGCCCAAAGATGACATTTTTAGGAAAGTTTGAGAAGAATCCTGGGGCTGTTACTGAGTCACGATAGAGTAGAAATGGATCTTTTCTATTTAAAGAGTTTTGTGCTACTGTTTGAAAATGTCACATTGCTAGGGAACAGTGGAAATGGAAAACTTTCCATTTGCCATCAACAAAGGAAGATCGTTACTGAATGTGAAGCAGAGGAGCTGAAGAGAAGTTCTGTTACCTGTCTGACCAAAATAGAAGGAGGCTGATGGGAACTTGATTTAATAATATTGGTCTGAACAAGCTTGAAGCTCTAAAACGGGATCACTCATCTGGAATGTAGCACACACAGTTTGAACTCCCACCCCCATCCCCCACTCCTACGAAGCTGTAGTTTAGACTGGTTCCAGAATCTCTCTGGATCGCAGTTTAATACAAAGCAAAAGAAGAGATTAGCTTAGCTTAGATCAGGATTAGCTTAATTTAGGATTTCCCCAATTTATCTTATATCAAGAGTCACCTGGGACCTGGGCGAGGAGGGGGGGTGGGAACCAGTATCTCTTTGGTACCTTTCCTGGAGACTATGGTCCAATTGTCCTGTGGTATATTGGAAATATATTTTAACAAACATCCTAGGAAATTCTGAGGAAAAAAAGTAGGTTTGAGAAATAGAAATAGGCAAATATACTAGTGAAAAAATGAGACCACGTTTTTATACTGTTTTGTGACTTTCTTTTTCATTGGTAATATACTGTCATCTTTTGGGGTCAGGGGTATATATATACACTATAATTTTTAATGACTACACAGTATCTGGTCATGCACCAATAACTGGTTAACAAATCTTTTATTTTACATTTAATTTTTCTTCCTGCGTAAGTGATGTATTTTTACTCCTACTGGGACTATTGGAGGGTTTCCCTTTCACTACATCCTTATTATCAATGATATTAAAGAAGAAAAGAGCCTTTCTAATTTGATTGGTATCCATTATACTTTCTAATAAGTCAGACACATGTTCATAGATTTGTGATTATTAGTATCTTTTCTTTTGTGAATGACTTGATAACAGTCTTTGCAAAGTTTTCCATTGGCATCACATTTTCTTATAGGTTTTGGGAGAGCTATTTTTGTCTGAAACACATTAAACATAGTCATATGTTGTAAATTCCCCCGGGGTTTTAGTTTCCACTCAGTTTTGAGTGCAATGGTTTTTGGCATTTAACATTTCTATATACAATCCTTTTAAAAGCTCTTTTATGACTTCTATCTTGGGTATATACTTTGGAAAATCCTTTTCATCTCCAGATTATATATTCATTTAAATGTTCTTATATCTTTAAGATTTGGGGTTTTGTATCTGACTTTGCAATGCATCTGGAGTTAAATTTGGTATATAGTATTAAAAAAGGTTTTCATTATTTTTACAAATTGTTAAGTAATTATTCTAACATAATTTCGAATCAAATGGATTTGAGATATCAATTTTGTTATATGCTACATATATAACCCTTGAATCTGTTTCTACTCTTTCTTTATATTCTGACCTCAATATTTTGTTTTGTTTGTTTACAAGCTGGATTTATTCCTGACTTAAATGTACGTTTTGTATGGCATGGGAGTCTGATTTGGGAAACCCTCAGCTCCTCAGTTGCATAATACTTGTGTAGATGACCCAATCCAAGCCTTCAGAATGATTCCCAAGTAATTACAAACAATAAAATTATCTTCTAAAAGTATACATTTTCTAGACTTTCAGCCGTAATACTAGATGCCAAAATACATGGAACTATATCAAAGTTTTGCGTGAACACAAATTAGAAATCTAGCATTCTCATCATACTCAGTCAAACAAGTGAAATCAGAATGTTACAAATTTTTTAGCTAGACAAAAACTCATAAAATTTCTCTATATTAATACTAATAATATTTCTATACATAAATATATATATAAAAGCTTCTCTTCACAGGGCTTTTCAGGTCTATTATATTCTTCTGGGCTTCCTATGTGGTGTTAGTGGTAAAGAATCCACCTGCCAATGCAAGAGATGTCAGAAATGTGGGTTCAATCCCTGGGTGGGGAAGATTCCCCTGGAGAAGGGCATGGCAACCCACTCCAGTGTTCTTGCCCAGACAATCCCATGGACAGAGGAGCCTGGCGGGCTACAGTCCATGGGGTCACAAAGAGTTGGACACGACTATGCAAGCATTTGCACACATATCCTTCTACTTCTCTGTATATTCATTCTCTTAATTTTTGAGAGTTTGATATTGAAATTCCACCTAAAAATCTCATTTTGTCTACTTATAAATAATTGTAATATATAGTGAAACTATATATAACCTTGTTCTGTATTTTCTGAGTCTCCTGTAAATGTGTCTTCATGCTTTCATAATTAAAAAAAATAAAAACTGAAAAATAAAGCAGCAGCTTCTATCAGCAGCGGAGGTGACATACCAAGTCGAGACGGTGCACTGTATTCATGGGCGTGTGTATGTACGGCAGGCAGGGAAAGCTTAATCCAGTGGAATCTGAGTCTGAATCAATCCTGAACTACTCGTGTTATCAGAAAAGGGAGAAGACAAAAGAAGAGAAAGCAAAGATGGGCTAACGGTACAAAGGGGAAGTCAAGAAGAAAGAGAGTAGGACAGAGGTTTCATTTTTTATTCTAAGAAGAGTATTTGTGTTTGTCTGGGTACTCCAGTGACGGCTCTCAGTTCGTCTGTATTTAACAGCATGTAAAAGATGGGGCTAGATTAGGAGCATATGAGGTCCTGCTCCAGAAAGGAAGCAAGAGATGGGCCCAGTGTCTCAGTGTTTCCCAACTCTTTGGCAATTGTGAATTCTTGTTTATTACTTTCTGTCTAGAATGTGACATGGGCCCATGCAGTTGTATCACACACAGAGTCCCAAAGACATTGCTGGGATCTGTGCACTAAACTTTTATTTGGCCCATCATCTTTATCCTTACCCACCACTCCTCCCATGCTGCCATGGAAACAATGGCTTCCTAAGACCATGATAGTATTGGTATTTGATTGATTTTCTGTTCCACCCTTCTGTCACTCAGCTTTTTTTTNCACACAAAGAGTCCCAAAGACATTGCTGGGATCTGTGCATTAAACTTTTATTTGGCCCATCATCTTTATCCTTACCCACCACTCCTCCCATGCTGCCATGGAAACAATGGCTTCCTAAGACCATGATAGTATTGGTATTTGATTGATTTTCTGTTCCACCCTTCTGTCACTCAGCTTTTTTTTCTTTCCCTACCAAATTCTCCATTTTTCTTAAGTGACTCTCTCTCGGCCTCATCTCACCCATGATCTCTGTGCAGATAACTTGCCATCACCTCTACAGCCTCTAAGAATGGTCATATTTTCTAAAAGAACCCCCGAATGCATGGACTAGCAAGATTTTTTTCCCCAAATTTTAAATTGTATTGAAAGATAACAAACATCATAACCTAACTTGTATTTATTTTACATTTAGTAAGTCATTTTGGGGTGAGAGGAGAAATAAATTTTAAAAAAAATCTCAAAGAAGGTGAATGATAAACAGAAGACATGCTAAACCAATCATACATTCATCATCCATATGAATATATATATTCAAANGCCCCAGACAAGAAAGATCACTAAATGGAAATCCCAGCTTTCTCCTTTTGTCCCAAGGTAAAATTTAGGCATTGTGAAGATTCCTTCTGACTCTGATATACTGTTTGGAGGGACAGATTAGGTGAGAAAATGACACAAACTTCATATGCTTTATGGTACTCACTAAGTAGTCGTTTGTGTGCTGTAGCTTCCAAACTGGTTTCTAGAATTCTCAGAAAGGTATTTCGTCCCTGTATGTTGGTGTCATCCCAGTGTCCCTGGGATGAACAGGGCCTGAAGCTTCCAAAATTGCTGTGTCACTCTCACCTATCATCCAACTTACCTTTTTCTTAATTTGGTATCACTTTATTGCTATAAGGTTTCGCCTGCTTCCAGAGCTCTGCCAAAATTGGTGCTGACATTCTGTATTTCTTCATCAGTTTAGTTTGTGAAGGGACTGAAGGTTGGAGCTACCTCCTCTGCTGTGTTTTCACTGGACAGTTGCTTTTGATCTGCATCTTGTATATGAATAGGATTTCAATAGGTGCCAGTTGACTCTTACCTATTGAAATCCTATTCATAACAAGAACTGAACTGTGATGCCTACAATAGGCATTCCCAGTGTAGATGGGAAAGTGTATGACAAGTGTTCTTAAGTAACATGTAAAGCATGGAACCTCACTTCTGTCAGAAATAAAAGAGAAGAAATAAGTTTTGGTGAAGATGTAGAAAAGGAAAAACTTACGCAGTGTTGGTGGAAATATACTTGGTACAACCACTATGAAACATTATGGTGGTTCCTCAAAAAATAATCCAGCGATTCTACCTCTGCACATTTATCCAAAAAAAAAAAAAATGAAAACACTAAATCCAAAGATATATATGCTTATCCATGTTCACTGTAGCATTTTTCTGGCCACAACTTGCAGCTTGCAGGATCTTAATTCTCCAACCAGGGACTGAATTCATGCCCTTGGCAGAGAAAATGTGGAATCTGAATTACAATATCTAATATATGGAAGGTTCTCTGGTAGCTCTGATGGTAAGGGATCTGCCTATAATGTGGGAGACCAAAGTTTGATCCCTGGGTCAGGAAGATCCTCTAGAGAAGGGAATGGTAACCCACTCCAGTATTGTTGCCTGGAAATTCCATGGACAAGAGGAGCCTGTTGGACTACAGTCTATGGAGTCACAAAGAGTTGGACAAGACTGAGTGACTAGCACACATACGATATGGAAGCACATATCCACTGAGGGATGAAAAGATAAGATGTGATACATATATCTATATTTATACCTATCTTTCCACTTGTAACCATATGATCCATTAGAGGGTATGAAGCTAAGTGTAAAGCATAAGGAATATAGTCAGCAATACTGCAATAACTTTGTATGGTGACCTGTGGTTACTAGAATTATTGTGATCACAATAATTTCATAATGTATAAAAACACTGAATCACTATGTCATATGACTGAAACTAAAATAATATTTTGTAAAAAAAATGTTCTCACCACAAAAAAAGAAAAATAAAGCATGGCGTGTATTCCAGGACAAATTATGTAAAGCATATTAAGTATATATTTTATGCATATATTAACATTATCATGAAGGTAATGATAACTTGAATCATGACCTTGTGATAGCTAGGCAGTCATTCTTTTAAGAAAAGTTTTAACAGACATAGAGGGAGTCAGTTCAAATACATAAAACAGCAGAGAATATGAGTAGTGTCTGCCCTTCCTGTTAGTTTTGACATCACTTTTGTAACAAACAGAGGCTGTTTTTATCTTGAATACTAGGCTCAGCCCTGCTCTAGCCTCTAGGACTTATACTCAACATAGAGTTCATTGTTCCAATGGTCCCTAGTATTCTTTATCCATTCTTTCTTTTTAGTGAATGCAATATTTCTAAAGCATAAACATTCATAAAATATCCTTTCATGACCTTTAATTGCTCTCAGAATAAATTTTAAACTTTAATGGATGGCTTCCCCCAATTCTTTTATGATTTGACCTTTTGATTATTCATCCATCCTCATCTTTTGCCATTATTTACATTGCTTTCATAGTCTAGTCATATGTCTGTTCCCTGCTCTTCAGTTTTCTAGTCTTTGCTTATATAATGTTCTTTTTTCCTTTCCATCATAGCTCTTTATATCTCCTGTTTGCCTCATATTGATGTCACTACCCCATTCATCATGCCCAAAACACGTTAGGTGTCATTCTTTTGGATTCTACATCTTCCTTTTCATTTATGGTGTGTTGTATGTTTCATATTTTTGTCTGTATCTCTACCAGAGTATAAAACTGAATGTAACAACTTTGAAATCACCACTGTGATATCTATTCCTAGAAAAAGAGCTGAAATTTTTAATTGATTAATGTATTATATCATGTGAGCATCTTGGTTTTAAATAATTGAAACTGTAACAATAACTACAACACTGAAATGACAACATACTTTAACACTAAAAGTTGTTGATTGATTTATAGTTTAGAAGGAACCTGACTGCTGCTTTGGATAGAGCCAAATACATACCTGTGAGAATAGACAAGGCTGTGGTTTTTCCTGCCCCATTTTGTCCTAGGAGAATAGTGATCTGTCCCTTATATAAGTTCAAAGACATATTGTTTATTACTACTTTGTCACCTAATTCCTGTGGAATAAAGAAAAGAATAACTTGATATTTGTTACTTATCACTTATGAAAGACACTTACGTCTTATCCTTAGAAGAAACATCATATCATCATACTCACATTGTATAAAGAAGATGATACTGTCAACAAGGAACAATACATGTAGGTGCACTGAGTTTGTATACTAGTCAAAATAAATATGAAGTCTTGGTGGTATGTATATCTATCTACACTTGGTAAGGAAAATGGAGACCTTTTTATATTTTATGTATAAAGAACATCATATTGTAATTATGGGTTTACTAAACTGTAGCAGGATCTAGGAAAGCTTACAGAAACTGCCATCAATGAATGGAAAAGCTGATGCCATGATTTCAGCCAGAAGTTTAGTTATTGATAAAAGCTTGATGGCTCAGCTGGTAAAAAAAATCTATGGGCAATGCGGAAGACCTAGGTTTGATCCCTAAGTTGGGAAGATCCCCTGGAGAAGGGAAAGGCTACCCACTCCAGTATTCTGGCTTGGAGAATTCCATGGACTGTATAGTCCATGGGGTTACAAAGAGTCGGACATGACTGAACGACTTTCATTTCACTTCAAAAGCATGTCCAGAAATTCTTAAGATTCCAAACAGCAGCTCAAATATGGTCCATTATCTGTTTTTGTATGGCAAAAAGAACACACACACACACACACAAAAACTAGGAACAGCTTTTTATACTTTTAAAGACTTGGTAAAAAATACAAAACAGAATATTTGACAGACACTATGTGGATCATGGAGCCTAAAATATTTATTTGATCCTTTATAGAACATGCTTGATAAACTTTCAGAAGGGTCTTTTGAAAATTCCTGCTATAGTTGACTTTTGAACAACATGGGGGTTAATTCACGGATAATTTATAGTTGGTCTTCCATATCTGTGCTTCCTGCACATTGAATGATTCAACCAACCATAGACTGCATAGTACTATGTATTTACTCCTGAAAAATATCCACATTGAAGAGATTAATGTATGGCAAAAGCCAACACAATATTGTAGAGCAATTATCCTCCAATTCAAGAAAATTAGAGATACCAAGGGAACATTTCATGCACAGATGGGCACAATAAAGGACAGAAATGGTATGGACCCAACAGAAGCAGAAGATATTAAGAGGTGGCAAGAACACAGAACTACACACAAAAAAACTTAATGCCCCACATAACCATGATAGTGTGATCACTCACCTAGAGCCAGACATCTTGGAGTGCAAAGTTAAGCGGGCCTTAGGGAGCATCATTACAAATAAAGCTAGTGCTAGTGGAGGTGATGGAATTCCAGCTGAGCTGTTTCAAATCCCAAAAGACGATGCTGTAAAAGTGCTACTTTCAATATGCCAGCAAATTTGGAAAACTCAGAAGTGGCAACAGGACTGGAAAAGGTTGGTTTTCATTCCAATCCCAGAAAAGGGCAATGTCAAAGACTATTCAAACTACCACACAATTGCACTCATTTCACATGCTAGCAAGACAATGCTCAAAATCCTTCAGGCTAGGCTTCAACAGTACATGAACTGAGAACTTCCTGATGCACAAGCTGGGTTTAGAAAAGGCAGAGGAATCAGAGATCAAATTGTCAGTATCCACTGGATTATAGAAGAAACAAGAGAATTCCAGAAAAACATCTACTTCTGCTTCATTAAAGCCTTTGACTGTGTCAATTACAACAAACTTTGAAAAATTCTTCAGAGATGGGACTACCAGATCACCTTACCTGTCTCCTGAAAAACCTGTATCAAGGTCAAGAAGCAAAAGTTAGAACCAGACATGGAACAATGGACTGGTTCAAAATTGGGAAAGGAGTACATCAAAGCTGTATATTGTCACTCTGCTTATGTAACTTATATGCAGAGTACATCATGTGAAATGCTGAAATGGATGAAACACAAGCTGGAGTCAAGACTGCTGGAGAAATATCAACAACCTCAGATATGCAGATGATACCACACTAATGGCAGAAAGTGAAGAGGAACTAGAGCCTTTTGGTAAAGGTGAAAGATGAGAGTGAAAAAGCTACTAAAGACTCAACATTCAAACAACTAAAATCATGGCATCCAGTCCCATCATTTCATGGCAAACAGAAGTGGAAACAGTGACAGACTTTATTTTCTTGGGCTTCAAAATCCCTGTGGACAGTGACTGCAGCCAAAAAACTAAAAGACCCTTGCTTCTTGGAGGAAAAGCTATGAGAAATCTAGACAGCATAATAAACAGCAGAGTCATCACTTTGCCACAAAGTTTTATATAGTCAAAGCTATGGTTTTTCCAGTAGTCATATACGGATGTGAGAGTTGTATCACAAAGGAGGCTGAGTGCTGAAGAATTAATGCTTTTGAACTGTGGTGCTGGAGAAAGTTCTTGAGAGTCCCTTGGAGAGCAAGGAGATCAAATCAGTAAATTCTAAAGTAATTCAACTCTGAATATTCATTGGAAGGATTGTTGTTTTAGGATTTCAAATCCTAAAAGATGATGCTGTGAAGTGATGTACTCCATATGCCAGCAAATTTGCAAAACTCAGCAGTGGTCACAGGACTGGAAAAGGTCAGTTTTCATTCAAATCCCAAAGAAAGGCAATGCCAAAGAATGGTCAAACGATTGCACAATTGCATTCATTTAAAAAACGAAGCTCATGGCATCTGGTCCCATCACTTCATGGCAAATAGATGGGGAAACGATGGAAACAGAGACAGACTTTATTTTGGGGGGTTCCAAAGTCACTGCAGATGGTGACTGAAGCCATGAAATTAAACGAAGCTTGCTCCTTGGAAGAAACGCTGTGACCAACCTAGACAGCATATTAAAAAGAAGAGACATTACTTTGCCAACAAAGGTCTGTCTAGTTAAAGCTATGGTTTTTCCAGTAGTCATGTATGGATGTGAAAGTTGGACTGTAAAGAAAGTTGAGCACCGAAGAATTGAAGCTTTTGAACTGTGGTGTTGGAGAAGACTCTTGAGAGTCCTGTGGACTGCAAGGAGATCAAACCAGTCAATCTTTAAGGAAATCAGTCCTGAATATTCATTGGAAGGACTGATGCTGAAGCTGAAACTCCAATACCTTCGCCACCTGATGCGTAGAACTGACTCATTGGAAAAGACTCTGATGCTGGAAAATATTGAAGGCAGAAGAAGAGGACAACAGAGGATGAGATGGTTGGATAGCATCACTGACTTGATGGACATGAGTTTTAGCAAGCTCTGGGAGTTTGTGATGGACAGGGAAGCCTGGTGTGCTGCAGTCCATGGGGTCGCAAAGAGTTGGACAAGACTGAGTGACTGAACTGAACTGAACTGACAGTTACATTTATACATGTGTGCTAAGTCACTTTAGTCGTGTCTGACTCTTTGCAACCCCATGGACTGCAGCAGCTAGGCTCCTCTGTCCATAGGATTTTCCAGGCAAGAATACTGGAGTGAGTTGCCATGCCCTACTCAAGGGGATCCTCCCAAGCCAGGGATTGAACAAGCATCTCATGCCTCCTGTATTGGCAGGTGGGTTCTTTACCTCTAATGTCACCTGGGAAGCCCCCATAGTATACACGTATATTAATCAGGTGACGTTTAAGTAGTATAATTAGCTTTTTGGATGTTAATCAAAGCTCAACAGTGTGGTTTTAAAAAACACATGGATACTGCCTAGTCGATGTTGTTCTTTTCAAATACAATAAATTATACAAACATTCAGAAAATATGTTAATTTGAAAATTAAAACCAATAACCTGAAAGTCTTAGTGTTATTATAGTAAAACAGAATCCAATAATAATAATAAAAGGTAAGTGGTGTGGTTACATAAACAACAATTAGAGTAGATTTAAGAGAGAAAAATAATGCCAAAGAAAAAAATGTCATTTTATAATCATAATGAGATTAGCTTTTCAAGAAGACATAATATTACTAAATGTTTATATACCCAATAACCAAATTCAAAATACATGAGGCAACAATCAATAGAACTACAAACAGAAATAGAAAAATGCAACTATTTTCAAAGACTTTGGTACTTTCCTCTCAATTACTGTTAGAATATGTAGAATCAGTAAGGCTATAGAATACTTGAAGAGTTAACAATGAACTTGTCCTAATTGACATTTTTTTATTAATTCACTTAACAGGAGCAGATTACACATTATTTTCAAGTACTTATAAAATTTATTTAGATAGATGATTGACTGAAAACAATAAGAATCAACACATTTAAAAGAACTGAAGTCATACAAAGTGTCTTTCTTTGACCATAATCAGAGTTAAATTAGAAATTAATTACTAAAAAGATCTCAGGAAAATTCCCCAAGTAATTAGATACAAAATAATACATGTACAAAATCTCTTCTGGAAAACTGAAAAGGAGGAAATACTTCCTAACTCACTATATGAGGCTATCATTATCCTGGTATTAAAATGAGAGAAATACCTTACAACAAATGAAAAGAGACCAGTATCTATGACAAAAATCCTAATTAAAAACACTCTAAACAAAATTTAAGAAAATTGAAACCATTAAAAAAGACAATAAAAAGATTCATTTCTGGGAAGTAAGCATGAAGAGCTCCATAGACCCACTCCACAGTGGAACAAGAAATCCTGGTAAAAATTTAAAAAACATGTTTCATGTTGAGGTTTGATAGAAAACTACAAAATTCTGTAAGCAATTATCTTTAGTTAAAAAATAATAATAAAATACATAAGTTCAGAACTGAAAAACAAACAAACAAATAAACAAACAAACAAACAAAAAAACCACTTAAAGCCTCCAGAAACTGATCTGAGAAAATACAGCAAATGGAGACACATTTAAGAAAATCTACTATAACTTGGTAAGAATAGCAAAGGTCTATGTTATTTAACATTTAATTGCTCTATTAATAGTTTGTTATCTAGTTTCCTTCTTTCCTTCAGTGTCCACTTATTCCTCAATATTCTCCACTCTGTGGAAAATATCTTGGATTTGTCCACTTCTTTTAATATTTATTGCTATGACCTTTGTTCAGTTACCATTATTTCTTAAGCAAAGGACCATTGGTCTTTGTCTCCTACACTTCTCCTTCTTAACTTCTCAATTTCCAACATCCCATTTCCCACAATGTAGTCAAAATGATCTTAAAATATATATATATCCTCTAGCCAAATAATGGCTTCTCAATGAAGCCATTTACTAACACTCTTTTGCCTCCAAGTAGTTTTTTTTTTCTTTTTCCTATTCCTTGAACACATTGACAGGGTAACAGGTAGGAAGACTAGGGGTCCCCAAGAGGCAGGAGGAAATAAACTGCAAGTGGAAGACATTTTTTTCCTAATCCTATGCTGTCATGACAACTCCTGGTTCCACTTGAACTTTTCTCAAACCTTGAGCCAACGAATGTGTTTTTCTTATGGAAATGTTTTTCTTAAGCTATCTTAATGAAACTATGTATTTGTCTTAGAATCTGCCTTTCTTCAAATCCATTTCCACCAAGACTAACCTTTTTCTCAAACCTTGAATTGCTAATGGCTCTACAAACCAGTATGTCTTACACATGGAAATGTTCTCTTAAGCTCTGTTAATGAAATTATGTATTTGCTTGGAAATCTGCCTTTCTTCAAGATTCATGTCAATTGTTTTATGGCTGGGATGACTCACTTTGTGCCAATGCTATCTCAAAATGCATGCTGTGGGAGAGGGGCCAGGTGCAGCTCTCTCAGTTTTGAGGTGTTTCTTTTATCTAATTAGCAACTTGCTAACAGATATATAACTCCTTGCTAAAAACTAGCAAGGGGGCACTCTTTCTGTCCCCTTCTTATGTCTATATTGGAAAGTTTTACTATCCCTTTTATACTTTAATAAAACTTTGCTACACAAAAGCTCCTAGTGATTGAGCCTCGTCTCTGGCCCCATATCAAAATCTTCTTTCTGGAAGTCACGAATCCGGGCATAGCTCACGGCTTGCAGCAGCAATCTTTCAACATGAAAGTCTTTCTCACCTCAGGGTTTTCAAATTTGTGATTTTCCTAACATGAGTGTTTTTCCTTTAGCTTTTCAAATAATTGACTCTTCTCATTCTCTAGTTCAAAGGTTATCTCTTCAGAGAGGTTTTGTTTTAACTGCCTTTCATGATATCCTCTCCAACCACACACCCAAATGTTCTTATTGCATTATTAAGTTTATTTTCTTCAGAGAATTTTATTACAAAATTCAAATATCACTTGCTGCCAAATCCATTAGAGGAGATTAAAAATAAGCTCAATGGGTAGAGCAAATAAGATCACATACAGAACATATATTTCAGATGAGGACTATATTAACTATGATTCTTTATTAAGTATCTCATTTGATTTCTTGGAATAGCTAGTTACAAACAATCCTAATAGTAGTATGTAATATTCAGTCTTTGTAAGAAAAAGACACTTTTGAAACAATACCTTGTACAAATGTTTGATCTTGATACCAGCCACCAAACCAGTAGGTTCAGCCTCAAAATACTTGTTTTGAGTTATCTCAGAGTCATTCATTTCTTCTTTTTTAATTTTAATTCTTGGTTTGCTGAACCAGTATGAGCGCTACAAAGAAAGCCAAAGTGAAATTACCAAAGTGAGCATTAAGAAATGAAGCACTCTATCTGAACAGTCTTATAACAAGTAAATCAACTGAGTCATTGTCAGAAAATAAGTAAAGTGAAGAAAAGTCCAGGATCAGGAGCCTTCGCTGGTGAATTCTACCAAACATTAAAATGAGTTTACAGCAGTCCTTCAAGTCTTCCAAAAAGTATAAGAGCAGGGAACATTCCATAATTCATTATTATATGGTCAGTGTTACCCTGACAGCAAATCCAGATAAAGAGATCATAAAGAAAGTAACTAATATCCAATATCTCTTATGACTATATATGAAAAAATCAACTACTAGCAAACTGAATCTAATAAGCATAACAAAAGAATTATACATCACGATAAAGTGTGATTTATCCCAGGAATGTAGGGGTGTTTCAACAAAAGAAAGTCAATCAATGTAATATATCACATTAATAGAACAAATGGAAGGAACACATGTGGTCATCTCAACTGATGGAAATAAAAGCCTTTTACAAAGTGTTTCAAGATAAAGAAGAAAACTATATCAAAATGATAAATGATAACAAAATGATATCATTGATCTATATTTCTGTCTTTGTGCCAGTACCATACTGTCTTGATGACTGTGGCTTTGTAGTAGAGCCTGAAGTCAGGCAGGTTGATTCCTCTAGTTCCATTCTTCTTTCTCAAGATTGCTTTGGCTATTTAAGGTTTTTTGTACTTCCATACAAATTGTGAAATTATTTGTTTTAGCTCTGTAAAAAATACTGTTGGTAGCTTGATAGGGATTGCATTGAATCTATAGATAGCTTTGTGTAGTATACTCATTTTCACTGTATTGATTCTCCCAATCCATGAACATGATATATTTCTCCATCTATTTGTGTCCTCTTTGATTTCTTTCACCAGTGTTTTATAATTTTCTATATATAGGTCTTTTGTGTCTTTAGGTCAATATATTCCTAAGTATTTTATTTTTTTGTTGCAATGGTGAATGGAATTGTTTCCTTAATTTCTCTTTCTGTTTTCCCATTGTTAGTGTATAAGAATGCAAAGGATTTCTATGCGTTGCTTTTATATCCTAAAACTTTACTATATTCATTGATTAGCTCTAGTAATTTTCTGGTGGAGTCTTTAGGGTTTTCTATGTAGAGAATCACATCATCTGCAAGCAATGAGAGTTTTACTTCTTATGGAACAAAATAGAAAGCCCAGAGATAAATCCATGCAACTATGGATACCTTATCTTCAACAAAGGAGGCAAGAATATAAAATGGAGAAAAGACAATCTCTTTAACAAGTGGTGCTGGAAAAACTGGTCAACCACTTGTAAAAGAATGAAACTAGAACACTTTCTAACACCATACACAAAAATAAACTCAAAATGGATTAAAGATCTAAACATTTAAGACCAGAAACTATAAAACTCCTAGAAGAAATCATAGGCAAAACACTCTCCAACATAAATCACAGCAGGATCCTCTATGACCCACCTCCCAGATATTGGAAATAAAAGAAAAAATAAACAAATGGGACCTAATTAGAATTAAAAGCTTTTGCACAACAAAGGAAACAACAAGCAAGGTGAAAAGACAGCCTTCAAAATGGGAGAAAANAAGAAATCATAGGCAAAACACTCTCCAACATAAATCACAGCAGGATCCTCTATGACCCACCTCCCAGATATTGGAAATAAAAGAAAAAATAAACAAATGGGACCTAATTAGAATTAAAAGCTTTTGCACAACAAAGGAAACAACAAGCAAGGTGAAAAGACAGCCTTCAAAATGGGAGAAAATAATAGCAAACGAAGCAACTGACAAAGAATCAATCTCAAAAATATACGAGCAACTCCTGCAGCTCAATTCTTGAAAAAAATAAATGACCCAATCAAAAAATGGGCCAAAAAACAAACATTTCTCCAAAGAAGACATACAGATGGCTAACAAACATATGAAAAGATGCTCAACATCACTNTAAAAAAAAAAAAATTCCCAGAATGATTTATTTTCAAGAAAATGGAAATAATAAAACATAAAACAGTAGAGTTGTATAAAATCCTACATTATGTATGAAATACCTACTCTAAAATTTACTGAAAAGTATAACTGATGACTGTCAAGAGTATTCTATATGAATATAAGAATTTTGATTCTGGTGTGAGTTGTAGTGATTAAGGACAAGATTGGCAGGACACAACACTTTCCTCTTAGATTTTGCTTACAAAGTGCAGCACCCTGTGAGGAAACCCGTGGGGTGAGAGCCACTCACCAAGCCAACCAAATAATAATGGTTGACACCAGATAGAAACTGATGACAAAATGGAAGATATTTGTTAAAGGTAATTTTTACTTAAGTTATTACTGCAATATTTTCTCACCGTAGTTAGAAAAGTGTCTCTCACAGTCATTTAGACTTTATAACAGTAAGATCATCTCAGTGTCTAGGAGGATCCTTACCCTCTTTAAGAAATAGACATACAACATGCATTTGATCATTTAGCAGCAATTTTGGCTTATTAAGAGATGATTTCAGAAGGAGGGGCATATGACTAACCAAGGCTCTTCAGAATGTTTATATGATCTATTAAGAAATCATTGCCACTGACTCATGTTTACAATAGAAAAATAGTCTATACAAAATTGTAAGAAGGCAGTTGAAAAAAAAAAGTCTGCCTTTCTTAGAAGGCATTACTGTCCCAGCATTACTGAGATAGACACAGAGTTGTCTTATCGTTTCTTCCAATGCCTGCTTGAATAAAGCAGCTGTGCCACCATTAAACATTCTTCTATGAGGTACGCTTAAGCAACCTCTAGTCTGTCTCTATTAGGAATATTCTTCAGAAGACATCTTTATTTTTCCAAACATTAGTTTAATTCTTCAGAATAGATTTCCTACTGAAAATGAGTTTTCTGAAATGAAACTACTAGATTAAATGGTGTGAATATTTTAGATTTCCTACTGAAAAGGAATTTTCTGAAATGAAATTACTGGATTAAATAGTGTGAATATTTTAAAGCTCTTCTCAAACATTTTTCTAAGTAGCTTTCCAAAAGAGTATTTATTAATTTACCTTATTGAGACACATATACTCCAATGTTCATCACAGCACTGTTTATAATAGCCAGGACATGGAAGCAACCTAGATGTCCATCAGCAGATGAATGGATCAGAAAGCTGTGGTACATATACACAATGGAATATTACTCAGCCATTAAAAAGAATACATTTGAATCAGTTCTAATGAGGTGGATGAAACTGGAGCCTATTATACAGAGTGAAGTAAGCCAGAAAGAAAAACACCAATACAGTATACTAACACATATATATGGAATTTAGAAAGATGGTAGCAATAAGCCTGTATGCGAGACAGCAAAAGAGACATAGATGTATAGAACAGTCTTTTGGACTCTGTGGGAGAAGGCAAGGGTGGGATGACTTGGGAGAATGGCATTGAAACATGTATAATATCATATAAAAAACGAATCGCCAGTTTAGGTTGGATACAGGATACAGGATGCTTGGGACTGGTGCACTGGGATAACCCAGAGGGATGGTATGGGGAGGGAGGTGAGAGGGGGATTCAGGATTGGGTTATTTAAATAAAGTTAAAAAAAATTTACCTTATACCAGCAATGTATGAAATATCATTTTACTCCTGGATGAAAAGTGAAAAGTGAAAGTCGCTCAGTCCTGTCCAACTCTTTGCTACCCGGTGGACTCTATACAGTCCATGGAATTCTCCAGGACAGAATACTGGAGTGGGTAGTCTTTCCCTTCTCCAGGGGATCTTCCCAACCCAGGGATCAAACCATGATCTCCCGCATTGCAGGCAGATTCTTTACCAACTGAGCTATGAGCAAGCTGCTAATAAGACTACATTACCTTTATTTGTGTTTATTTCATCCCTTGCAAGCTTGAAAATTGTTGCCACTATTTGTCCACAGTGTTCTGTGTGTGTACTTGGTTTTTAATTCTTGTCTTTTTGGATTATCTGTCCCAGCTCAGTCTCAACTGCTCACCTCCTCTTTGTTGCTTTGTGTAGGCTCCCATGATTCATTCAGCTACTGGGTAGATGAAAAGTCCCCAGTGGGGCCTGACCAAACCCCAGCGATCAAACGCCTTGCCAGGATCTCGTTCGTGAAGAAGGTCATGAAGAAATGGTCTGTGACTCAGAACCTGACATTCCGAGAACAGCTGGATGCTGGGATCCGTTATTTTGACCTGCGTGTGTCTTCCAAGCCAGGGGACACCGACCAGGAAATCTACTTCATTCACGGGCTTTTTGGCATCAGGGTCTGGGATGGACTGATGGAGATCGACTCATTCCTCACACAGCACCCCCAAGAGATTGTCTTCCTGGATTTCAACCACTTCTACGCCATGGATGAGGCCCATCACAAACGCCTGATTCTCCGGATCCAGGAGGCCTTTGGAAGCAAGTTGTGCTCAGCCTGCAGTGTGGAGAGCATGACGCTGCGGAGGCTGTGGGAGAAGAAGTGCCAGGTAGGAAGGAACAGAGAGAAACTTCCAAGGGCAAGAACGGAACTCTTCCTGCTTTTTTTGGGTCACTCTAAGACATCTAATTCCAGGGCCCTTAGGGTAGAAGGCATAGAGTGTTTGTGATAATAAAAATTTCGTTCCTGGGCTCTCAGATGGCTCCAAGGGCTCCCCTGGGTACCACTGAACCGGGATTGATACCTGCCAAATATTTACTACTTGTTTGGCAATGGTTGAGCATCTAAGTTGACTTTGAATGACCTGGCCAGAACCAGCCCAAGGCAGAGTTGTGAAATAGGACCAGTTGGCCATTGCCATTTTTCTATCTCCCATCCAGTCTGTTCTCCTTGTTCCTCTTAGGGATAATCTGTCCCATTGTGCCTTCAACTCAATGTCAGATCATCCCTGACAAGTGTAAATTGATAGGTAGAAGCGTTAGCTGACAAAGGGCACAGGAAGTGATTCATCTCAGAGGTGTTAACATTTTTAAAGGCTTTTGGGTCAGTGGGGGAGACAGAGTTAAGGAAGGAAAAGCCCAGAAGGGATCAAGGCTGGAAGAGCACCCCCAAGTTGAGAAGAGCCCCAAACTTAGACCCATGATGCAGAAACTCGGGAAACAGAGTGTGAGCTTCAGATAAATTCTTCTCTGGTCCCAGAAGTTGGTGATGGTGGGAGAGGAGAGCTTTAGAAATGGTCAGGCTCCAATATAGACTCTTTAAAAAGGAAGGGGGGAAAAAAAAAGACCTTTCATTCACAGTTGCTCCCTTACTCATAGATGCATTAACCAAAACATCTTCAAGAGGCAGTTATTTTTGGACCGAGAGAAGAGCTTTTAATTAAAAATCAATTTAAGATTATTCATGTGCAAATATATGTTGAACACAAGTATGTGCCAAGCTCCAAACTAAGCACTTGGGTTAAATCAGTAAATAAAACAAAGACCCTTGCCCTGATGGAGATTTCATTCAGGTGGAGGGAGATATATCATAGGTAATAAATGTGATAAATACAGTATATAAAATGTTAGAAAGTCATGCAATGGAAAAGAAAGGCAAGCAGTGTAGGGGGGAACCAGGGTTCTGTGGGTTGGAGGGTCGCTCACAATTTAAAATAGTTTGATCAGAGTAGCCTTTGTTGAAAAGATGGTATTTGAGGGAGTAAATCTATTGGGGAAAGAGCTTTCCCAGCAGAGGAACCAACCAGAGCAGAGCCCCAAAGCAGGAAGGCACCCGGCATTGTTGAGGAAAAGCAGGAGCTGTGGGGCTGGAAAGCAGAGCAGCAGAGGAAGGCAGAGAGATGATAGGGGATCGTGGGGACCTTGTAAGGACGTGGCTTTTAATCTGAGTGAGAAAGGTTCTGGGAGGGTTCCAAGCCCAGGGTGCTATCGCCTGACTTAGGTTTTGATGACATCCCTCCGGTTACTAAGAAGAGACTTGGAGTAGAGACAGAAGGAAAGTATGGAAACCAGCGAGGAGAATCTCAATGGAAAGTGGTCAGATTTTGAACCTAGGAGAGTTAGAGCTAATAGGGTTTCCTCATTGTTGGGACTGTGAGGATTCAAGGATGACTCCCAGACTTGGCCTGAGGAGCGAGAAACCCTGGGTCGCACTGTGCACCCCTGAATGGCTCTACAAAGACTACAGAGTCAACTCGCAGTGTCTGTTAAAGTTATCTAAGCTATTTTTCTTCGCTAAAACTTTCACAGGTAACATTTGCCAAACATTTACCACCCCTCTCCCCTAAACATAAGTTTATATCTGTTTGGACTCCCAAGCCTAATTTGGAGAAATTTTTCCCTAGTGGAATCTCTCTCTTACAACATTAAATAATACTAGTAACAAGAGCAATAATAACATTTATGGGACTTTTACAATGTGCTAAGCACAGGGATTAACTCATTAAATTCTCTCAAGAGCACTATGACATAGTTTGTCATTATTATCCTCATTTTACAGATTTGAAAACTGAGGCTTTCCCAGGAGAACATTGTTGGTGAGTGGCATGGCTGTCATAGTCACAGACTGTCACTCCCCAGAGTTCCCACAGTTCTCAATGCTTTTCCAGGGCTGTTCACACATCTTGGTGATTTTCACAACCAGAGTCATAGATTATGCTAACAGAAACACTTTGGCTTTATTTATAATCCTCTATTATAGGTTTTCAGAGGGTTGGCTGAATGGGAGACAGGGAAGATCTGTGAATGGCCCTTTGAATATGAGGATTTGGGTAAGGTTAAAATTTGAGCTAAGTTGGTAGACAGGTTGTAGTTTTATAATTTTGTACACAGGTAGGCCATGTACATACTGCATACTAGATCATTTAGAAATTTGCAGAGAAACAGGTAATTTCAGGAGTAACGAATCATGTGGGCAGTGAATTTCTAGCACAGAGTAAATCTCTGTTATAGTTTTGCTGCTGCTGCTGCTAAGTGCTTCAGCTGTGTCCGACTCTGTGCGACCCTATAGACGGCAGCCCACCAGACTCCCCGATCCCTGGGATTCTCCAGGCAAGAACACNGGTAATTTCAGGAGTAACGAATCATGTGGGCAGTGAATTTCTAGCACAGAGTAAATCTCTGTTATAGTTTTGCTGCTGCTGCTGCTAAGTGCTTCAGCTGTGTCCGACTCTGTGCGACCCTATAGACGGCAGCCCACCAGACTCCCCGATCCCTGGGATTCTCCAGGCAAGAACACTGGAGTGGGTTGTCGTTTCCTTCTCCAATGCATGAAAGTGANTACTATCATGTAAGAAACGAATCGCCAGTCTATGTTCGATACAGGACACAGGATGCTTGGGGCTGGTGCATGGGATGATCCAGAGAGATGATATGGGGTGGGAAGTGGCAGAGGGGTTCAGGATTGGGAACTCATGTACACCCGTGGCAGATTCCTGTCAATGTATGGAAAAACCAATACAATATTGTAAAGTAAAATAAAGTAAAAATAAAAATTAAAAAAATAAATAAAGTGTTGCAAACAGGGAAAAAAAAAAGAAAAGAAAAGCAGAACCTCTTGTGAAATGTCAGAGTTCTATGAATCAGACTTTGAAAAATCATTGGATTGGATCATCTCTAAATCTCTTCCAACTTAAATATGCTACTTTTGTGATTTTGATCTAAAAAAGTCTCAACCCTCCAAGGAGACATTGCTTCGGAACAGATGGGTTGATTTTATCCACGGAGTGAGGGCTGAGGGGTGGATTACGGTGTCACGTTTGCCTCGGCAGAACCCTGTTTCTCCAGCCCTTCTCAGTCTTTTGAATGTCCTTGTGTGCTCAGTAGCTTCAGTCGTGTCTGGCTCTTTGCGACCCCATGGACTGGAGGCCACCAGGCTTCTCTGTCCATGGGATTCTCCAGGCAAGAGTACTGGAGTGGGTTGCCATTTCCTTCTCCACCGAACCTCCTTGCAGGGGCATAAAGCCTCTCGAGATGCAGGAAAGCTTCAGATCCAGAGGACCACACCCAGGTTCCTTAGCAACAACAGCAGAGGGAAGCCTTTCTCTCCGGCAGATGGTGGTGGGCTGTTGTTCTGTCTCTGCCTCACCTTCTTACCATGGGCTCTTGGCTCCCAGGAGAGTCCTCTGAACCCTACTTAGCAACCAGCATCCCTTGGTAACCCTGTGAGCCATCTTTCCATCAGACCTATAGCGCTGTTTTTACTCTCGTTGCTCTATACTTTTTTCAAGTCCTGCATATGCAACATGCCCTCTGTCTAAATACGAATTCTTTTAATCATCTGAATATTGAAGAGTGGGGGTCAAAGTCCAGAATCCCAGAGAAAACCAAAGTGAACTGCATTCAAAAGTTGACCTGCATTTATACAGAATTCCTACTTTGTACGCAGGCAAAATACTTATGAGTTGTGGTTAGAAGATCACCAGAGCTCTGTCTGCTGAAACATATCAGTGGATGTCCCCTGCAAGTCACACGAGAGTTCAGGGGACCAGGCCCTGCTCTTCCCATGAAATATCTGTGTGACCTTGGTCAAAGATACGTCACCTCTCCACAACTCGGCTCCTTCCTACTAAAACAAGAAAGATGAGCTGGTGATCCCAGAGGTCCCTTGGAGTGTTAATGTTTCATGACCCTTGGCTTCATCTTTGACCAGGGTCTTTCTTTGTATGTCTCCAAATTCAAGCCGCTGAGATGTTTCTTAATCTCAAGAGTTTTCCCCATGAGATGATGCGACATGTCTTGGAATAGTTCTAAGCATTATGTTCAAACTGCAGGAAAAAGGCTGCAAGATAGAAAGCTGTCCCTCACCAATGGTTCTAAGAAGTCAGATGTGAAATGCTGGGTCTTGAAATGAACCTCCAAAAGGAAACGTGACCCCAGATACTATCACTTTTACAAAGACTCCAGAAATCTTTAGGGACCCCAGGCCAATTTGATGATCACGCAATCTTGCATGAATCTACCAACTCAGTCTCTCAAAAAAGATTCCGTCGTTCCTTGCTACTGGCTGAGGCATCTCCAGACACTGACCATGATACACAGTAATTTAAGGTGTGAATAATCTAGTGAGGAAGAAAAGACACCCACACATGAGTCAGAGAAATAAAGTGTTAGGCAACACATGATTAAAGCATCCATATTCATAGGAGGCTACCAAGGATAAAAGAACAGAACCTTTACTTTTTCAAGGGAGAATCTTATTAGAAAGAGGGCTGATAAAGGGAATTGCTGATCAAGGGAAGAAGCACACATTAAAAACTAGAATATGGAATCAACATGGTACCTCCTGTCCAGGGCCAGCTTTGTGAGCATATCACCTGCCACCAGCATCCCATGAAGGGCACTGTGCTCAGTCTAACGCTGTGTTGTCACCACCTGAAATTGTAACCATTTACAGGGCCTCACATTATAATTCTGCATCGGGCCCCACCCGCTATGGAGTGTACCCCAGAATATCACCTTGTTCCAGGAGAGGGATCCTACTGTGGGGTGGTAAGAGATGGGACTGGAAAAGGAAGTGGAGTTCATGGACAGAGGGCCTTGAATTCTATGCTGTACTGCTCAGACTTTATCCTGTAGAAAGAAGGTTATTTTTTCAAATTTTAAACTCTTTTAAAAGTTTAAATTTTAAACTTTTTTGTATTGGGGTACAGCTGATTAATAATGGTGTGGTAGTTTTAGGTGAACAGCTGAGTCTCAGCCATATCTGTACATGTATCCATTCTCCCCCAAACGATCCTCCCAATCCAGGCTGACATGACACTGAGTAAAGCTCCATTTGCCATACAGTAGCGCTTTGTTGATTATTCATTTTAAATGCAGCAGTGTATACATGACCTTTCCGAACTCCCTAACTATTCCTTCCCAAACTCCCTAACTATTCCTTCTCCTCCCCACCAGGCAACCATAAGTCTGTGAGTCTCTTTCTGTTTTGTAAGTTAAGTTCGTTTGTATCATTTCTTTTTAGATTCTACATATGAGGGATGTCATACCATAGCGCTAGAAGGTATTTTTTGAGCAGCAGAGTTAAATGGTAACATTGAGATTTTAGGACATCTTGTGAAGTCCTCATGTTATCTTGTGATAACATGAATGGGGGAGACAGCGCTGGTGTGAAGACCCTTATCGATCCATCAGCAAAGAAGAAAGTTCACTTAGACGTGGTGAGAGCAGAGAGAAGAGGTCAAATTTGAGAAACAAATGGAAAAGAGGAATCACTGTGTCTTGACAACAAATTGAAGACGGAGAGACAGAGACAGTTGAATCAAATTTATATGACAATTTCTTTCCCTAGGCTTTTGCAAAAAAAAAAAAAGATAAAAATAAAATGACAAAAACCAAAGCACTGTGACTATAATCATTAGTGGCAAAATTGGTAGGGCTGTCAGGGGCCTCTGAGGCAAGGCTTTCATTCGAGAACTTGGCAGTAAGGTGAGTGGGTTAACATGGTTCAGTCCTTCATTTTATCCACTCAATATTTACTGACCTCTTCCTAAAGGTCTAGATACACTTTTGATATTAAAGATCTGGCTGCAAACAAAGCAGTCACAGTCTCTGCCTATGAAAATTTTACAGCCTCGGAGGAAAAAGATGTTAAACAATTACAACTGTGGGTATATGGTGAAAGGCAAGTGGCACATCATTTTGAATCAGAGAGACTTTTCTGGTCTTTTCTCCCAGGAAACTTAAACAAATAAATGAATGGAGTTGTTAAGCCCATTAGACTTATTTTGTTACCTTTCACTTTCACTAAACTACAGCCTACTTTGTTTGTGCGTGTGTGTATGTCTGCATGTGAGCAAGGGTAATTTCCGTTTCCAAAAGACCTGGCTTCCCTGATGAGAAGGGGAGATTTTGACAGAGTGAAAGATAAAAAAGAGAACATGAGAAGCAAGTGATACTTGTCTTCTGTTCCCTTCTGAATGGTTTTCCACTGAATTACAAGGCAGTGCTCTTTTGACCTGCTACACAGGTGGGTTTTGTGTAGCCAAGATGTTCCCATTGGATGGCCTCTCACCCAGCCAGGCTGGTCTTTTCCCTAGAAATTTTGGAAATAGGACTGGAAGACAGATGTCTGTTCTGTAGCTGTGAGGAGCAGCCCATTTTCAACCACATGAACTGGACAGATGGTGAACCTGGCTGACAGGGATGCAAAGAGCCAGTGAGAGTGTGGCTGGAGGGTGTTCCAGTCTCCAATTCCAGCCCATCCTCCCCTATGGATCAATCACATTCCTGTGCCGAGTTCCATGAGACATCCCCGTATGCTTATAAGCTTTTCTGTTTAAGCTTGTTCAAGAATTCTATTTAATTCTCTGCTGTTTGCAAACCAAGATGCTCCCTACTGATTAGCATTGAAGAGGGACAGCCGGTGGTGGTGGAAAGTTACCAGGACAAGCAAGCAAAGCTCTGAGACCTATTTTTAAACCCTGGTTCGCTAATCAAAATCCCTAAGGTATGGACCCAGGGTTTGTAAAGGTGGCCAAAACCTATACTGCAAAGCATGACATTGGCAGAGCCTGGAAGCCGGGCTAGGCATGTTGCAGGAAACATCTCTGAGTGGTTGTTAATGTTGCATCTTCTCTCTGTGGGGCCAGGTAAGGACCACAAGCCCTAGACAGAGCAGACCATCAGCCAGCTGCAGGTTCTCCCCTCAGAAGGGGCAGTCGTATCTGTCCATAATGTAGGCCTTGAACTTCTTTTGTTGACCTCCACCCTGGGTTTTGGGCTTCCTGGGTGGCTCAGCAGTAAAGAATCCACCCACAATGCAGGGGACATGAGTTCGACCCCTGGGTCGGGAAGATCTGCTGGAGGGGAAATGGCTTCCCACTTCAGTATTCTTGCCTGGGAAATCTCACAGACAGAGGAGCCTGGAGGGCTACAGTCCATGGGGTTTAAATGAGTCAGACATGACTGAGCAACTAAAAAACAACCACACCCTGGGTTTAGCGGAATCGACCTTCGGGTACAACCCCTGACTTTGACATCACTGTCTTCAAGGACACAGGCCAGTGGAGGGTTTTGTGAAAAGTAACAAGCAAGGGACTTCTCTGGTGGTCTAGTGGCTAAGATTCCAGGCTCCCAGTGCAGGGAGCCCAAGTTCGATCTCTGGGCAGGGAATTAGATAGCGCATGCCTCAATTAAGAATTAGCATACTGCACCTAAAGATTCCCACATGCTGCAACTAAGACCTGGCTCAGTCAAATAAATACATATTTAATTTAAAAAAAAAGATGTTTAAAAAAAGGAAAGAAAGTAACAAGCAGGACCACCCCGGGAAGTTAACTGCTCTCTTCTTGTCCAATGGGTGGCCTGCCACAGAATCCTTTCCTATACCTGCCACTTCATGTCAAATAGATGGGAAAACAATGGAAACAGTGGCAGAATTCTTTTTTTTTTGAGCGGCAAAATCACTGCAGATGGTGACTGCAGCCATAAAATTAAGAGATGCTTGCTCCTTGGAAGAAAAGTTATGACCAACCTAGACAGCATATTAAAAAGCAGAGACATTATTTTGCCAACAAAGGTCCATCTAGTCAAAGCTAAGGTTTTCTGGTAATCATGTATGGATTGACAGTTGGACTGTAAAGAAAGCTGAGCACCGAAGAATTGATGCTTTGAACTGTCATGCTGGAGAAGACTCTTGAGAGTCCCTTGGACAGCAAGGATATCCAACCAGTCCATCCTAAAGGAAATCAGTCCTGAATATTTATTGGAAGGACTAATGCTGAAGTTGAAGCCCCAATACTTTGGCCACCTGATGCGAAGAACTGACTCATTGGAAAAGACCCTGATGCTAGGAAAGATTAAAGGCAGGAGGAGAAGGGGACAACAGAGGACGAGATGGTTGGATGATATCACTGAGTCGACGGACATGAGTTTGACGGACACAACTCTGGCAGTTGGTGATGGACAGGAAAGCCTGGCGTTTTGCAGTCCATGGGGATGCAAAGAGTCAGACACCAGTGAGCGACTGAACTGACTGACCTGGTATTTTCCAACTCTGGGACAAACTGCCGTCCCAGGAGCAGCCTGCGTCACTCATGGGTCTGATACTGTCTCGGTTGGGGGTACACAGGCATCAGCCCACCTGGTACAGAGGAGACAAGCTGATGAGAGCTGAGAGAAGGTGGCCTTTTAGGCCAGGCTGTCTACACTGTTTCTGCCCCAATCCTGGTCGTGTTTCTCAAACAAGGCTGAAAGCCAGGGATTATTTTTGTGTGTCCTGTTGACATCTGAGCACACCCTGCTCCTCACCTTCAGAGTGCAGGTACCAATAATAACTGTTCCCTTGGCCACTGTTACCCTGTGCACTGACAGGCAGCCAAGGGGTTCCAGTGACCAAGAAGGACAGAAGTGGACCGTCCACCCATTCATGTCTGGGGACATTCAGAAAGAGGAGGAGAAAATGACCATCAGGTGACGGAAGTAACCCTTTGTGCTCAGACGGAGAAGGGGAGCCGGGGGGCTGCTGGACTGGCCTGAGCGGTCCTCATGGATGAGCACAGGAAAGAGGCTGGGACCAGGCACCACAGGTCTTTCTTCACCTCACAAGACGTCCTGACTCTGCTTCCTTCGAGACACATGAAGGAGACACAGGAATTCAGGTCAGCTTCCAGCGCTGGACACATGTTGGGTAGAAAACCACGGGCATGTTCACATGCCAAGAACCCCAGCTCGGGCGGACCACGCGGTTGTTTCGGTGATTAGGCCTCAAGCACAGAGTCGAGCTGTTTGAGAACGTCTGCTCACACAAACACTGCAAAGCGACCCTTTCCCTAAGCACCATGCTCTCAGTTTGTCAAAACATTTGAAGAAGACTAATTCAGGCCTCAAAAGGAATTCTCTCTCATGCAGCCAGCTGCCAGGTCTGTGAGCCGAAGGCTTTATGTTACGATATTTCAAGACACTAGACACAGGAGGAACGCGGGCCTCGAGTGGACGTCCCGTGGGGCTGACGACGTCAATAAGGGGACAGAAGGCGCTCTTCACCTGCTCTCTGGCAGGGCGGATGGGATGAGGAGGCCAGCTCTGGCCAGTCTAGATGCCTGTGAAGAGCAGTACAGGGCAGGAGTCACAGACGTGNGGCCACCTGATGCGAAGAACTGACTCATTGGAAAAGACCCTGATGCTAGGAAAGATTAAAGGCAGGAGGAGAAGGGGACAACAGAGGACGAGATGGTTGGATGATATCACTGAGTCGACGGACATGAGTTTGACGGACACAACTCTGGCAGTTGGTGATGGACAGGAAAGCCTGGCGTTTTGCAGTCCATGGGGATGCAAAGAGTCAGACACCAGTGAGCGACTGAACTGACTGACCTGGTATTTTCCAACTCTGGGACAAACTGCCGTCCCAGGAGCAGCCTGCGTCACTCATGGGTCTGATACTGTCTCGGTTGGGGGTACACAGGCATCAGCCCACCTGGTACAGAGGAGACAAGCTGATGAGAGCTGAGAGAAGGTGGCCTTTTAGGCCAGGCTGTCTACACTGTTTCTGCCCCAATCCTGGTCGTGTTTCTCAAACAAGGCTGAAAGCCAGGGATTATTTTTGTGTGTCCTGTTGACATCTGAGCACACCCTGCTCCTCACCTTCAGAGTGCAGGTACCAATAATAACTGTTCCCTTGGCCACTGTTACCCTGTGCACTGACAGGCAGCCAAGGGGTTCCAGTGACCAAGAAGGACAGAAGTGGACCGTCCACCCATTCATGTCTGGGGACATTCAGAAAGAGGAGGAGAAAATGACCATCAGGTGACGGAAGTAACCCTTTGTGCTCAGACGGAGAAGGGGAGCCGGGGGGCTGCTGGACTGGCCTGAGCGGTCCTCATGGATGAGCACAGGAAAGAGGCTGGGACCAGGCACCACAGGTCTTTCTTCACCTCACAAGACGTCCTGACTCTGCTTCCTTCGAGACACATGAAGGAGACACAGGAATTCAGGTCAGCTTCCAGCGCTGGACACATGTTGGGTAGAAAACCACGGGCATGTTCACATGCCAAGAACCCCAGCTCGGGCGGACCACGCGGTTGTTTCGGTGATTAGGCCTCAAGCACAGAGTCGAGCTGTTTGAGAACGTCTGCTCACACAAACACTGCAAAGCGACCCTTTCCCTAAGCACCATGCTCTCAGTTTGTCAAAACATTTGAAGAAGACTAATTCAGGCCTCAAAAGGAATTCTCTCTCATGCAGCCAGCTGCCAGGTCTGTGAGCCGAAGGCTTTATGTTACGATATTTCAAGACACTAGACACAGGAGGAACGCGGGCCTCGAGTGGACGTCCCGTGGGGCTGACGACGTCAATAAGGGGACAGAAGGCGCTCTTCACCTGCTCTCTGGCAGGGCGGATGGGATGAGGAGGCCAGCTCTGGCCAGTCTAGATGCCTGTGAAGAGCAGTACAGGGCAGGAGTCACAGACGTGGGCTCTGAAGCCAGGGGTGGGTGCGTTCAAGTCCCAGCTTTTCCATTTACAAATCATGGAGTTTTATGAGATGTCCTTTGGGGCTGGGTGCTCCAATTTCTCCATCCGTGAATGTGGGGGACAGACAGGGGGCCGAGGTACCACCCCCTAGGACTGTTGTGAGGAGTCAGTTAGTATAACATACATGTGATGTGCTGATAGCCGTACCTAGTAAGCAGTGAGCACACGATCATTCTTGGGGTGCTCTACAGGACTGTGGTGCGTGTCCCCAAAGTCCTCCCTGTGTGGGGAGGACCAGCCGGCCTCAGGCCACGCTGTCATCAGAGCTGCCCACTGGGCCCTGCCTGCTCAGCCGTGGGGAAATTTTTTCCTCCATCGCGAACAGGTCCCTGGAGCGCAGAACAGCAACTGACATAAACAATTTCAAACAGTCATTTCAGAAGACAAATGGCTCCATTTGGGCATCAAGACTCCTCCCAGAGGCTTTCCCTGCCTGTTTATGTGTTCCGTGGCCTCCAGCCACAAGTGAATTAGGCGGACAGCGCGCTCACTCCCGGGGAGGCGGGAGGGGCCTGTGCGGACCAGCACCTGCTGTTTGACCTGCTTTCCTTGAAAGCTGATGCTGAGGGTGGGGGAGTTCTGGAGGAAAGAAATTCCCATTTCTGCCCGCCAGTGCCCACCTATCATGGGAAACATTGTGAGATACAGGGAAAATAGAAAATGTAGGTATATTACAATTTTTTTTAACATTGGAAAATAATCTTGGCCCTACTTTTTTTTTTTTTAACAAGGTTTTGAAACTATCAAACATAGTATTTCAGGACTTCCCTGGTCACAAGTGGTTAAAGAAGGTGCCTGCCAATGCGGGAGATGTAAGAGAGGCAGGTTCGATCCCTGGGTTGAGAAGATCCCCTGGGGGAGGAAATGGCAACCCACTCCAGTATTCTAGCTGGAACATTTCCTGTCTCTGGGACGTTCCGTGGTGCTGGGTTCTAGTCTATGTGCTGAGACCAGAAACTTCTGCAGAGGGTGGTGCTTTACTGAAGCCAAAGGCTCCTTTATTTCTATGTCTCTCCAGTTCTCCTCTCAATAGAACTTGCTGAATTCCACCTCTCCTAATTCAGTCCTTTCTATCTTGAAGCCAGAGGAGATGGCTGCTTCGTGCTAAAACAGCTCTAAGCAGAAGGACCATTTATTTTGTTGAGAGTGACTGGCTTTGAAAAAGCCAGGGGTCTACCCATCTCTGTACCATCAGTGCTTCCCCGTGGCTGTGTGTTCCTCAGAGGATCACGTGGCCAACTTGGTTCTGGGAGCCCAGAGCCCAAGCTCTGGTTCTAAATCTACTGAGTGACCTTGGGCAAATTTCTTAACATCCCTGACCCTCGGGTCTCCTCAGCCGCACGACCAGTTTTCAATCTCACAGAGCTGTTATGAAAATATAAGCACAACGACTTGAGAGTTTAATTCACCATAAAAATAAAAGGTGTTATAATTTAGTAGACAGCTGTCTGAACCCCAGGCACTGCTCCCTGTAGTCAGAGCTCTCCACCTTGGTTTCAGCTGTAGACGGAATGACATTTTCAGTTTTCAAGGTGGAGGATCTGGGATATCAGGGGAGCTGGAAGAACAGCCATGATCCATGCCCTTCCTTAGAGCTGACTGGTAGGTAACCTTGCAATATCTGGCTCTCACCGGAAACATATTAAGACCTGAGCTGAACAACTACCACCTCTGTCTGGGGAATGAAAATGATAACAATGTCTTCCTCAAAACGTTTTTTTGAAAGAGAGGGAATAAGTAATAGTATATATAAAACACTTATAGAATATATTGTAAATGCTACAATGATAATGATTATCTGTATTACTTGCAAACACCACCTGGGGTTGAAAAGAAATGAAGGACTTCCTTGGCCATTCAGTGGTTAAGACTTTGTTTTCCAATGCAGAGAGTGCAGGTTTGATTTCCAGATGAGGGGCAGGGCTTAGATCCTGCATGACTCACGGCCAAAAAACCAAAACATAAGACAGAAACAATACTGTAACAAATTCAGTAAAGATATTAAAATGGTCCAAGGACTTCCTTGTTGATCCAGTGGCTAAAACTCCACACTCCCAATATGGGGGCCTGGATTCGATCCCTGGTCAGGGAACTAGATCTCACATGCTGTAACTAAGACGCGGCACAGACAAATAAATAAACAAATAAAAATAAATATTTTAGAAATCGTCCATGTTAAAAGATATCTTAAAAAAAGAAAGCAATGAGGAGAGTTAGCAGCAAATCTTATGACATAATCATCAGAGGCTAGTGGTTGGTAATTTACAAACAATATGCTATTATATAATAATATTAAAGGTATTTAAAAATACTGTACAACAGCCTACAGTATATGGATGTAGGTAAGGATAAAATCATGAATATTAATCTGTGAATAAAATTGCTAGCTTTGTTGAAGTCTATAGACACATGAAGGCAAAAGGAGAAGGGGCAGCAGAAGAAGAGATGGTTGAATGGCATCACCGATTCAATGGACAAGAGTTTGACAAACTCTGGGAGAGAGTGAAGGGCAGGGGAGCCTGGAGTGCTGCAGTCCATGGGGTTGCAGAGTGGGACACAACATAGCAACTGAACAACAACAACAAGCACATCCCTGCACTAGATCAAATACTTTTTATTTGCCTTTTCACTAAAGCCACACAAAATCTCTATGGAGCAGGCATTTTTTGGTCCCATGTTCTTGGATGGATAAGAGGAGAGCTTGAAGAACATGCTCAAGTTCACAGGAATGGAGGAGCCAGAATCTGAACCCAGGTCAGCGAGACAGCAGGGTCTGTATCACAACACACATATTGGAATTTTCCAACATAAATTAACCAGAGGGGTTGTCAGTGTTAAGTCTCAGCTGGGGACCAGGTTTTCTCTGTTGTAGTTTGAATTTGAACATGCTCTTGGATTAGTGGGAATTTATAACAACTTAACCTCCCAGGTATTCAGCCAACTTGGCTCAGCAGCTCCTCCCATCAGGAATCTTTATCTCCTGTGACTCCATGGCTTAAACATAAACACGCAAGCAAAGCCCACTGCTAATTTATGAATCACCCAAGTTATTCTTGATGACTACAGAAGACGCGGGAGACACTGGATAGATCATCGACATAAGGAATATAGGAATATAAGAGAGAATATAAGAAAAATTAAAAATTACTTATTGTCTAGATACCCAGAGATCATCACTGAGAATGGGTCTTTTTAGACTTTGTTCTATGCTTGAACACTTCTGCTAGCTTCTGGTATGTTTTGATCCCTAATTTTCTGAGTTTAAAATATTTCAACTTTCAAAGTAGTTTCTGTTTAAAGAGAACCCTCATGCACTATTGCTGGGAATATAAATTGGTGCCTCCACTGCAGAAAATAGTATGGAAGTTCTTCAAAACACTAGAAATATAATAACCAAGAGATTCATCAATTCCACTCCTGGGTATAGCTTTACAAAAAAAACCAAAATGTTAATTTGAAACGATACACACACCCCAACATTCACAATGCTGCTGCTGCTGCTAAGTCACTTCAGTCATGTCCGACTCTGTGCGACACCATAGACGGCAGCCCACCAGGCTCCCCCATCCCTGAGATTCTCCAGGCAAGGACACTGGAGTGGGTTGCCATTTCCTTCTCCAATGCATGAAAGTGAAAAGTGAAAGTGAAGTTGCTCAGTCATGTCCGACTCTTTGCGATCCCATGGACTGCAGCCCACCAGGCTCCTCCGTCCATGGGATTTTCCAGACAAGAGTACTGGACAATATTATTATCTATAAATGCCAAGATATAGAAATAACCAGAGTGTCCATCAACACCTGGATAAAGATTAAATAGATGAAGAAGACATGCTATTTACACACAGTGGAATACTACTCAACCATAAAGAAGAATGAACATTTGTCCCTTGCGGCAACATGGATGGACTCGGAGGGTATCAAGCTAAGTGAAATGAGTCATCTGAAAAAAGATAAATACTGTATGATACCACTGATATGCGGGGTCTAAAAAATGCAGCAAGCTACAACACGTAAATTATAACAAAAAAAGAAGCAGACGCACATACATAGAGAACAAATTGGTGGTTGCCAGTGCAGAAGAGGGGGAGGACCGATATAGGTGTAGGGATTCAGAGGTACAGACTTCTGGGTATAAAATAGGCTCACGGATGTGTTATACAACAAGAGGAATATAGCCAAGATTTCATAATAACTATAAATGGAAAGTAACTTAAACATCGTATAAAAATTTTAAAAATACAAAAAAATAAAAGAATGCTTTTTAATTGCCATTTGATCAAGAAATGAGATAATATGTAACACTTACTGACATTTCTCTGTGTTTTGGGGGAGGGCACTGAATTTAAAACTGTCTTCTAGGGATGTGGGAAGAAGGTTGACGCGAGAGGGGACATAAATATACCTATGGCTGATTCATGTTGATGTTTGGTAGAAACCAACACAATTCTATAAAGCAGTTATCCTTCAATTAAAAAATAAATAAATTTAAAGAAAACCGTCTTCTAACATTTTATGCCTCATCAGTTGCTCACTGTAAAACTGAGTATCAAAAAGTTCCATGTGGAACTTTACCTCGGATAAGAAGCCAGACCAACCAGTCATGAGGACAACAAAATTGAATGACTTCCTGAAAGGAGAGGTCCCGGAAATAGGAAAGTGAAAAACGGCTTACGGGGTATTTTCCAGTCCTTATCTGTGGAACAGGGACATTCCCGGGGGCTGCTGGACTATATTTAATGAGAAGGAACTGATGCCTTTGTACCGTTTAAGAGTCTAAGGGGAAAGAGATGCAGATTGAGGGCTGGATAACTTATTTGAGAGGCAGTTCAGGTGGAGATGTTAGGCAAGACATACTGAGAATTTGAGAGGCTGTAATCACTGATCATTGCTACACATAGCCAGTGATGCTTGAGGTTCTAGATGGGGGACCCCATAAATACATTTTACAATATTACAGTGGCTTAAGCCACTGGTTCTACTGCTTGTATCCTACCGCTTTCTCTAATGATCTAAGGTATCTAAATACAGCAAACATCAACTGCAGTGGCTGCAATGTAAGAGAAGTATTCTAGCAGTATCTATAGGGGAATAGGAGAATTTATCTTCCTTCAACTAACAGGAGAAAAGAAAGAAATGATTCCTTCTTCAGTGGTTCCAAGGAGCACTTTGCTACGCTCTGTAAAAATTAAAGTCAGGAATCAGCCCTATTTATTCTAAATTTCTGGGACTAAATGATACATCTTATTGTAACAAAATTTGGAGACCTGTGTTTTTTACCTAAAAATATTAATTCAGAGAATTCTCTGGTGGTCCAGCAGTCAAGATTCTGCACTCTCGCTGAAGGAGGTGTGGGCTCAATTCCTGGTCAAGGAACGAAGATCCCACAAGCAATGCAGTGTAACAGAAAAAAAAAAAAAAAAAGTTTTTTTTTTAAGCAATTCAAATCTAGTTAAGTAAAGCTTGACTTACCAGCTATTCTGGATGATGTCAGGATGGAAATGACTGCAAATTGCTGATTTAAACAAATGCTGTCTGCTCAATCAAGCTGAAAATCTGAATACTAAAATCACAAGACTGAAAAAATTTGTTATATGGCTAATGGTTGTTGCTTATGTCTCAAAAATCATATTTCGGAGTTCCCTGGTGGTCCAGTGGTTAAGAATCCACCTGTTAATGCTGGGGACATGGGTTCAGTCCTTGGTCCAGGAAGATTTCATGTGCCATGGCGTAGCTAAGACCGTGCACAGCAACTACTGAGCCTCGCTCTAGATAGAGCCTGTGCTCCCCAACAGGAGAAGCCCCCACAAAGAGAAGCCTGTCACCACAACTTGAGAGCAGCCGCCATTCGCTGCAATGAGAGAAAGCCTGTGCATAGCATCAAAGACCCAGAGCAGCCCAACATTAACTAATTTAAAAAAATCTTATTTATGTCTATCGAACTCACCGTTCCATGCTTCTCGCTTGTGCAGCTCACAAGCCACCAGAGCAAGCAATCCCTTCTCGCATGGGGATGTAGAGAAAGCCTCAGTAATTCTACAATTTCCCTCACAAATGGCAGGAACCATTTTGCCGGCATGGAAACAGGCACCCAGTGAGCTGAGCTGACTTTCCCAGGATTGTGAGTCAGACAGTGGGTATGTGTGCTCCTACATAGTTCTACATTCTACCCACTGGAGAGTGGGCATGAGATGTCAAAGGCTGGTACCTGGGAAATACACTTGCTGACTTCACCTTCCTGATCTAGGGAGAGATGCAAGACAGCTAGTCACCATTCGATAGAGGACCAGTGAGCTTGTGCTAGGCACATGAGAGTGAAGAAGATGAAAGACCACGTTATGCGCCAACATCTCCTATTCAGGTTTGGCTTTTCTGAGGTGCATAAAACCCTATGCTTCCAGTTGAGCACTTGGACATCTGCCATGCAATTCTGTTAATTCTCCAGTTCAACTCAATTAGATCAGAAACCATTAAATTTGGTTCAATCCAATTTGACAAAATCTTACTGTGTCTGTCATGCACTGTAGCAGATAAAAGAGGAAGCCACTCTTTATGGTCTTAAAAAACTTACATTTTCGTTTTTCCAAAGATACCAGGTACATTAAATTGGATTCATTATTATCCTTAGGACAGGTCACATTGTCATCACTGACCCATGAATGTTGTTGTTCAGCCACTAAGTCGTGTTTGATTCTTTTCGACTCCATGGACTGCAGCATGCCAGGCTCCTCTGTCCTTCACTATCTCCCGGAGTTTGCTCGGATTTATGTCCACTGAGTCAGTCATGCTATCTTACCATCTCATCCTCTGCAGTCCTCTTCTCCTTTTGCCTCCAGTCCTTCCCAGCATCAGGGTCTTTTCCAGTGAGTTGGCTCTTCACATCAGGCGGCCAAAGTATGGAGCTTCAGCTTTAGCACCAGTCCTTCCAATGAATATTCAAGGTTGACGTCCTTTACTATTGACTGGTTTGATCTCCTTGCAGACCAAGGGACTCTCAAGAGTTTTTTCCAGCACCACAATTTGAAAGCATCAATTCTTCAGCACTCAGCCTTCTTTATGGACTAACTCTCACATCTGTACATGACTACTGGAAAAATCATAGCTTTGACTACATGGACATGTGCTGGCAAAGTGATGTCTCTGCTTTTTAATATGCTGTCTAGGTTTACCATAGCTTTTCTTCCAAGAAGCAAGCATCTTTCAATTTAATTCATTTGCTTAATAATCAGCATGCATGTCAGCACCAATCAAGCTAAAACCAGCATCACAATAACCTTTCTCTTCCCTTGGACCACATCCATATCTACTCTCCCTGTGTCTCCCACTCTGGAGGCAACTACTTTTCAGAATCCTGTATTTATATCCACTCATTCTTTGTTTTCGTTGTTCTAGTTTTAAGCCCCTACCCTTGACACCAATATGCCTTAAAAATATATAAAAACATACCCTGTTCACTTTTATTGTTTCTGAATAGGGAAAATAAAATGTACTCATTCAAGGCATTTTTAACAGTGCCTAATTATGCCCATCACTGTTTTAGGTGCCAGGGAAGAAAGCAGTGAAAATGAAGGAACAAACAAAAATCCCTGCCCTTGTGGACAAATAAACAAATAACCAAGTAAAAAGTTTAGTGTCTGCTGTAGTGGTTAGAGCTATGGATAATAATAAGGATGGTTAGGTGTGGAGGGGAATTTGGGGGTGTTGCCATGGTAATGAAGATGCTAGGGAAGTCAATTGCCCTCCAGTATATGAGGTGAAAGTAATGGTCTCAGGCAGATGGCCTGACTGAACATTCCTCTAGCTTTAAAAAAAAAAAAAATCTATTTATTTATTTATTTTTGGGTGCATCGCACTAGCTTCACTCTGGTTGTGGTGCCCCGCAGCATGTGGGATCTAAGTCCCCCGACTTGGGATTGAACCTACGTCCCGCTGCATTGGAAGGCAAATTCTTAACCACTGGACTATCAGGGAAGTCCTCCCCCTCTAGTTTTTATGAAAGACTTTAAATTCCTACTTAGGCCTTGAAATACACTCACCTTCTAGGATCCAGCTAACTGTGTTGTCACACGGGCTTTTAGACAGCACAGCTTCAAGGGATCACACACAGAGAATTAGAGGGTTGGCTCTAACATCCCATGTGAGGACATGGGCTAGGTCTTTTTTGCTCCCCAAAGAGACCCCCAGCTCCTAGCACAGCCTCCCTTACAAGGGCAACAGGAAAGAGATACTCATGCATGTCTGTTGAATGAATGCCTAAATATGTAACTCTCATATAGCATTTTTCGGCACTTTCCAGGTGGCCTATGAGCTCCTTGGGGACAGGGATTATATATAAGCCTCTGATGGATATTCCTGGGATGGGGCACTGTGATAGTAAATAACAGAGGTTTGAGGAGTGAGGTGGGGGAAGGAAAAGCATCTGAGTTTACACCTGGCTTTGCGGAGGGCCTGTCAGTGACCTACGTGTAGAGACTAACCCCATTAGAGAAATCACGCCCGGAAACTGTGAGGCTTTCTGTCCGGTGAAAATTTTCCATGATGTGTCTGTCCAGCTAAACTTGCCCTTTGAGGTGCTGCTTGAATAAAGGTGAAACATGGCTGGGAATCACTGCCTTTTAGAAGCTCATAACTGACATTAGAAATAGTAAAGTCTTCAGAAATTCTGCAATTAAAAATCCAATTTAATTTTTCACTATACTCTGCTTCCCTCTTTTCATTTTTTTGTTTTGATGTGAGCTATTTTTTTAGAAGCCTTTATTGAGTTTGTTACCACATTGCTTCTGTCTTATGTTTTCTTTTTTTTTTCCCCTGAGAGGCATGTGGGATCGTAGTTCCCCAACCAGGGATCGAACCAGAACCTCCTGCATTAGAAGGTGAAGTCTTAATGCCTGGACCACCAAGGAAGTCCTTGTGCCCCTCAGATTTCATGCTGAACAATTTTAACACACTATGAAATGAGTCTTCTGGGGACCACCCTGCGGACAACAATGGGATTAAGGCTGGATAATCCATATGCAGGGAAAAGGGCTGAAGAACAGTCTGTAGGACAGAGGCATGTGGAGGGGTTACAGTGAGGAATGGCATAGTGGCCGCTGCTGTCCTAGGGAGAACAGTGTCTCCTTCCCCAAGGATGTCCACATCCGAACCCTGGCACCTCTGAGTATGTGACCTTAGCTGTTCTTATGGACTGAACTGCGCCCCCCCCCGCTACCTACCACATATCAAATTCACTTGCTGAAGCCCTAACCTCCATATGCGATAGTATTTTTTTTTTTTTTTTTACAGACTTGGTTTATTTACTTATTTGGCTGGCTGGGTCTCAGTTGCAGCATGTGGGATCTGGTTTCTGGCCAGGGATCAAACGAGTATCCTCTGCATTGGGAGACTGGAGTCTTAACCACTGGACCATCAGGGATGTCCTTGGAGATGAAGCCTTTGGGAATAATTAGGTTTAGACGAGGACTCTGTAGTGGGGCCCTCGTGATGAGACCAGGGTCCTTGTGAGAAGAGGTCAGAGAGCTCTCTGTCTCTCCGCCTGTCTTTCTCTGGCCATGTGAGGACACAGTGAGAAAGTGACCGTCTGCAAGCCAGGGAGAGAACTCTGACCAGAAAATTACCATGATGGTAATGTTGGACTTCTAGCCCCCAGAGAAAATAAATGTCTGTTGTTTTGCTACCCAGGCCATGGTGTCTTTTTCTCACAAAATACCAAATTATGAAAAGAACACTGAACATATGAAGCAATTGAAAAACTGCCTTCAGAATAACCTTAGAATAATAATGGGCTAATCATAAAGTCAGGGCTTCCCTGGTGGCTCAGTGGTAAAGAACCCGCCTGCCAAAGCAGGAGACGTGGGTTCTATCCCTGAGTTGGGAAGATCCCCTGAAGAAGGAAATAGCAACCTACTCCAGTATTCTTGCCTGGGAAATCCCATAGACAGAAGAGCCAGGCGGGCTACAGCCCGTGGGGTCACAAAAGAGCCAGACGCAATTTAGTGACTGAATGAAACCAACAAATTGTAATGATGGCAGGTGTGAATTATTCATCAATCCACGCAAGAAAAACTGGCTGAACATCTACTCTATGTCCAGTTCCCCAAGGATATGACAGGTAAAAAATGATATAGGGAAGCTTTTATGAAGCTTATAGTCACCAAAACTTTACAAAATTTCTCAGGCTATTCATTCAGGAAAATTTAAAAAACTAACTGCAAAGATGAACCACTCAAATCCTGTATTTTGTAGATGAAAGAAAAAAAGAGATCTGAAGAGACCAATTAAATTTGGTGAATAGACATAGTTTTATAGCCCAGCTACCACAGAAAAATGCAGAATGTCCAGTTTAGGTGAAAGTATGCTCCCAATATTGCAACAGGCTAAAAAGTTAATCACTACTTATCTCAAATTCAACTAGGCATCTTGCATTTCTATTTGCTAAAGCTTGACAACCCTAAATTTCTGGCGGATAGAGTCAAGGTGGTGGCAGAAACCAGAGTCCACCTTTGTGTGAGCTGTTTGAATGGGAAGAAGAGAAAAAGAGAACAAAGCAAAGGAAACACAACAGTTCTTTAAAAGGGAAACCCACTAATGGACCTCTCTCTCTCCTTTTGATCCTTTGTGCATGGCGTGTACGTGTGTGTGTGTTTGCATGTGTGCACACATATGGGTCCTTGTGTCTTACTGGCACAGGATTATGGTAATGAGGAAAATTATCAACAGTGATACTGACTACAGATATTGACATAACTAGAAGACAAAATACAATAAAATGTGGTTAATTCAAAAACAACACTAAAATGACTGCACTTAAGTAAACTGTTTATGATGTATGCCCAACTGACACACAGCCCGATCACAATTTTACTTATTCCCAATCTTTGCATTTTCATAGAACCGTAAAATGTTTCTCCAGGGTGGGAGAAATCACTGAGCCCAACCTAGGCATTTACAGATGAAGCAATCAAGAGTCACAGGGAAGAAATGACAAACCTAGGACCACCCTTAAATGAATACGAATAATAGAATAGTATTTTTTTGTGGGCTTACTAAGTGCCAGGCATTTTTTTTTAACGTTCTACTTGTATTACCACATTTGTCACAACAATCCTATGATTCTTCTCATTATTCAAACAAAATAAATTGAGGCAGAGAAAATTATGTAATTTATCTAAAGTTTCAGGTTATACAGCTGATAAGAACCCAGGAGGTCTGGCATTCCAGTAGGATGAATTTAGATCACTAAACATGTCTGTCCAGGTAACCTTTCATATTTATGGTTCCGGTAGCAGACTTTGTAGTTCAATAACAAGGCCACTCAAATACAGTTTATAGAAAGTCAGTTGGAAACGGTTACCATAATGTTGGTTTCAGAGTGGAAACAGTTATCTGCTCCCTTATAAAGCAGTCCTACCATCTTACTATGATCAGAGAACAATTTTGTTTCCTGTTTTTGAAACATTTTAAATGAAATACACCAGAAACCACTATTAAAGCAAACATTTGCAGTGAGGTAGAGTTTTATGAGTTTAGATTTTGAGCAGTTTGTGAAAGAAAAGGAGAAGAAGAAGAAGAAAAAGAAAACAGAAGAGAAAGAGAGAGAGAGAAATCAAAACAGAGAAGAGGCTTCTTGATACATTGTTAGCCATAACGTAAACCGAAGACTCTTGAAGAGGCCCTTGGGCTCTCATGCTGCCAGCCAGACTTCTGTGTTCCTGCAGCTACAGCAGCAATGACCTCCAGGAAGAGTAATCACATAAGAAAAATGATGTCTACTTAGTTTTACATTCAGTTTGTCTTCTTCTCAATCTTTCAAGGCATCATCAACTCCTAACATCTCAGATGACCAAACCACTTTGTCCATTTTCAGACCCTCTGTGTCTGTTTATCAAAGGTGGAAGATTAAGCCTGCCTTTGTCTGCTTTGACAGCACGTTTTCCCAAAGCAACACTTTCTGTGACACAAAAGCATGTCTAATTTAAAACAAACAAACAAACCAAGAACAGCAAAAGTGAGGCTGCCATTGGAATTCTCAGAAGCTCCAGGGTGCAGGTCTGCAAGGCCAGCCTGGGAGACACAGGACTCCACCAACCCACCAAGGCAGGAATTAGGACTGTCCGACTCTCCTCTGCACTGCAGCTGAAGGAAGCATCGCTCGACAAGCCTGTTCCGAAATTCCACTACCAAGTACATCCCCATATTCATCCAGAGACAAACCAGGCCCTCCCCCGGCCCTACAGGGAACTGATGAGGGTGCATCTGAAATGTGCGGAGCTTCTCACAAAACAAACTCACATCCTCTGCTCTTCAGAAAGGTGGCAGTGTTGCCCTGCGGTCCCAACCAAATTGCAAAGCGGTGGCCGTGTCTCTAGTGGATTAACGGACCAAGCATCTCACCTCACCACAGAAAGGATGGATTAATCCACTGCAGAACCTAGTGCCTCGCAGACTCGCCCCGCATCTTCAGGGCGCTGAGTCTTGTTTCAGGGCGCTTTGCCTTGAGCCTAAGTTCTCAAGTTTTTATCTCGCTTTGACAGTACAGAGCCATAGAAAATCTCCATGGGATCCCACAGACATCTAAAAGCCAGGCGCACCTAAGGAGGTCCCAGAGGGCCCTACTTTACAGCATCTACTCTTCTCATTTTTTGTAACCTCCTTCCAAGTGACATGCTGAGTGGTCCCATGTAGAAAGGCTATGGAAAACTTAGCAAACTATGCCAGCATCCTTATAACACCTGTTATGGGAAATGTTCACATCACAGTTTAAAGTAACTCACAGCATCTTCTGGGCTTCCCAGGTGGCAGTTGTGGTAAAGAACCCGGGCCTCCCAATGCAGGAGGTGCGAGTTCCATCCCTGGGTCAGGAAGATTCAACCCTCTCCAGTATTCTTCCCTGGAGAATCCCATGGACAGAGGAGCCTGGCGCGATACAGTCCACAGGGTTGCAGAGTCAGTCACGACTGAAGCGACTGAGCATGCAGACATGGCATCTTCTAGGTAAAGCTGTACCACTTATTAAGGAGTTTGTCACCACTTTCCTAAGACCAATATTCTACACAGAGATGCTGAGAAAGAACTGAAGAACTGTCCCTGTCTCAGTGTGCAGATCCGCACACCAATATCTTCCAGGGGCGAGTACACACACCAGCCTGTTTGCGGGGCAGTTAAAGGCCCCGTCTCCTCCCCCACTCACCTTCCCTCAGTGTCCGCGGAGAAGTTTCTCTATCGGGACAGAAATTTGGGGGGAAAGTCTCCATTTATAAATATCAGATGGTTTGGGAAAAAATATTTGTGGCACTAGACCTTTTTTTTCCTACAGTGATGTCATTTTGAATACTTGGTGCGCTCCAAATTTGCTATTTTTACTTTCCCCAAGTGACTTTTTTTGGGAAATACATTTGTTTGGATTAGCTACATTGGAAGTGGCTCCTGTATGTAATGTCCAGCGCCAGGTTCATCTTCTCACAGTTCTCAGCTCTCAAACCTGAAATCCCCATGAGCTCATTTTCAAGGTTATTCCTTTTTGGAAGCACCCCCCCCCCCATTTTTTTTTTTTTCTAGTCACAGATAGAGACAAAAATAAAAGGACTGGCCTTCTCACAAACCAAACCAACTCTGCGGCTCAAAGCATTGACAACAGAAGACATGAAGGTACCCCCCCCCCACCCGCCTAGGCTCCTACAATTCTTGACTTCCCAAATGTGCTTCTGGGGGACCAGAGGTGCAGGAGCCAAGGAGGGCTCCGAAGCGTGCACTGGAAAGCAGTGCGCAGCTGAGACGTAGAAGAGGAGGAAGAGCTGAAGAAGGAACGCTCAGTGTCTTCGCCCTACCTGATCTGAACTTGGTCCTAATCAGCAAAGAGTGCTCAGACCCCAGGAGTGTCATGTTGAGTTGAGTCTCAGAGAGCCGCTGGTCCCTTAGCCAGACGCCCCCTGATGTCCACCAGGAACGGGCTCCCGGGAGCTCAGCTGCCCGAAGTGAACAACCCAGAATTCATCCAACTCTCCGCGAGCTCCCCTGGGTACGAAGGAGTACAGCGGCAGCCAGGGACCGAAACCGTGTCCCCGGGAAAGCGGCGGCCTCCCCCTCGCCGCAGCGGGGCTACTGCGCTCTCGGCCGGCGGGACCCTGCGCCTCCTCGGGGTCTGGCCGGGCGCCGCGGGCATCCCAGGCGTGCGCGGCTGATGTCATAGGCTGCCCGCTCCTCGAGCATCCCCACCACGCCTTTATGAAGGTCCCCAGTTTGCTATCTGATCCTTTTTTACTACTGACAGGAGCTCAACCAATCAGGAGGAGCGAGCGGCGCCCGAGACTCGCAGCCGCCGGAGTCCCGGGAGCCGGTCTGGACTCCGGCTGCCGGGGGTGGGAGGCAGGGATGCGGGGGCGCGGGCGGGGGGCGGAGCCGGGGAGGAGGGGAGCAGAGGGGCGCAGCGCCGGGCGCGTAGGTGGGTGGGCCAGGTGGGAGGGTGTGGACCCCGGGGAGGGGGCTTTCCTTGCCCGCAGCCTGGGAGACGGCGGGGTCGGGGGCAATAGGCGGTTTGTGTGTCCTACCCCAGGAGGACACTTGCGCTCCCGCGCTCCCGGGGCGCACAGAGCTCTGACAAATAACCTAGGATCCCAGCGTTCCCAGGGTCCGCACGTTCTCTCCCCATCTACAAAGGCAGAGACCGAACAAACATCCCGCAGTTCCCTTATCAAACCTGGACACACGTCCACGGAGAAAACAAAACGCCTTTCATTTTTCTGGGAGTTAGAATGGCTGCAGATCCAGCCAGGGCTCAATGCTCTCCCTCCAGGGGGAGAGGCAAGAGTTGGAAGCCCTTTGAAGAGCGTCCTTCCCTTGGGCGGGGCTCAAGGAGGGAGCGTCTCAGGAGCAGAGGGATGTCGGAGCTGGGCTTGGGTTCAGGTTGGAAAGACTGACTTTTCCCAGGAGGGAGTCCCTCCTTCCTTTGGGGCAAATCCATCTCGAATCCGACCCCAAGGGACTGCACATCCAGAATGTGCCAGGTGTGCTAGGCCCCTCTGTAAATGAAACCTGCTCTCAAGACCTGAAGAAGTTTACTTAATTGTTAGCAGCACAGAAAATAAAAACTAAACTATATATGCATACAGCGTTGGGCTGAATTTATCTGCAACGTTCTATGCATGGGGACCTCGAAGTAGCATCTGTTACTTACATACATGCCTGCTTATTGTCTTAGAGCACAAAACCCTTCCAAGATAAGTGGGTGACAGATGAAGACCTGATGTGACCATACCTCCTGGGACAACCTGTAATGCTCTGAGTTTGGGCCTTGCCCAAATGCTTGGGTCCTTGGAATCTGACCAGCAGTTGGCATAACTGAGGTCTTCTGGAATAGACCATCTGACTCCTGACACATCAGAGAGGCAGAGCAGCAGGGTCCTTGTTCCTCTTGGAGACAAGGTCCTGTCCCTGAGGCCTGTTTTCCGGCGATGAGCTCATGAGCAGCTCAGGTTCTGTGCCACACGCTCCTGCAGAAGACCTCAGTCTCCTAGTCTTGCTGGAATAAATTACACCTTGAATAATTTCATAGAACACAGATTTATTATCTTGCAGTTCTGGTGGTGACAAGTCCACAGTGGGTCTCACCCGGCTAACCTTCCAGTCTTATCAGGACCCTCTTCCCTTGTGGAAGATTTAGGGGAGAACTGTTTCCTTGCCTTTTCCAGCTTCTAGAGGGCGCCCATGTTTTATGTCTTGTGGCTTCTTCAGGTTCAAAGTCGTCTTGATGGGCCCACTTATTCTCACGTGAGATGGCTCTGCCCTCTCCCCTCTGTCCCCCGTGTCCATGTTTAAGGACCTTGTGATTATACTGGGCCCACCTTGGATAAGCCCTGTGATCAGCTGATCATCAATCTTAATTTCACCTGCATCTTTTCTTTTTTATAATATTAAAAAATTTTTTAGGTTATTGTAGTGCACTGAATTTGAGCTTTCTGTGTCATGCAGTACATTTCCACTGGCTATCTAATTTTACCTAGAGGGTTGGGATGGGGTGGGAGGTGGCAGGCAGGTTTCGGAGGAAGGGGACATATGTATACCTATGGCTGATTCATGTTGATGTATGGTGGAAGCCAACATAATATTGTAAAGCAATCATCCTTCAATTAAAAATGTTTTTTTGAAAAAAGGAAAAAAATAGGTAAAGAGCATGCAAATATAATTCATTTTAAAAGGAAATAAATATGGAAGCAAGCAAAAAATTTATTTTTCATTTTTCAGTCATGTCATGTGGCATGTGGGAACTTAGTTCCCCAAGCAGGGATCAAACCCACACTGCCTGCATTGGAAGCACAGAGTCTTAACCACTGGACTACAAGGGAGGTCTCCACATGCATTCTTTAACTCTTCTTCACCAAGTCATGGAAAATACAGATTCCTGGGGTTAAGATGTGAACATAGGGGGTAGTAGCATTATGTTATTTGTGACACAAAGTGATCACTTTCCCTACCAGCATGTTCTTGTCCTTGGTTGAACCCCAGGCCCCTGATCTTCAATGAAAAGAGGTCAAGGGGAGGGAGATTTGGGAATAGAGATGCCCTGGGGCCTGGAAGAACCTTGGCCAGCTTTGAGATGCCTATGACAGGGAGGTACTCAACAGGGGAGAGACTGGTGGAAGAAGGAATGTTGCTAAATGATCTGAGTAGAGAAACAACTATTCTGAGCCACATTAAAAAAAAAAAAAAGCCAAAGAGATTTTTATCCTGAGGGTTGTGGAGCTGAAGAGAGATACATGGCAACTTGGCAGAGAACTCTTCTTGCAGTGAAAGTTGGGATAAGGGTCTGCCTGACCCAGATGAGTTGGACAGGAGTAGATTGTTTTTCCTCTGCAGGCCTGACTGAGGGAGAGAGAGACGGAGAGAAAGAGAGAGGAAAAAAAGAAAGAGAGAGAGAGAGAGAGAGAGAGAGAGTGTGTGTGTGTGTGTGTGTGTGTGTGTGTCTGGGAGTGTAGTTTCTTTTTTGAGCACGTTTAAGAAATACTAGTAACTGTAGCCTTCCTTAAGTTTCCCATCTGAGCGTAGAGCTGCCAACATCTGCTCTCTGGGATTTATACTGCCTATGGCATGGAATATCTATGGATATAAATATGCTCATATAGAAGCTCATCCATCCCCCTCTCTATGCAAGCAATTTTTTTTTAAAAAAATTTTTTTCGGGTGGAATTTAAGAGAGGATATCCCGAGGGAAGCTGATCTTCCAGGCTGCTGTGTTTTGAGAGCAGCGGGCTAACACAGCACCAAAGGCCCTCAAGGCTCTTTCTTGCAATTTGATCACCGCTGCTGCACTTCTCGGAGGACTTGCTCTCCCCCTGAGGCCTGGAGTGAGCCTGGGGTGGGATGTGATGTAAGGGAGAGACAAGAGCTGCCAGGGAGATCTCCATTGGAATCTAAGCTACCCTTGTGACCTGGAGTGATTCAAGTCTTCTGAGATGCGTGGTCAACTGACCAGAAATGGCAACACAGAAATGTTTCTCAGTTACAACCTGGCTTCCCTTTCCCACCTGGAACTCTGGAGAATTCCCAGCTCCTCCAGGTACCCATACTGCCAGTGCACGTTGGGGGAACCCCACTGTCTTCCCGGTAAATCCACCTCTGGGGCTGGTGAAACGTGTGTGAGCTCAGGGAGACTTGTGGTTCTGCTTGGTGAACCCTGTGATGACATCTGTGCTCTGATCTCCAAGAGTCTCTATCCAGATTCCAGAAGGGAGGGGTGAATCTGGACTACCAATGACCCACTTAAGGAATTCAGCTTCTGCTTATCAGTTTCTCAATTTCCTGTCAGTTTCAATTCCAGAAATGTGTATAAAGCACAGAGTGTGTTCTAGAACTCTAGGGGTTATAAAGATGAAGCAGACGCGATCCTGGATCTCTAAGGACTAGAATAGAGTGGCAGGACCCCCCACAACTCTCAATAAACCAGAAATCCCATGTCATTATTACACCAGTAACGAAATCTCAGATGGAACTCATATGAGCCACCCTATTAACGTAGCCTGTTTTCTCTCATGAATGTGAATACGAAAGGACTTTGGCCTGATTTATACAAAGACTTTAAGTTAAACAATTGGAGAAGGACACGGCAACCCACTCCAGTATTCTTGCCTGGAAAACCCCATGGATGGAGGAACCTGGCAGCCTACAGTCCATGGGGTCGCAAAGAGTTGGACATGACTGAATGACTTCACTTTTAAGTTAAACAAGTATGAAGAAAGTAGTTTCAGTTGAGAGTTTCGGTCAAAGCTCCTTCTTCCTCTGCCTGCCAGCAATGCCTCCCACCTTTCCTTCTCTGTCTCACCCCTGCCCAAGACAAGGGAATCTAATTTGATAACTGAGAGTTAGAGCCACTGGGTTGGACACTTTTACAGAATAGGGTCACTGTGTTGAAAAGTCACGCATATGCATTCTGCCTACTTTTCTGCTTCTTCCTTGAGGCTCTCACTTTAAGAGGTGGGGAGGAGTGTAGATCTGAAATACAGAACATGCATCTGGCCCGTATGGGCTTCCCTGGTGGCTCAGACAGTAAGGAATCAGCCTGCAATACAGGAAACGCAGATTTGACCCCTGAGTTGGGAAGATTCCCTGGAGAAGGGAATGACAACCCACTCCAGTATTCCTGCTTGAGAAATGCCATGGACAGAGGGGCCTGGTGGGCTACAGTGCACAGGGTCGCAAAGAGTTGGACACAACTGAGTGACTAACATCATCTCATCATCATTGTCTTCCCCTGTGTTCATAGCGGCAGGAGTTACAAGAGCGAGGACATGGAGACAACATAAATGTCCGTTGGCAGATGAATGGATTAAGAAGATGTGGGGCATATACACAATGGAATATTACACAGCCACGAAAAGAACACAGTAATGGCATTTGCAACAGCATGGAGGTAACTAGCGATGATCACACTAAGTGAAGTAAGTCAGACAGAGGAAGACTAATCCCATATGACATCATTTATATGTGGAATCTAAAATGGGACATAAATGGATGTGTCTATGAAGTAGAAACAGACTCACAGAGAACGGACTTGTGGGTGCCAAGGGGGAGGAGGTTGTTAAGTTATTATATATGGAATGGATAAACAACAAGGTTCTATTGTATAGCATGGGAAGCTATATTCAATATTCTATGATAAACCATAATGAAAAAATAAATAAAAAGAATGTATATATATATATATATCTGAATCACTTTGTTGTGCAGTAGAAATCAACACAACTCTGTAAGTCAACTGTGCTCTGCTTAGTGGCTCAGTCGTGTCTGACCCTTTGTGACGCTATGCACTGTACAGCCTGCCAGGCTCCTCTGTCCATGGGGATTCTCCAGGCAAGAACACTGGTGAGGGTTGTCATTTCCTCCTCCAGGGGATCTTCCCAACCCAGAGATCGAACCCATGTCCCTGCTTGCAGGTGGACTCTTTACCATCTGAGTCACCAGGGAAGCCCAAGAATACTTGAGTGAGTAGCCTATCCCTTCTCCAGGGGAATCTTTCTGACCCAGGAATTCAACCGGAATCTCTAGCATGGGAGGTAGATTCTTTACCAGCTGACCTAACAGGGAAGCCAACAACTGTACCTCAATTCTAAAAAAAAAACCAAAACTGTACATCTAACAGTGTTTCACTCAAACCACTCTGTCAGTCTCAGCTCCATTAGGCTGGTTGGTGCTGAATTTAAGCCATGATGGTGTCCCCGGCCCAGGGTATATGCCAGAGCCTGTCACATTGCTGTGACTTGCTTGCCGTGGAAGGTATGGAAGATGGAAGTGCACTGCCCACAGCTGGACTCAGGGTTAGCATTCAGTCTTGGGTGGGTGCCATTGATATGGTCCAAACTCTTCAATTCCTCCTTGTATTGTCTATTCTGCAAGGGCAGCAAGATGTCAGCTAATGACCTACTTGTTCAATAGACACTTGTCAGTTTTTATCTCTCTAGATTCTCTCGGGGGTCAAGCACTGTTGGTCCTTTCTCATATACTCAAATGCCTTCTCCACTGGGGTTTCTCTGAAAATAAGAGGTACGAGACCTATCTTGTACTCCCTCTGGCCAAGTTTCCCTATGAAACTATTCCTTTCCCAGCAGTTTCTGTCAAGTGAAGGGGAGAGCCACGCCTGAATTTCTGGCTTGGGTGATGGCTCACCATCCACACCCCTGTGTTTTCCCCAGCCCCAATCTTTCACCATGCTTTTTCCATTCTCCTCCTAAATGTCTCCTAACCTACCCCTTAATTTGCTCCTAATATCTCTTCCTTACTTCAAGCCCCCACCCCCTTTTTTTTTTCTGGCATATTTCAAGTGTCTTTTGAGTGGCCCCCCTCCTCTTTCCCTGCTCCAATTCATCTCCATGTTGTCATCAAGGTGATATTTCTAAGTCATAAGCAGGATCAGTCTGCTTCCTGCCTACAACCTTCTTTGGCTCCCTAGTGCCAAAGGATAATGTCCACACCCTTAAGTATGACGTGGAAAACTCCACAAAATCTGTCCCCATTAACTCTTACTTTATTTCCTGCCTTTCTTCCTACTTCATTCTCTGTATACTCGCAGTAACAAAGGATTTTAAAAAGATCGAGTCTTTTCTCTCTTTCTTCCATTCCTGTTTCTATTACCTAGAATGCTTAGAATCCTTTGTCTAGAGACATCCTACATACGGCTGCTGCTGCTGCTGCTAAATCGCCTCAGTCGTGTCCGACTCTGTGCCATCCCATAGACGGCAGCCCACCAGGCTCCCCTGTCCCTGGGATTCTCCAGGCAAGAACACTGGAGTGGGTTGCCATTTCCTTCTCCAATGCATGAAAGTGAAAAGTCAAAGGGAAGTCGCTCAGTCATGTCCGACTCTTAGCGACCCCATGGACTACAGTCCACCAAGCTCCTCCATCCATGGGATTTTCCAGGCGAGAGTGTTGGAGTGGGGTGCCATCGCCTTCTCCGATCCTACATACTACTCAGCCATAAAAAGGAATGAAATTGGGTCATTTGTAGTGATGTGGATGTAGAATCTGTCATACAGAGTGAAAGAGAAAAACAAGTATCGTTTATTAATGCGTATATGAGGACTCTAGAACAACGATACTGATGAATCTATCCGCAGGGCAAGAATAGAGACGCAGATGTAGAGAATGGCCATGTGGGCAAGGCAGGGGGAAGGAGCGGGATGGACGAATTGGGAGAGTGGCGTTGACGACCACTACCACGTAGAGAGAGAGCTGGTGGGAAGCTGCCGTCTACCATAGAGCACTCANATCTATTTGCAGAGTGGGAATAGAGATGCAGAGAAAGAGAATGGACTTTTGGACACTGGGGAAGGCGAATGGGGGATGAACTGAGAGTAGCATTGAAATATATATATTACCACATGTAAAATTGATAGGTAATGGAAAGTTGTTATAAAACACAGGAAGCTTAACCTGGTGCTCTGTGATGACCTAGTGGGCTGGGATGGGGGCGGGTGGGAGGGAGATTTAAGAGGGAGGGAATATATGTATACATTCAGCTGATTCTCCTTATTGCATGGCAGAAACTAATACAATATTGTAAGGCAATTATACTCCAATAAAATTTTTTAAAAATTCAAATTTTACCTTATTCAGAAAACCTCTGAGAGTCCCAGGCAGAATTAATCACACCCTCTTTGCTTTGCTCTTTTCGTAGCTTGCTTATACCTCTGTTATTGCATTTGTCAAGGAGTATTATCCATTATATTTTTACATGAAAATCTCTTCACTAGTTTCTCAGCTACCGGGGGTCAGAAATGTCATTTTCATTTATCTGTAACTCGCTGTCTAATATTTTTCCTTTCGTTCTATTTTACTATTTTCTTGTATTACTCCGGTCGTCATAAACTGCTCTTTGACATACTTTGTGTTTGAATTATTGTCTATAGAGTAGTGTTTCTGGTTTTTGATCGTCTCTTCTGTAACTATATTATAAATTTCTTGAGGGCTCTGGGTACATCTGAGAGGCTTCATCTCTGCCAAAGCATCTTATATGATGGTTTTCAAATAGTCATTGTAACAGGGGTTGGTGTAGGGACTGTTTGGTTCTGATTCACTCCATTCAGAGCCTGATACAACCTTACACACTTTCCAGAGATGACGAAACCGCTTCTGGTTCATAAAGTGTGATCTGATGTGGGAGTCTGCTTTCTCTTCCAAATCTTTTTTTTTTTTTGCAACCGGTCACATTCTGTTTCCCAACTCCTCCCTTTGCATCAATTGCCTGCCATCTCCCCCGCTCCCCAGAAAACAGAATGGAGGTACATAAATCCCTGACCCGCTTCAGATGACCTTACGAATCATGCATGTCTACTCTCATTGACCCTGGACGCCTGTTACGACCAAGGAACGGAGATGCATCACCTGAGCAGGGCAGGGCGAGCAGGCCAGCATGGACTCCTCCTGGACCCCAGTCAGTCAAGAGCTTTCCAAACCTCATCTCCGTCTCACCCCCGGTTTCCAGGGTTGTGAATCAGGGAGGGGGAGCTTTTAGTTTCCCGGGATGTAGTCTAAGGAGGACATTTCTCTTGCTTTGGAAACATTACTTGGGGAGTTGGAAGAGGTGAACTGACATCTGAGTGTTTTAATCACTAGGCTCCAAGTGAGAGTGTCTGAAAAGGGGGAAACCCAAGTGCTATTGGAGAAGGCAATGGCAGCCCACTCCAGTACTCTTGCCTGGAAAATCCCATGGATGGAGGAGCCTGGTAGGCTGCAGTCCATGGAGTCACTAACAGTCGGACAGGACTGAGCGACTTCGCTTTCACTTTTCACTTTCATGCGTTGGAGAAGGAAATGGCAACCCACTCCAGTGTTCTTGCCTGGAGAATCCCAGGGACGGGGGAGCCTGCTGGGCTACCGTCTATGGAGTCACACAGAGTCGGACACGACTGAGGCGACTGAGCAGCAGCAGCAGGTGCTGTTGCAATCGGCGATGACAACAGGCAAGACCATTCATGGTGGGAGGTTCATTAACCCGTAATATCTTCAGCTCCTCTCAGTAAAAGGAAATTAAAAAAAGAAATTGAATCATTTCAGCAAATAGCCAAGGGATTTTCAAATCCACTAAATGCTTCTACCACAAAATTCCTCTTTAGGAAGATGATTTTTAGAAGGTTTACTTTTGGCTGTGCTGGGTCTTCAGGGCTGTGCGGGCTTCTCTCTAGTTGTGGTCTTGGGCTTCTCATTGCAGTGGCTTCTCTTGTTGCAGAGCACAAGCTCTAGGCCTGGGGCTTCTGTAGTTGTGGCTCCTGGGCTCTAGAGCAAAGTCTCAGCAGAGGAGGTGCACAGGCTTAGCTGCTCCGAAGCATGTGGTGTCTTCCTGAACCAGGGATTGAACCTGTGTCTTCTGCACTGGCAGATGCATTCTTATCCACTGAGCCACCAGGGAAGCCCTGTGAATATGATTGGAATAGGCACACTAGCTTGATAGAAATGGAGTCCTGAAACTCTCAGACTAAAATTTACACAATGTTCAGGCAGGGGCTGCGATCATCAGTGGTCTTCTTTCTGCAAGATTTGTTTTTATTAAGACTTTTTGGAGCAGTTTGAGTTTCACAGTAAAATCGAGAGGATGGCACCGAGATTTCCTGTAAGCACCTTGCTCCTACACGTGCATGGCGTCCCCCCCCCCAATCCCCGCACCGAACATTCCACTACAGTGACGCGTTTGTTACAGTTTGTTACTGATGACCTTCCATTGAATCACCGTTATAACCCAGAGTCTACAGGTCATATTAAGGCTCAGCCTTGGTGTTGTACATTCTCGGGGGTTGGATAAGCCCCAGATGACACAGTTCTAAAGGAAATGACACAACCCTAAAGGAAATCAACCCTGAATATGGATTGGAAGGACTGATGCTGAAGCTGAAGCTCCAATACTTTGGCCACCTGATGCCAAGAATTGACTCATTGGAAAAGACCCCGATGCTGAGAAAGACTGAAGGTGGGAGGAGAGGGAGTGACAGTGGATGAGATAGTTGGATATCATCACCGACTCAATGGACACGAATTTGAGCAAACTTCAGGTGGTGGTGAAGGGCAGGGAAGCCTGGTGTGACGCAGTTCATGGGGTCGCAAAGAGTCAGACACAACTTAGCAACTGAACAACCACATAATGGCACAGACCCATCATTATAGCATCATACAGAGTCGTTTCATTGCCATAAAAAGTCCTCTGTGTTCCACTTTTCATCCCTCTCCTGCCATAGGATTTTCCTGTCTTATAATGGCACTATCTTCATGCTTCTTTCCCCCTAGGGACACATATACTTTTCACTTTTTAAAGCCCTTGAGTTTAGACGGTCTGGGAGTCATTTGAGACACTTTGTGACAGCTAAAATAATTGATGCAGAAGAGAGGGTCTCTGGTCCATGAGAAGTTGTCCCTCTAGGTAGAGGCAAGACTAGAGCTTGGGGCTCAAGGCTTCTGGGTGTCTGTTCTCAATGGCTGATGCAGCCTTTAATTAAAAAAAAATCTTTTATTTTGCAGCGGGGTATAGCCCCTTAACAAACAATGTTGTGATAGTTTCACAGTGAAGTGAAGGGACTCAGCCATACATACACATGTATCCACATATCTCCCCTAAACTCCTCGCCCATCCAGGCTGCCACATAATAACACTGATCAGAGTTCCCTGCTCTCTAGACTAGGTCCCTGTTGGTTGGTTGTCCATTTAAATACAGCGGCAGTGTGTACAGGACCATCCCAAACTCCCTAACTACCTCTTCCCCGCCCCCCACTCCACACCTCCCCCAGCAACTGTAAGGTCATTCTCTAAGTCGTGTGTCTCTTTCCTCTTTCACATAGCCTCTGGTTTGACAGGTGACTCAGAAGCCTGCTCCAGTTTCAGTCTCTGGGTATACACGTGCCCGGGGCTTCAACAGGTGTTTTCTTTATTCCCCTGGGTGGTCAGTATTCATGTCAGGGAAAATTTAAACATCTCTTCATTGCTTCCTGGCTCATGCAGTATTTTCTTACAGTACGTTGCCAATTTCTGCTTTTCTTCTGGAAAATTCTTTATTACGAACTGACCTTGGTACTGACCCATTTCAAAAAAAAAATCCATAAAACCCAGGATTTTGTTACATTAGCCTTTAAAGCTAAAGGAGGGTAACTGTGTGTTGAAGCCTTTCGTGACATGAGGCTGGGGTATCTTCCAGTGTGTTTGAAATGAAATTTATTAAAAATGACCAAAGGTGAATCCCAAAAGAGTCAGTAAAAGTTACACGTCTGCCGAGGTTTAGGTTTGGAAAGGTTATGGAAACATGGAGCTGTTGGTGGTGTTTCCTCGTGTTCAGGGGTGGTAGTGGTTTGAGGGCTAGTTATGGAGAAGGCAATGGCGTCCCACTCCAGTACTCTTGCCTGGAAAATCCCATGGATGGAGGAGCCTGGTGGGCTGCAGTCCATGGGGTCGCTAAGAGTCAGACACGACTAAGCAACTTCACTTTCACTTTTCACTTTCATGCATTGGAGAGGGAAATGGCAACCCACTCCAGTGTTCTTGCCTGGAGAATCCCAGGGACAGGGAAGCCTGGTGGGCTGCCGTCTATGGGGTCGCACAGAGTCGGACACGACTGAAGTGACTTAGCAGCATGGCAAAAGATGTGGGTTCTGAAGTAAGATACCTAAGTGTCATTCCTTGGCCCCACATTTTGCGAGCTGTGTGATTTCGAGCAAGTTACTTAACCTCTCTGTTCTCTGTGCCTCAGTGTCCACATCTGTAAGACAGGAAGATTCAGTTTGAAAAGTTATGGAGAGGATCTGATTGGTAAATAGACACATATAAAGCAACTCAGGTAGCTTCCCTAGTGGTTCAGATAATAAAGGATCCACCTGCAATGCGGGAGACTGGCTTCCATCCCTGGGTTGGGAAGACCCCCTGGAGGAGGGAATGGCTACTCACTCCAGTATTCTTGCCTGGAGAATTCTATGGACAGAGGAGCCTGATGGCTATGGTCCACAAAGAGCTGGATATCACTGAACAACTAACACACATACACACAAAAAGCACTTGGGACAGAGCCTGGCAAGTGGCAGTTTCCCACTTGAGAGTGGGAAAAAATAGGGTCCCCCCATCCCATAGATGACTGTGAAGGTGGTGGTGATGGGTGCACCGACAACTGGATTCCTTATTGATCAACCCACTTACAGGCAAAACTAAGGTACAGAGAAGTGCCTCACACGTGTCACAGTGATCTACAAAGGCTGCATACTAGAGTCTGTGAATCGTGGTCACTCGGGAATAACTGTTTTCTGTGGAAAAAACTAGCCAGAGCTATTCCCAAGTAGTGAAAGATTCAGCATCCTTTAAACCTCGGTTTCATTAGACCGAGCTGTCCGCAGCTGACTATGGTCCTGCAGGTGGGGACCCATTGCCAGGGATGCTGCCGTCAGACCCCTGAGTTTCAGGTTTGTCTTGGCTGGCATCTGAGGTTTGTTTTTTTTTTTTTCCGAAGATTCCATTGGAAATACAAATGTGGAATGACCAACGCTTAAGTGAACTCTAATAATTGCAACAATATTCAGTTTTGAGGCATTTAGACTTTTGAAGTTTTCTTCTTACCCTATTTGAGAAGAAAAAGAAAAACCTGCAAATTAATATCTGCTTGGGTGGAAATTTGTGAAGCTAGAACTAACAACTCTAAGAGTTTTGAGTCCCCCTTATTGTTGCTGTTGCTCTGTGGGGCTTGCTGACTGGTGATTTGAAGCTGAACACACATTGCACCTGCCAGAGAATACAGCCAAGTGCTAAATGATCAACTGTCATCAGAAAGTTTTCTGAATCTGGAGTACAACATACACACTTCCGTGTACAAAGTCACGTGTATGTACATGTGAGTGTGTGTGTGAGAGAGTTGTGTCCAGTTGTGTCCAACTCTTTGTGACCCCATGGACTGTAGCCTGCCAGGCTCCTCTGTCCAGGAAATTCTCCAGGCAAGAATAATGGACTGGGTTATCATTCCCTTCTCCGAAGGATCTTCTTGACCCAGGGATCAAACCCGGGTACCAGCAGTCCTGCTCAGAAGTGAAGTGATTTGACTAAGACCATCCAGTCACTTAGAGGCAGGCTGTGATTTAACCCCAGTTGTGTCTTGAAGTGCTTCATGCACTCTTTATTCTTAAAGCTACTAGAACATATACATTTTGCAAAAAACTCAAAAAAGATCAGTTCCCTCAACTGTCCTAAGTCATTTGTTCTAAATTATTTGCAGAATGAGCCAAAAACTTTCCCACAGTTTTCTTTGATCTGTGAGCACCTACATGCTAGGCCTGTCTTTCATAAGAATATAAATTCAATAGTCTACCTAGGACATCAGAACTTCCCAAGGAGTGAATTATGGTTTGGGATTGGTATCAGGTTGGCCAAAAACTTTGTTCGGTTCTTGTAACATCTTTTGGGAAAAACCCAAACAAACTTTTTGGCCAATACAGTATTACAACACCAGCCCTTAAGCTGCTCATCACTGATACAGCCTGTGATTGAAGCGATGTTGATGGGTTTTTAGAGACATTGATGGATTTTAGTTCTTTAGCTGGAAATGATACCCCATCTGGGAACACAGTGAGAGCATTTCTGATATCTGACAAAACTATCAAAGAGAGAGAGAAAGAGGGAAAAAAGATTTCTCCAAACATTCATGACTGTGGAATTTAAAAATTACTGACGTTACTTGTTTAGTAAAGATTATAACTCACTTCAACATCACAAAGAATGAAATCCCTTTGACCAGATAAAAAGCACAGCATGTTCTTTACGACAGTGCCAACAATAAAACTAGAAGACTTTACAGTTTGTTATTTATCAGGTCCACCAACCACATCATTTTTCTACATACCAGGCTTGGGAAATTCTTTATTTTCTCTCTCCTTCTTGTAAATAAAGACAGCACAGAGCAGGCACGTTCCTCTCAATGCACTTTTCACTATAAAAGTCATATGGCTTGGCACTAGTGCTGAGGTCCTAGGGTTTGCAGCTCTGAGGGTGTACGTATGTTCTTATTTCCAATCAGGGCTGGAGAAGGGTCTCCTTTATCTCATGGCAATGGCAGAACTTGCCTTTAAAATGTTTTTTTTTTCAGCATATTTCCTGAATCTATTTATTTTTCTTTATCTTCAGCCACCACGCTAGACCACCCCAACATAAATTTTTATTTTGATGGTGTAATGACCTCATAAATATCTTCCCAACTTCTAGTCTTGCCCATGGAAAGTTGATTCCCCTCACAGAAGCTGGATTAATCTTTTTAACATAAATTAGTTCAAAGCATCCCCTTACTTGGACTTCCCTGGCAGTCCAGTGGTCAAAACTTCACTTCCAATGCCAGGGGTGTGGGTTCGATCCCTGGTCAGGGAGCTAAGATTCCACATGACTCAAGGCTGCAGAACCAAACCATGAAACAGAAGCAATATTATAACACATTCAGTAAGGATTTTAAAAATGGTCCATATCAAAGAAAAAAATCTTACCCCCCCCCTAAAAAAAAAAGTATGTCCTTACTTAAAACTCCCCAGTGGCTTTCTAACGTCCTCAGAATTAAACCACACACCTTATCATGGCCCTTCTGGGTATATCTTCTACTATCTTGTTTTTCATCTCTGATCTTCCTCCTGCCTCCTCTGTCCAACTCCCGACTCTGGGGTGGGGTGCAGTGGGGAGGCAGTGTCCAGGAGGTAGACCAATATGGCTGGCATTAATAGATTTCCTTTGTCTTCTGACTTCTGAGTGTGTCCGGCCAATGTGGAGCTCTAGCATGGATTCCAGGGAGGTGGGAGAGAGGGGTTATTGTGTTTGTTTCCCAGGGTCTCGTGACCTCAGCAGCATCCCTGTGAGGACTGCCGCTCTCAACAGGCAGTCTTGTCTATTAAGATCCCTTCCTGTGGGCCCTGCTGACCATGCCATCCTTTTGCTTCAGCCCTAGGAGTGCCTGAGGTGTCTTTCTGGCTGGACCATCCTTCCCCAGATCTCCATGTGCCTGGACTCCACTCACACAGGAATCAGCTTCATACAGAGTCCTTCTCTGACCTTCTTCCCCTAGGTAGCTTGCTCGTCCCAGCGTCTTTCTATCAATTTCTTGGCTTTGCTTTTTTCCAGTTCCTCACCATTAACTGAGATGGTCATATTTAGTTACCTGCCTGCCCGTTTGTGCGTTTGTCTCTGCTACCAACACCCAAGCAGGAATCGTGTCTTTCTGGTGCCGCTTTGCGGCCCCAGTGCCTAGAACTGCACCTTGCACACACTTGGTGCTCAGTATGACTGACTGACTAAGACTGATGCTCGCTCAGTCGTGTCTGATGCTTTGCGACCCCATGGACTGTAGCCCACCAGGCTCCTCTGTCTATGGGATTCTCCAGGCAAGAATACTAGAGTGGGTTGCCATGCCCTCCTCCAGGGGATCTTCCTAGCCTAGGGATCAAACCTGCATCTCCTGTCTCCTGCATTGCAGGCAGATTCTTTACTGTCTGAGCCACTAGGGACGCCCAGTTAAAACTACATTTAAATTTAAAGATACTTTATTTTTTAAAAAAGAAAGGGGCCTCTCTTCTTCGCCATCTCTTTACTATGACTTTTTAAATAAAATGCGTAATTTCCCCTACAGGATGGATGCTCTAACCTGCATCTCCTCCCGTCTTTCTTTATTCTCTTCTTTCTTTCCTATGTCCCATCTCTATGCCTTATTGTAGCTAGGAGCCACTGATTAAGAGTCGATGTTTAGAACCTTAGAAGAAAGCCATGCGAGGACTGAGGAGCAACTAGGGGAATCAAGACCTGGGAGGTTTTGGAGGCAATCAGAGCCTTTGTCCCTCACACAGTGACAGTAATATAGTTACTGATACTTAACTGAGCCTTTGTCCCTCACACAGTGACAGTAATATAGTTACCGATACTTAACTGACGAGCGCTCAGTCTGGACCAAACATAGCATGAGGCATTTTATGTATAATCCATGTAAGTCCTTACATATTTCTAATGGCAATCCCCTGACCTATATATCTTCCTCTTCTTTTAGAGACAGAAGTCAAAATTTAAGGTTAGGAGATGGGTGAAGACATGGGTCTGCCTCACTAAACCTTGTTTACTACTTTCTCCAAGTCTAATGAGGTTCCTGGTAAGTCAGGATGGGAAGCTGCAGGTAACCCTTCAAAGAGAGGGATGAGACAGAAGTTGAGATGCTGATTGGGAGGTTAGCCAGAGCTTGGAAAAGGCAGATATTAGAGGAAGAATGAAGCCCACGGAACAGAGAGCATACGCAGCCAGTTTCAAGCAAAAAGTTCAACATTAGATCTTTAAAAAAATTTTTTCTTTTTTAAATTTGGCTATACCAAGTCTTTGGTGCAGCATGTGGGATTGCTAATTGCAGCATGAGGGATCTAGTTCCCTGACCAGGGATCAAACCCAGAACCCCTGCATTGGAAGCAAGGAGTCTTAGCCACTGGGCCACCAGGGAAGTCCCTTGAAATTAGATCTTAAGCCTAAAGTGAGACATGGGGATCCGAGGCTCATCGCAGAGACCATGTTTCCTGGCCCTTTGATCCTCTGGTGCCTTCCTTGCAACTGTAAGACTATTTTTTTGGAAAGGACACTGATATTCAAGGAGGGCCTTTCTCTCTAACCCAGTAATGAGGAAATACTGGCTAGACTCTCTCTAGGGCGGAGAGAAGTTGCCCCTGAAACAAGGTGACTAGCTTTCAGGCCTAATAAAGCATCACCAAGGACAGAGTTTGGGAGAAGAAGTTAGGAGTATCTGCAAAAAAAAGAGGACCAAGCTGAGGGCTGTGTGTCCTTTAGCTGCCAAACAAGATTTCGGGTTATCGAGTGTCAGCTCTTACTTGCAGCCCCAGGTTCCATATCCAGTGTATTTCGCTGATTGAAGTCACCGGCAAGTGGCCACTCCCTGACCCAGAAGACTTTCTCTGCATTTTACAAAAGGAGCGAGTGGACAGAAAGGATGGTGAGGCTGCTCCATCACAGAGGGAGGGTCCGGCCATGAACCATTAATCTCCATTCTTCAAGCAGCCCAAAGAAATGTCTTAATTTATTGCCATGCAGAGGCTGTTGTGCAATTGACACGGACACAGAATACTTCTGCACTTTCCTAAGTCTACTTTTGAGCCGGCCCATGTTTTCATCATAATATTTACTTCTGGGTAAATAGGCTAAATTCTCCAATTCTGATACAAAACAGAAAGATCAGAGAATGAAAATAAATAGATGACATGGCTGTTTAAAGATCACGGAAAATGTTTTTGAGCAGCATAAATATTTGATTGTAAAACTTTCAATATGTTGTGTCTATTAACTAGCAATGTACAATATTTAAATAATTCAGCCAGTCGAAATGGGCCAGGGTCATTGCGGGAGGACGGAGCGAAGGCCCAACATGGCAAGAGGCCAACCTGCAGTCTTAACGTAACCCCAAGACTGGCCCCAGACACTGTCCATGCCATCTGGAGTTCTCTGGTCAGGCCGAGCCACAGACGAGAGCAGAGGGTTTGAATGAAACACTCAGGGGCATTGAACATTTCCCAGTCACTTTCCATCGCTAATGTGGTTTGGACAGAACCTTCCATGTGTTATTGCCACTTAGACCTTCAGATGCTCAGTTCAGTTGGCACTCTTTGGTTTGACCCTCTGATTTTGTGTTTGGAGGTTGTGGGGTGGGGCTGATGTTTCTAGAATGCCATCCAGGACTTCTGTGGAATTACTCTGAAATTCCATCCATTCCCTCTGATATCCCTGGCATGAAAATCTGGCAGAAAGCATTTGATTTACAGTCAAGAGGCTTGAGTTTGAGAAGCCTCTGTAGCCATCTGGGTTTGGGTAGTTCTCTGAATGTCTCTGGGCCTCACCTTCTTCATCTGTGAAATGGGACTGAGATGTTCCCTGGCTGTTACACTGGGTGGTTATGAGGGTCAAAAATCCAAGTGAGGAACTTCCTTGGTGGTCCAGCAGTTAAAAATGCACCTATCAATGGAGGGGACATGGGTTCAATCCCTAGTCCAGGAAGGCCCCACATGCTGTGGGGCAAGGAAGCCCGGCACTGAAACTATTGAGCCCGCACACCTAGAGCCTGTGCTCGGCAAAAAGAGGAGCCGCTGCAGTGAGAAGCCCTCTCGCCACAGCTAGAGAGTAGCCCTGTGCTCGCCACAGCTAGAGAAAGCCCGCACAGAGCAATGAAGACCCAGCACAGCCGAAAACAACACGTGAAAGTGAAAGCCGCTCAGCTGTGTCTGACTCTTTGCAACCCCATGGACTATACAGTTTGTGGAATTCTCCAGGCCCAGAATACTGGAGCGGGTAGACTTTCCCTTCTCCAGGGGATCTTCCCAACCCAGGGATCAGACCCAGGTCACCCACATGGCAGGCAGATTCTTTACCAGCTAAACAACATAAATCAATTTTAAAAATGAAAAGTACGAAAGTTCTCTGAAGGATGGTCCTCATTTAAGGAAGCATCGAAGTCACGTGAGAGCGTTTTCATCACTGTATGGGCTCTGCTGCCTAAGACTAAGGCACACCGTAAACCTCTTTACAAGTTTGTTGATTGAATAAATGAGCATTGCTGGCACCTATGCCATCCTCTCCTTGCTCAGTGCTGTAAGGAGTGTGCTCAGAACTCCCAAGAATGAGGATCCCCAGCGGATCAAGACTTCCATGGGCCCTTGTTGTTCTCAAGGGGTGTATCTTGCAAACCCGAGAACCCTCAGGTTCCTGTAGAAACTTGAGGAGAAGGACAGAGCTGTAATGAGAGGCTGAGATGCTGGGAGACAGTCTGCACCCACCCCTGGCTTGGTGACCGCCCAGGTAACTGAATCCCCCGGACAAAGACAAATTTCTAGACATAGTGGACCTTGCTGCTGCTGCTGCTGCTGCTGCTAAGTCACTTCAGTCATATCCGACTCTGCGACCCCATAGACGGCAGCCCACCAGGCTCCGCCGCCCCTGAGATTCTCCAGGCAAGAACACTGGAGTGGGTTGCCATTTCCTTCTCCAATGCATGAAAGTGAAAAGTGAAAGTGAAGTCGCTCAGTCGTGTCCGACTCTTAGTGACCCCATGGACGGCAGCCCACCAGGCTTCTCCATCCATGGGATTTGTCAGGCAAGAGTACTGGAGTGAGGTACCACTGACCCTAGGGTGGCTCATAAACAATGAAAACCAGAAATCTGAAATTAACAAATGACAATAGCTGATTTGCTATTGCAAATAACTGGGGAGAAAGTAATTTCATAAAGCAGTGTGAATGATGCNTTCTCCATCCATGGGATTTGTCAGGCAAGAGTACTGGAGTGAGGTACCACTGACCCTAGGGTGGCTCATAAACAATGAAAACCAGAAATCTGAAATTAACAAATGACAATAGCTGATTTGCTATTGCAAATAACTGGGGAGAAAGTAATTTCATAAAGCAGTGTGAATGATGCATTGATTCTAATTTTCTGGTGTTCCTCTGCCCCCTCTTCCCCGCCCCCTGCGAATCCTTGAGACAGCTCCTGGGCACATCAACACAACTCAATTGCTTCACCAAGTTTTTGAATCTTTCCCTCCTGACCGATGAAGTCCTGTAAAGATGCACATTGAGAGACCTATAAGCTAATTAGCTTTAACAGACTGTGTATTCTCTTGTGTCTGAATTTAGAACAGACTTTATGACATTAAGTACATCTATTTTTACTCCTTGTTGTTGTTCAGTCACTAAGTCATGTCCCAACTCTTTGTGACTTCATGGACTGCAGCACGCCAGACTTCCTTGTCCTCCACGGTCCCATTTTCACTTATTCAGTTCAATTTAGTTCAGTTCTGTTGCTCAGTTGTGCCCGACTCTTTGCGACCCCATGAATTGCAGCACTCCCTGTCCATCACCAACTCCTGGAGTTCACTCAGACTCACGCCCATCGAGTCAGTGATGCCATCCANAGTCACCATCTGCAGTGATTTTGGAGCCCCCAAAAATAAAGTCTGACACTGTTTCCACTGTTTCCCCATCTAGTTCCCATGGAGTGATGGGACCGGATGCCATGATCTTCGTTTTCTGAATGTTGAGCTTTAAGCCAACTTTTTCACTCTCCTCTTTCACTTTCCTCACTTTAAATATTTAGAGTGCCTACTATGTGCAAAATTATGTGATATACTACCTACCAGGGGACATAAATTGCAATCCATTAATTTCTACCTTTAGAACCTTATCGTCCTTCCTAGGGGGTAAAGGCCATAAAAAGCATGGGTACAACAAAGTATGAGCTGGAACGTAGGTGCCTTGTCTGTATTGCCTGTGGACATCCTTGGTTCTGTGCTGAGCACATGGTAGGTGACATTTACTGAGTAAATTTGCTCAGGAAATATGTACTGAGTAAACGAACGTGTGTATGAATCTCCCACTATATTTCACTGAATCCAAGATGCACATTTTTCTACCTTTTGTTGTTGTTGTTGTTGTTGTTCAGTTGCGTCCAACCCTTTGCGACCCTATAGGCTACAGCACGCCAGGCTCCCCTGTCCTTCACTATCTCCCTGAGTCTGCTGGTTCACGTCTATTGAGTCAGTGATGCTATCTAACCATCTCCTGCTCTGCTGCCGCCTCCTCCTTTTGCCTTCAATCGTTCCCAGCATCAGGGTCTTTTCCAGTGAGGTGGCTCTTCACATCAGGTGGCCAAAGTGTCAGAGCTTCAGCTTCACATCACCCCGAAAATAACACCTCTTAAAGAATCAATGACATGCAGGGACTGCCCCAGTGGTCCAATGGTTAAGAATCTGCCTTCCAGTGCAGGGGATGTGGGTTAGATCTCTGTTTGGGAAACTAAGATCCCACATGCCTTAAGGCAACCACTGAGCCCACACCATCACTAGAGAGAAGCTAGTGCCACAACAAAGGCCTGACACAGCCAAAAATAAATAGATAAACAAATATTAGAAAAATCTACGGCATGCACAGTGGAAAGGGCAGGTGTAAGTGAAGAGCTTGCGATTAACATATACACACTCTGCTGCTGCTAAGTCACTTCAGTCGTGTCTGACCCTGTGTGACCCCATAGACGGCAGCCCACCAGGCTCCCCCATCCCTGGGATCCTCCAGGCAAGAACACTGGAGTGGGTTGCCATTTCCCTCTCCAATGCATGAAAGTGAAAAGTGAAAGGGAAGTTGCCCAGTCGTGTCTGACTCTTTGCGACCCCACCATATATAAAATAACCAGTAAGGACTCGCTGTATAGCACAGGGAAAGGAAAAATGCAAGTCGCTCAGTCATGTCTGACTCTTTGTAACCCCAAGTACTGGACAGTCCATGGAATTCTCCGGGCCCAGAATACTGGAGTGGGTAGCCTTTCCCTTCTCCAGGGGGTCTTCCCCACCCAGGGATGGAACCCAGGTCTCGCACACTACAAGCAGATTCTTTACCAGCTGAGCAATCAGGGATGCCCTGATAGCACAGGGAACTATGCTCAGGATTTTGTAATAACCTCGAAGGGAAAAGAATCTGAAAAGGAATATCTGTATCTCTATCTGAATCACTCTGCTGAACATCTGAAACCAACACAACATTTGTAAATCAACCATACTTCAACCAAGAAAAGAAAAAAAACGAATGAAATGTCACACTGTACTTGGAAGGTTTTTCTCTTTCTTAGTGGTTCATACAACATTTTCTCTTACAATCAATACTTTTGAATTTGATGATGTTTGATAATGACACAAGGTAGGATTTACTTAAGTATTAGAATACAGCACTTAATTTCTTGGACATTCTAAGAGGAATGTTTCTGTGTAGGAGGAGCTAGACTGCATTCAAGGAGGAGAGGAGAAAGGAAGATCTAGCTGGGATGGAGGGGTGGAAGCAGGGACAGCTGACGTGGAAATAGGTTACACGTGTGAACAAAGAAAGACACAGAGAGAAGCGATTAAAGTATGTTTCAGGGCTACAGAAAATGTAGACATGCCTGGGGTGGAGAGTTCATACAGGGAAGTGGTGTACAGCATAAGCCTGTAAATAAAGGTGGGATCACAGAAGATTTTAAAGGGCTTTGAATAACAAGCTGGAAAGTTTGGTGTTCATCTTGTATATAAATTTTGAGCCAAAATGTGGCATACTAAAAATAGTGTTCTAAGAGGATTAATCTGTGCAGGGTGGATTGAAGTTTGTAAAACTGGAGACAAGGAGAGCAGATAGTGCATTATTTTTGTAATCCATCAGAAATTTAAGGAGAGATTATGCTAGGGTCATAGAAATGGGAATGGACAACAAAGGTGAGATATGAGAGAAATTTTGAACTAATTGGTCAATGATGTCTCTTGTTTTACATAAGCATCATTCATTTAACTCTTTTTATGACCCAGGTAGCATTATACTAACTGAAATCAAACCAGTCCATCCTAAAGGAAATCAGTCCTGAATATTCATTGGAAGGACTGATGCTGAAGCTGAAGCTCCAATCCTTTGGCCACCTGATGCGAAGGACTGACTCACTGGAAAAGACCCTGATGCTGGGAAAGACTGAAGGAAGGAGGAGAAGGGGACGACAGACAGTGAGATGCTTGGATGGCAACACCGACTTGATGGGCATGAGTTTGAGCAAGCTGTGGGAGTTGGTGATGGACAGGGGAGCCTGGCGTGCTGTAGTCCATGGGGTCGCAAACAGTTGGACAAGACCAAATGACTGAACTGAGCATTGCACTCACTACTTTCAAGCATCATCTCAGTATTCCAATAGAACTTATTTTCTCCATTATTTTCTAAGTATCACTTATTATTTCCTTTGTTTTATAGCTGAGGGAACAGTAAATGGTACATAATCTGTGTCACTAAAAACTTCTTACCTTGGATCTGTCTTTATTTGTCGGTGGTATTACTACCTCTGTTTGTTTTCGTCTGCAACGGATGTCTTTCTATATATTTTAATTTTAACCCTTTAATGTCATTTGAGTTTAGGTGTTTCTTGGTGTTCATGTCCCAAATCATAGGGAAACTTCTTGGTTTTGTACTATAATTAAATTATGCAGTTTTTATACGGATTCCATTTGACATGTGCTGCCTTTATTAATTTTAAGTATCTGTCACTTTTCAATTGCTAATAAGTATTTTCTGATGTCAGCCTGCTTCCTTTTCAGGACCAGCATCATAAGTATAAAATCTTTCCAAAGAATGTTTAAAATGCATATTAGAGATTAGGTGATCTATAATTACTTCAATGACTGTTATTGAAGGGGGGTGCATTTTTTTCTGACTTAACAAATCAGTTCCCTTTTGGAGACTGTGGAATAATTGTATACATCTGCTTTCCCTCCCTGACAATTTAGGCAATTTGTCCAGTACGGAGAACTGAAATCAGTTCTATCAAGGATTTTGTATATTGGTACTAAAATATCTGGGGTCCAGGTAAAAGGGAAAGGAAAACTTTTGGTTCATAGATCTTCAGTTTGGCAGATTAGAGAACCAAGAGGTCGTAGGGAGTCAGGAGGGACTTCAAACCCGAGGTAACTGTGGAAGAGGGAATCTGGCCCCACTGAGACGACAGCCCTGCACCACCCCAGTCTCCGCAGGTGTGCTGGAGGCAGCTCGGGCTGTTCCTGATGTTTGCTTCATGCATCTCTTCCCAGCTCCGGCTTCAGCGACATCACGGTGTTAACTGAAATAGGTGGTAGTAGGAGTATTTACACCACAGACATTGTCAAATACTACCAATCCTGTCATCACAATGACAGATGGCGGTTAAACATTTACCAGCATATGGCTGCTTTTTAGAAAACATATTTAGCTTTTCATTTTCCTGGGTCCAATGTCTAACTCTGCCTTGAGAAAATTTGTGATGAAAATGAAGCTTGATTCTGGCGATTTTACATATTCTTCTGTTATGGGCCGAATGGTATCCTCTCAAAGTTCGTATGTTTGAAGCCTTTAACAGTCCACACACCAGAATGTGATTGTCTCCAGAGACGGGGTCTTTAAAGAGGTGATTAAGTTAAAATGAGGCTGTTGTCTGTTGTTGTTGATCAGTTGCTAAGTTGTGTCCAACTTTTTGTGACCCCGGGGACTGCAGCATGCCAATCTCCTCTGTTTACTCATATCCATTGAGTCGATGACACTATCTAACCATCTCGTCTTCAGCTGCCCGCTTCTCCTTCAATCTTTCCCAGCATCAGGGTCTTTTCCAGTGAGTTGTCTCTTTGGACCATGCGGCCAAGGTATTAGAGCTTCAGCTTTAGCATCAGCGCTTCCAATGAATATTCAGGGTTGATTTCCTTTAGGATTGACGGGTTTGATCTCCTTGCAGGCCAAGGGACTGTCAAGAGTTTTCTCTAGCACCACAATTCAAAAGCATCAGTTCTTTGGTGCTCAGTCTTCTTTATAGTCCAACTCTTATAATTGTACATGACTACTGGAAAAACCATAGCTTTGACTAGACAGACCTTTGTTGGCAAAGTGATGTCTCTGCTTTGAGGTTGTTGTAGGGAGCCCTAATCTAATCTGAGCACTTATAAGAGTGGGCAAATAGAACGCAGAGAGATACCAGGCAGGTGCTTGCACAGGAGAAAGATTAAGTGAAGACACAGCAAAAAGACAGCCACCTCCAAGCCAAGAAGAGAGGCCTCCAAAGAAACCAACCCCACTGACACTTTGATGCTGGGTGTTCAGCCTTCAGGACTGTGAGGACATGGATTTCTGTTGAGCCAGCCAGTCTGTGGACTTTTGTCGTGGCAGCCTGAGACCACTCATACGTTCCCTCTCATGAGCCCAAACCATCTCATATTCCCTCCCCACCTGTACCCCATGAGAATGTCAATCAGGCCCTTCCAGTTTTTTGCAAACAGCAGAGAGTCATGGAATGCAACTGCTTCCTACTTGTCAGCTTACTTGTTTAACAAAACGTGTTAAAGATTCCTGCCCAAGGATCAGCTTAGCTCGCTATCATGTGAAGGTGCTGACCTCTCCCTTCCCCTTGACGCCTCGCACTTGCCCCTAGAGCTTCTGTCTACATAGAGTCAGAAAGGGGAGTGAAGGGGACAGAGAGAAGCTCTCACAACCAAAGCTCAAGGTGACGAGTTCACAGATGACTGACAGTTATCTTGATGTAAGAAACAACTTTTTTTTTTTTTTGGCTGAAAAGAACTTCCTTCTTCCAAAATACACTATCTTAGAGGACTATGAAGTGAACTATTCACAGATGAAATTCTGAAACTAGCATCTTCAGTTCCAAAGATATGCCCAGCTGACCCACTTCTCATCTCACTCCCACCTAAATCTGTGTCCTTAAGCCAAAAAAGATCCCGGGGGCGGTGTTACTTCAATATCTCACAACGAATTATGGACCTCGAGATTGTCAGGCTGAGGGAAGTAAGTCAGATAGAGAAAAAAAAAAAATGACATCGCCTCTGTGTGAAATCTTACAAAATGATACAGATGGGCCTATATACAGAACAGAAACAGAATCAGAGATGTAGACAGCAAACTATGGTTGCCAAGGGGGAAAGAAGGGAGGGATTAATTGGGAGACTGGGATTGACATACACATATACTATATATAAAATAAATAACTAATAAGAACCTACTGTATAGCACAGGGAACTCAACTCAATACTCTGTAATGGCCTATATGGGAAAAGAATCCAAAAAAGTGTGGATATATGTATAAATACATATATATGTACATATACAAAGTGATTCACCATGCTATACAGCAGAAACTAACACTAATACAACAGTGTAAATCAACTGTACTCCAATACAAATTAATTAAAAAGAATCATAATTCAGTCTTCTCAATTATATTTAGAAAGTCAGAAAACAATTGATTTTGAAACGATTGATGAATTATGATTGTGTAGAAACATTTGTACTAAAAGATTCTTTAATATAGCTAAATAAATATTTGTCTTACTAATGATGAGAAGGCATGGTGATTCACGCCACTGGACTTCTTCAAATATACGCAGAGTAGGCTACAGTCCATGGGACTACAGAGTCAGACATGACTGAGGGACTGAGTCCACGAGGGCACACACACACACACACACACACACACACACACACACACACACAGAGGATAATACATTGGAAAGCCATGCCTTCAACAAATCCTTACTAAAGCTGTATCATCTGCTTGACACAATGATGAATAAGATACACAGCCTCTGTCCTCACGCAAGTACAAGGCCTATGAATACACCCTTTCAATACAATAGGTTCTCAGAGAGGCGCTCTCGTTACATGCTGTGTGTGCTTGGAAAAGTCATTTGAGTCCCCTGAATCTCAAATTTTCTTATCTGTAAAATGGGACCCCTGAGTCCTGTTGGACTATTGCTGAGTTATTCCTGAGCATCAGTTAGGATCAAATAAGCGAGAAGGGAACGGCAACCCACTCCAATAGTCTTGCCTGAAGAATTCCATGGACAGAGGAGCCTGGAGGGCTACGGTCCCTGGGATTGCGGAGTCAGACACAATCGAGCGACTAACACTGCTGCTACTAAGTGAGAATTAGGGCTTCCTAAGGCTGTAAGTCTTCCCCTAAGGCTATATTAGGGACTTCCCTGGTGGTCCAGTGGCTAAGACTCCATGCTCCCAATGGGGGCCCAGCTTCCACCCCTGCTCCGGGAACTAGATTCTGCACGCCACAACCACAGTGCCCACGTGCCACAACTAAGACCTGGTGCAGCCAAATACATAAAGTTTAAAAACAATAAAATTATGTGAATGGTAAACGCCAGGCCTCCCCAGAGCTCATCGTAAAGACAGAAACACAGTGCTCATTGGTTTGGCTCCTCCAGGCAGAATGGCTGTCTCGTGTGCACTGGACAGTTTCAGTTACCTCGGGCTGTGGAGCCTGTGCTCACAGAAGCAGACACTCTGGGGCCGCCTCACTTCGGCCCTCTGGCCCTCCCTGTGTTCCCTGCCCGCTGGTCATCACTTTTGCCTCAACATCTCACAATGGGACAGAAGAGCATGGGTTTTGAGTTTGAAAGGCACGGAAGATAGATCTTGCTTTTCTTTGCATGGCAGTTTATTAATTTCTCTTTCTGCTACCGCAGATACTTGGAAGAAAGAAAAGAGACCCACCAGTCCATCACTAAATCAGTAACTTAAACCATGAATCTTAAAGTCGGATTCATCCACAAGGACTATAGCAGGAGGGCCCCTCCACCTTCAAGGAGACCACTTGTTTAATAAATTCTTCCCTACGTGCTGGCTGCCTTTGTGAGTTCCCACTGCAAATGAATTTTGCCTTCGAGGAAAAGCCAAGGGAGGTTAAACGAGGCATCCCAAATCACAGAGGTCTGCCTGATTCCAAACTTCAGCTCGGTTCCCTCCACTCAAATTGCCTCACTATTGTCTCCAAGATCCTAGTTAGTTTTCAGAAGTAGCATATTCATAGAAACCTAATTTCTAGGCTAAAATAGAACACTGCCCACCACTGCTTTCTGTCCCTCCTGTTTTGGGTACACACATTGACCCGTAGACAAATATCTCATTACCTCAATCCCTGACTCTGGAATTCTGATCAGGAGGAGGGGTAATATTTAAACTAAAGGGCTCTGGATGACTAAATCCTATTCTCTCCTGACTTGCCTTGCTGCTGCTGCTGCTGCTGCTGCTGCTAAGTCGCTTCAGTCGTGTTCAACTCTGTGTGATCCCATAGACGGCAGCCCACCAGGCTCCCCCGTCCTGAGATTCTTCAGGCAAGAACATTGGAGTCGGTTGCCATTTCCTTCTCCAATGCATGAAAGTGAAAAGTGAAAATGAAGTCACTCAGTCGTGTGAGTGACTCTTCGAGACCCCATGGACTGCAGCCTATCAGGCTCCTCCATCCATGGGATTTTCCAGGCAAGAGTACTGGAGTGGGGTGCCATTGCCTTCTCTGGGCTTGTCTTGGGGCTGCAGCTAAGACACTTGCTAATCGGATCAAAATAAGAAATGTGTCGAACGAGAAGGGTTGAGTTGGGTTTTAAGTTCAAGAGTGGCACAGACTCAGCTCAAGCCCAGGTGGCCCACGTCCACCCAGTGTCCCTCCACTGACAGCTCTGTGTCCTGGACACAGTCCTCCGGCTGGTAGGCAGGAGGAGAAAGGTCGGGCTGGCACACTCCTCGGTCCCTTTTTGCCTGTTAGTTGGCAGATCCTCATAGAATAAAAGCGCCTTTTCGTATAATTCTAATCAAAACACACTTTGAAAGGGGTGTCTGCTGCCAAAACGTTATATTTATCCCAAGAAAAATGAGAAACTATTTTTGGATTATCTGCCCATGGCTCACCCCCCTCACTGCAGATAAACTGGAATTACTTGCCTGCAGACCCTGTGTTGCTCAGGACATGTGTCGTGCTCCCTCCCAGGACTCTGCCTGTGAAGGAAGCTGTATACTGCTGCTCTTCCCGGGTACCTCCACGCTGGGGTTAGATGATGGATGTGGGGCCCACAGAGCAAGGTCTGAGTTCTGGCTTGGCTACTTCCCAGCTCTGTAGATTCAAGCAAGTTTTTTTTAACATCTCCGAATCTCAGTTTTTTCATCTATAAAATGGGGGCATTGTTGTTGTTCAGTCGCTCAGTCGTGTCCGAATCTTTGTGATCTCATGGACTGCAGCATGCCAGGCTCCCCTGTCCTTCACTATCTCCCAGAGTTTGCATGTCCATTGAGCTGGTGATGCCTTCCAGCATCTCATCCTCTGTATCCCCCTTTTCCTCCTGCCTTCAGTCTTTCCCAGTATCAGTGTCTTTTCCAATGAGTCGGCTCTTTGCATCAGGTGGCCAAAGTACTGGAGCTCCAGTTTCAGCATCAGTCCTCCCAATGAATATTCAGGGTTTATTCCCTTTAATACTGACTGGTCTGATCTCCTTGCAGTCAGAGGCACTCTCAAGAGTCTTCTCCAGCACCACAGTTTGAAAGCATCAATTCTTCAGTGCTCAGCTTTCTTTATGGTTCAACGCTCACATCTGTACAAGACTACTAGAAAAACCATAGCTTTGACTGTACTGACCTTTGTTGTCAAAGTGATGTCTCTGAAGAACACCCAATTTGAAGATGGCTGTGGGAATTAAATGCAATAAAGCCTTGTTATATTGGAGGTGGGGGGCAGGGGACTCAGTAACTGCTTCGCCTCTTCTCTTTCCAAGTCTGTATTTGGCCCTGAAAGAAGAGATCTTAATCTACCTTGAAGAAAATGGCAGAGAAACTAGGGGAATCACACACTTGCCTTCATCTTCCATGTGTTTTGGCCAGGAAGACCTAGCTCCCAAGAGGGAAGCAGTCATGAACAGGCTGCTGTAGAGTAGGAGATAAACTCTAATGGCCTTAGGAGCCAGGCAGATACCAGAGCTGCAGAGGAAGTGACGGGAACTGCAGCTCAGTGGGGACACATGTAGTAACCACAGGCCTTCAGATCTGAAGATTTCACAGCACCAAGTGTGCTGCCCAGCAAACACATGGGTGGGCTTAATGGGCCCTTGGGGCTCCAGTTTGTAACTCCTACTCTGGAGGGACGTATTGTCTCATTCCTTCAGTAACTGTCTCACAAAGCCCACCTCCCCTGGAAATCTCTCCTCCCTTTCTTTGCTTATGGCCCTTGGTCTTTTCTAGCCCAGTCACTCATTTGCAAACATTGACTGAGCACCTGTTTTGCACAAGACCCTGTGGAAGAGACCAAAAAAAAAAAAAAATTGCCAGAGTGGATGCAGCCATTCAAACTTAAACCAAAGCATCTAGAAAAGAGAGGAGTGTTTCAGTGAGCTGTTACATATATGCTGTTGTGATAATGTTGCAATTTGCTAGGGAAATAGTAAAGAAATTGCTTCTGTAATGGCACCCCACTCCAGTACTCTTGTTTGGAAAATCCCATGGATGGAGGAGCCTCATAGGCTGCAGTCCAGGGGTCACTAAGAGTCAGACACAACTGAGTGGCTTCCCTTTCACTTTTCACTTTCATGCATTGGAGAAGGAAACGGCAACCCACTCCAGTGTTCTTGCCTGGAGAATCCCAGGGACGGGGGAGCTGGGTGGGCTGCCGTCTATGGGGTCGCACAAAGTCGGACACGACTGAAGTGACTGAGCAGCAGCAGCAGCAGGGCAGGAGGCAGTGGGCACAGGAGAGAGGGATGCTTAATTGTGGAGGTGTCCTTTGAGTCCTGATGGGTTCTGACAGGGAGAGTGGCTGGCAGGGAGGGTGAGTGCAAGCCATCACGGGCCCGTGGTTTGGGGTTTTGCTTGTCTCTCACGTGTATGTTTATTCCCTCTTTCCTGTTGGGATTTTGGAAACTCCTTGAAGGAGGTGACTGTGTCCCCTATGTGGTTTTCCCGATTTCCTTGACATTCTGTAACAGTTATCTTAGTTTTTCTTGCTCTTGAAGAGTCTTTTTCTGGTTGTTGAGAAAAGGAGATGCCAGATTTTGTATCAGTGGGAAGCAGACAGTCCGAGGCATTTTCGGAACACAGATAAAGGTAGCAAGATTGGTGCTGGGTCTGAACGAGCTGAGGATTCCTGAGACTGCGGCTGACAGATGATGTCTTGCCCCTGATAACAGTCCATCAGGACTTCCTCCTCAGCTGAAAGGAGAGGACAGGCAGGCACATTGGTCCCTAATTGTCCCTAATCACAGATGTTCAGAGACAACCCAGAGAGAAGACCTCCCGCATTATGGATCCTACCAGGAAGCAGCGGATCAGGTTATCAGCAGCCTGAGGATAAGGAGTGTTGATTTAGCTGTAGGAGCTTGGACCCAGGCTGATTTCACAAAACCAGTGACACAAGGGCTCATCCCTTTAACCGAGGCTCCCAGTCTTGTCTGTTTCAGGAAAGGTGGAGATGAAATGGGGAAAAGATAACGTTTCCCAAACACCTGCTCTTTGTTGGACTAACTTCTTTACCTACACGAACTCATTCACTCTTCACAGTGACCCAGGATCAAATCGATAACAGACATTGTTTTTAATTTTACTTTGGAGGAAAACTAAGCTATCAGGTTGCATTGCCCACCCAGCATCAAGCTTTGAGAAAGTTGCAGGGCTGAGCTTCAGTCCCAGGCTTTCTCATCATAGAAGCTGCTACACCCTGCTGTCTCCGCGTCCTGGGGCAGCATCCTCAGGAAACAGACTCTGACAGTGTTATGTCTGGGCATAGAAGCATGTGTGTGTGTGTGTGTGTGTGTGTGTGTGCACGCGCGCGCACGCATGCGTGTGTTTGCTTAGTTGTGTCCAACTCTTTGAGGCCCCACGGGCTGTAGCCTTCCAGACTCCTCTGTATGTGGGACTTCCCAGGCAACAATATTGGGATGGGTTGCCATTTCCTTCTCCAGGAGTGTGTGTGTTAGTTGCTCAGTTGTGTCCGACTCCTTGCGACCCCATGGACTGTAGCCTGCCAAGCCCTTCTGTCCATGGGATTCTCCAGGCAAGAATACTGGAGTGGGTTGCCATTTCCTTCTCCAGGGAATCTTCCCCACCCAAGGATTGAACCCATATCAGCTATATTGGCAGGGGGGATCTTTACAACTGAGCCACTTGGGATGCCCATGAAGAAGATGTGACCTTAGGTTATTCTCTTTGGCTGAGATCAAATCTCTGAGTGGGGTTCAGGTAAAAGGCATCAGCCCCCACCACTCCAAGTATCTGGNTCTTCCCCACCCAAGGATTGAACCCATATCAGCTATATTGGCAGGGGGGATCTTTACAACTGAGCCACTTGGGATGCCCATGAAGAAGATGTGACCTTAGGTTATTCTCTTTGGCTGAGATCAAATCTCTGAGTGGGGTTCAGGTAAAAGGCATCAGCCCCCACCACTCCAAGTATCTGGGGGCTTTGGGATCACACTATTATGTCCACTACCCTACCCCTAAACCTCTACCCCAGAGCAACTTACCTGGAATCCAGGGGTTTCCCTACTGTGCCTCTGAATTAGAAGGAAAGCCTATTATTAGACTAGAAATCTTAGGAGAAGAAAGTTATTTAGAGAGGATTATGTACAGAATAAAAATTTTCAATATAGTATGGTCTTGTCCAGGAAGATGTTCAGGGCCGGGAATATTCACAGTCTATTCAAGGAGGTATTGTGTGCTGCCGTGTCCAACTGCAATGATCAATACTGCTAAGACTAGAACATACACTCTGCAGAGTTACTGGTGTAGCCAAAACCTTGAGTTTCGACAGCCACAAGATCGGAAGTGTCCACGCCATTCAGCATCCACGTCCAACCCCACCATGGACATCCACACTGATAACTAACTCAATTGCATTAGATTTTCCCCAGGTTCCTGCAAAGGTTAGGTTTCTACTGGACCCCAGGGTCCACAGCTCAGAGTTCAGACACACTCATCTTGCTACATTCTTTCTGGGACTCCATTAGGTACTACACTTGATCTTAGCCAAAAGGCTGAGAAGAAATGGGCCTCCATCAGTTAACAAAAATGTGGAGGTGAGCTGCTCACGCCAGGCTTGCTCTGAGTAGGAGGCATGGGCAGTGGGATGGAGAATTTTGTGGCCTCAGCAGGGGCATCAGGCCTTGTGGAGACAGGATACGAGGTCACATAGGTCAGGAGACTTAGGCGGGGCTCATAGTGGGTGAGGGGTGATCAGCTGATCTGGACAATCAGAAAAGGGTTATCAAGAGACCTCAGTGTGAGAAGAGGGTGGAGAGTGCACAGCAGGGATGTGGGCGGCTGGACTCTGAATGGATTTGGGATGGATTCCATGGTGTCTCAGTCTGTTTCTGCTGCTGTAACATGTCACCATAGCCCAGGTGGCTCACGAACAACAGAAATTTATTTCTCCCAGTTCTGGAGGCTGGGAAGTCCAGGATGAATGTGTCAGAAGATTGTATATTTGGTGAGAGCCCAAACTTTCTGGTTCATAAACCACTGTTCTCATGTGGGGAGTGGAGTGAAAGAGCTCCCTGGGGTCTCTTTTTACCAGGGCACTAATTCCATTTGTGAGGACTCCACTCTCATGGCCTCATCACCCTCAAGGCCCTTCTTCCAAAGACCATCACACTGGGTGTGAGGTTTTAGTATGTGAATGTTGTGGGGATGTAAACCGTCAGCCTGGGGCCAGGAGAGCTCAGCTTTCCAAGCTCCTCAGCCACACGGCAGTCACATCTTCATCAAGGCACAGACCGTGGAGTCTGGCTGCTCAGGTTTGAATTCCAACTTCTCTTCCTGCTAGCGATGTTGCCTGGGTGAGTTAATCAACCTGTCTGTGCATCACTTCTTCACAGAGAATAATAACACGGGCCTTGAGGACTTAGGATTAAAACAATTTGAGTGAAGCACCTAGAACATGGAACAAAGGAAGGGCTGGTTCGTTTGTCCAGAAATTCCTTCTCTCTCCTTTATCTTCTCTTCTCTGTTTGGGGGCTTCCCTGGTAGCTCAGATGGCTGAGAATCCACCTGTAGTGCAGGAGACCCTGGTTCCATCCCCAGATTGGGAAGATCCCCTGGAGAAGGGCATGGCAACCCACTCCCGTATTCTTGCCTGGAGAATTCCATGAACAGATGAGCCTGCCCGGCCACAGTCCATGGAGTCATAAAGAGTTGGACACAACTGAGTGACTTTCACTTTTCTCCTCTGTTTTCCACCCTTCTTTCTGTTTATCCTTCCTTTTCTTTCTCTTTTCCTTAGCTGACTCTCATGTGGAGCTGACATAATATGCCTTGATTTATGACTCAAAATGTGGTCTCCTTTGTGGTTCATTTAAACTCAGGTAAGGGAAAGGTCCCATATTGGACCTTTCAGTTGTCATTGTTAATTTTATTTTTTAATTAATTTTTATTGGAGTGTGACTGCTTTACAATATATTAGTTTCTACCGAACAGCTAACTGAATCAGCTATACATATACGTATATTCCCTATTTCTTTCACATTTAGGTCATGACAGAGCACTGAGAAGAGCTTCCTAAGCTATACAGTAGGTTCTCATCAGTTATCTGTTTTATACATAGTTGTGTGTATATGTTAATCCCAACCTCCCAGTTCATCCCCCTCCTTGGTATCCATACATTAGCTTCCTACCTCTGTGTGTCTATTCTGCTTTGTAAGTAAGATCATCTAAACAATTTTTATGTATACCACATAGGTGAATTAATATACAATATTTTTTTTTTCTTTCTGACTCACTTCACTCCTTTGTTTCTTTTCGGTAGTTTATGGTCCCAAGTGAGATTTTCCCATGACCATGTAGTTTCAAATAGAAGACCTGCTTCCCCACACCCCCATCCCACCCCTGACCTCCATTTTCATTACCTCATCATTAAGCTTCTATTAGCCTTTTCTGGACCCTGATGTTGCTGAGATCAGGCTTTAATGTGGCATGGCCAAGTATGCAAGGACCCACTCCGGATGTGATAAAGGATTTTCCATTTCATGAGAAATCTTGAATTCATTTTGAGATGACTTCAGGAGGGCACAGAGATGTTCTTTTTTTAAAAAGCTATTTTTGCCCATAGAACACACCATTTCCACAATTAAGGAGCCTCATCCAAACACCACGCTAGACAGGCAAGCTCCCAGCTTGGGAGATAGTAACTCTTTCCTTTCCTAATTCTTCACTCTTTCATGGCTTATCAACATGGAAGGGAAAGGCCATCAACTCTTGGGAGAAAGTTTAGACATAAGCAAATTTGCCACCTGCAAGCCAGCACTGCAAAGCTTAAAAATGAACAAAACCTCAGGATGAAGTCAGACAGGTTTTAAAATCCAGTTATGATGGGGCATGAGGATCAACAGTTGATGGAGAGCCATGTAAAGTAGCCGAGACAAAAACATTTTGTGAAAAATGGTGCTAGATTCAAGTAAGCCTGAGACCGGAAGTTCTTTTCTTTCTCCAAAAAGGCAGAAGGATGAAACAGTCCCAATCAAAGAGAATAACAGCACGCTTTCATTTGTTATTCAGGAACCACATGAGGCTCATTTACAATACATAGTTACAGCTCTAGAATTTGTCCAGAGGAAACAGAAATCCAAGTTTGATTAATTAGGATTGTTTATTTTAAAGCCTGAACATTCAGCAATATTAAGCACTGCAATTAATGTTAGCCCTGAGTTAATGAAGTGGCAGATCTGTTAAGGTTCTGTTCAGTTCAGTTCAGTCACTCAGTCGTGTCCGACTCTTTGCCACCCCATGAATTGCAGCATGCCAGGCCTCCCCAGGATATGTGAATAATGCAAAATTAGCAATAAAAGGTGAGACGCACTCCATCCATCCATCTATCTATCCACTCATCCATTCATCCAGCCAGCTGCCCATCCGTCCGTCCCTCCATCCACCCATTTATTCATTCCTCCATCCATTCACCCATCCATTCATTTGCCCATATGCCCACAATTCATCCATCCACATATCCTTCATCCACCCACCCACCCACTCATTCACCATTCATCCAGCCATCCACTTGCCCACCCATAGGACCTTACTGGAACGTGCTGGTTGTCGTACTAGCTGATACATACATGAAAAGTCAATCTGAGCCTCAGAGAATTTACAGACAAATAGGAAGAAGAAACATACAAGTAATTATAATACGATATGATGAAATAACGTGCAGGTAGCACAGCATAGCACCCTCCTCCCAAAAAAAATCTGCTTAGAGGTGTCAAAAAGTTCTGCAGAGAAGACAAGTTTTGTTCTGGAATATTAAGGCTGAGCAGGAGTCCACCAGGTAGGTAGTGCTGCTTTCTCTATCTGAGATACCTCCTTTCCTGTCCCTGGCAGACTTGGAGACAGGAGACAATCCTGCATGGTTAGCCTTGGAGGAAGTCTGCCCTGTTTACCAGAGACCTCTCTGAGAGTCTGGTGTGTACCCTGCTCCCAATGCAAACACACAAATACACACAACTGGACACAATTTCACTGAGTCCCTGAACCTATTCATGGGCACCAGACCTCTAGGCAGAGGAGTGAGGAGGAGGCAGAAAAAAACAAGATGGAGAGCCTTTCCTGTCAATTACATCAAAAATCTATCTGCCAGAGCGTCAATATGAGGATCCTGAAAACATAAAACAAACAACTTGAACCCAGAGACAAAGTAGAAAAGTGGTTGCCAGGTGCTGGCGGATGGGGGAAATAGGGGGAATATGGTAAAAGGTACAAACTTTTAGTTACAAGATGAATAGAGTCTGAGGACCTGATGTATAACATGCTGACTGCAGTTGACAGCCCTGTACCGAGTAACTGAAACTTGCTAAAAGAGTAGAACGAAGGAACGTCCCTGGTGGTCCAGTGGTTAAGAATCCACCTGCCAATGCAGGGGACACAGGTTCGATCCCTGATCCAGGAAAGATCCCACATTCTGTGGGCAACCAAGCCCATGCACCACAACTATGATTCTGCGTTCTGGAGCCTGTGCTCTGGGATAAGAGGCCGCCAGAGCAAGAAGCTTGAGCAACGCAATGAAGAGTAGCCTCTGCTCTCTGCAGCTAGAGAACACCTGAACAGCAACAAAGGCCCAGTGCAGCCAAAAATCGAACAAACAATAAATAAAATCTTTTACAAAATAGAACCTAAATGTAATCCCCCTACTACCACCAAAAAAAGATAAATATGTAAACTTGATGAATGGGTTAATTTACTCAATGAGGGAGATCCTTTCACAATGCATACATATATCAAACGATCACATTTACACTTTGAATGTCTTGCAATCTTGTCAGTCATATCTCAGTAAAAATGGGAAAATACATTAAAAAAAAACCCAATCAGAGTCACGTTACTGGAGTTTATTGTAGATAATGATGTCAGTCAATAGTTTCAAGACCTACATAATCTTTTTTCCTTCTATAGTGTATAAATAATGGATACAGTTATTCTCAGATAAGTCCTTGGTGTTTATTATTACATATTTTGGTGTGAAAGAACCCTTGTATGTATCACATGTTAAAATGGAAAAAAATATTAAAGCCAAAAGATCCATTGAGTATTTTCAATCAAGAGTCAGAACCTATGTAGAGGATCATGTCCTCTGCAAACAGTGAGAGTTTTACTTCTTCTTTTCCAGTATGGATTCCTTTTATTTCTCTCTCTGCTCTGATGGTTGTGGCCAAAACTTCCAGAACTATGTTGAATAGTAGCGGTGAAAGTGGGCACCCTTGTCTTGTTCCTNGGGACGGAGGGTCGGGATTGGGAGCTCATGTACACTCGTGCCTGATTCATGTCAATGTATAGCAAAACGAATACAGTGTTGTAAAGCAAAACAAACTGGAAAAAAAAAAAAAGAGTCAGAACCTAGAGCAGACATCCAGGGAAGAAGTTACTCTTGCAAAGGTGTCTGAATACAGTCTGCCTCTGGTGGTGGCACCTGCCATGTAGACATTTGTTATGCAGGAACACTGAAAAACCTTCCAAAGCAAGACTGCCTCCAAAATGCCTTGCCATTGGAGTGGGGAAGATGCAGCTTAAAATCAACAGCCTTTGTGCAAATTAGGGGCATCATGATTGCTAATAAAAATTGCCCTCAGGACAGGCATTACTATCTCTGTTTCCCCTTTCACTTCCACCCAGATTGGCACCCCTTCAGCCATCCTGGGTAGAATCATGCAGACCTGGGTATCCGGGGATGAATGCTGCAAGCACAAAGACTGGTTCTCTACAAGCCAGTGGTTTTCTCATTTTCCTTCAAAAGTGAATTTTGGACACCCCATCTCTGTTAGACTACAGTGCAGGCTATCTTTTCATATTCATTTCTGGAGGGAGCCCAGGAGATACTTCTTGCCTACTATTTTAAGGATTAAATATTTACCATGTATTATAGGTCATGGAAAATGGCTTTCTTTTCAAATTTCTGGATTATTTTTTCATGTCCAAGGGTGAGTCAACATTCACAAAGGCCTTCTGTAATCTACAATACTGAGTTTAGGCAAGTTGGTGCCCCTGGAAGATATGAGCGCACTCACCCCAGTTTCTATTTATGGAATAGACTACAAAGTAGAAACTCCTTTGTGGCTCCTAAAGGCCAAGTGAGCAAACCGCCCAAGCATACACGATGGAAGCATTGCATGGGACTCCTGGAACATCTCCTAAGGGAGAAGGGATCACCCTTCCCCCCAACCCTTTCCTCTCTCCTATGTGGAATGCAGTCATGATGGATAGTGACCTGGCAGCCTCTGGGACCATGAGGTAAACTGGAGAATGGAAGCCATGTGTTCAACGTGGCAGAGGAAACAGTTAAGAGCTTGGGACCCTGATGACACCAATATGTATGTATGTATGTGTTAGTCACTCAGTCGTGTCTGACTCTTTGCGACTCCATGGATGGTAGCCTGCCAGGCTTCTCTGCCCATAGACTTCTCCAGGCAAGAATATTGGAGTGGGTTGCCATTCCCTTTTCCAGGGGATCTTCTCAGCCCAGGGACGGAACCTAGGTCTCCTGCATTGCAGGCAGATTCTTTACCATCCGAGAAGGGAAGATGACACTGGGGTCCCACCATATTAGCCCTAAAACTCCTCTTTGAGACTTTTTATGATTAAATCATAATTATAAAGGGTTTTTTTTTTTGTTTGTTTGTTTGTTTGTTTGTAGCAGCAAAATCCAATTTTCACTGAGATGCCATTCATCTTGCTTGGCTAGCAGAGGTCTGTCTCCATGCCTAGGAGAACAATCATCTCAGCTCTCAGTTTTGCTGAATTATCCAAGGCTGATCTTCCTGACTGGCAGCTGTCCAAGTGTATCAGCCATTCCATAGGGCGATGGCATCAGAAGATTGTGGGTCATCAGCCTGATGGAAAGTTACAGCTGGCATGGTTGAGCAATGGTTCTGATGCTGATCATCTAACATCTAAGAGACTCTCCAAAGCCCTGCCTTTGATCCACCATTTGTCAAAATCTTCTCTTTCTACCTACTCTACTGAATAATGGGTCCGGACAGGCTTGACTCCTCCCTCTGTTGTAAATAACCTAGATATGAAAGGCACAACCCATTTTTCTTTCAATTATTATCTGACTCTTAGGGCTATTTGACTTTCCTGAGTCAAAAAACAAACATGGAACATGAGGATGAAGCCAGGACTGCCCCAAACGCAAGAAAAAAAAATCTTTCTTTCTCTTCCCCTGAATGTTTTTCTAGTGACTCCTTTTGGAATGTTATTTTGAACTTACAAAGGTTCTTTTTTTTTTTTTCTTAAAAAAAAAAAAAAAAACTTTGTGTATTTCTTTTAAGCATCCCTTGAGAAAGTCAGATTTAAACTTAGCCAACGCGTTGGCTTTTTAAAAGCACTTGCTTAAAATAGACGATGTAAATCTTGGTGGGAAATCTTTAGGTGCCCCGAATGGACAGAAATAGAAATGTTAATGGAAATGCCATTTGTAAAGACACTGGTGGCGGCTCCATTCAGATGTACCCAATCAGAAAAGACTGGAGTTTTGCAAACTATTCCAGTGTGAGTCTGAGTCTGACTTTTGGAGCTCAGGGAGGGCGTGTGGGGGTGGATATGAAGCCAGAGGAAGAAAGTAAAAGCGCAGGCCATAGTAACATTGTCAGGACCAGAGGAACTCCTGACTTGGTTCTTTTCTAACTCCTTTAAGGACAACCCTTCTTTCAAAGACTGCATCTTTCAAAGATTACAAACGTTAAATGAGTCACCCTGGTAGGTCTGCAGGGCTTGGCATGATATCATCTGGGTTGCTGTAGGTCAATACAGAGTGAAGTCACAGGTCCGCTCTATATGGGAACCCAGGGGCAAAGGCCTCTGGGCTGGGCTTCACGGGTGTGGACTTGACCTCCAACTGTTCAGAAAGGTGCCTAGTCCTATGGTTACTCCTTAGCAGACTCAGGCAGTGCCAGCTCGGGGGTGTGGCTTGAGGATGGCACAATGTGAGGACAATATGGAGGGGGAGCTTTATCTACCCCAGTTCTATTCCAGACACCCCCCAAAGCTCTCCAGATGAAAGAAAATGGTACAATCTGAAACTTTCTTAGTCCTATTTTATGACTGTTTCAAGGTCTCTTTGGAAATGCAGTTTTGAAACATGCCTCCCTCCAGCCTTGCTTCCTCAAATCACCTTTGTTCCTCAAACCTGAGGACTCCCCTTAAACCACAAGCCCTGCAAAGTGTTCTGTATCCAGTAATTTCCCAGCCATGGGGCTATACACATTGTTATATTTATTGGTATGTTCACGAAGATCCTCAGGCTTTCATATCACCAGGCAGACTTTTAGCCCATTCATTAATTGCTGGCTCAGACGGTAAAGAATCCGTCTGCAATGCAGGAGACCTGGGTTCAGTCTCTGGGTCAGGATGATCCCCTGGAGAAGGGAATGGCGACCGCTCCAGTATTCTTGCCTGGAGAATTAGCCTGGTGGGCTACAGTCCATGCAGTTGCAAAGAGTCAGACAGGACTGAGGGACTAACACTCTCAGTTATCGGTTTCAGTATACAGGTCAAAGCTACTCTCCCAATTCGCTCCATCCTGTCCTTCCCCCACTCTGTCCACATTTCCATTCCCTACATCTGCATCTCTACTCTGCCCAGCAAATGGGTTCATCGTACAATTTTTCTAGATCCCAGATATATATGTGTTCATATACAATATTTATTTTTCTCATTCTGACTTTACTCTGTATGACAGACTCTAGGTCCATCCACATGACTATAAATGACCCAATTTTGTTCCTTTTTCCAGCTGAGTCGCATTCCATTGTATGTATGCACCACAACTTCTGTCCAGTTACCTGTCAATGGACACTTCGGTTGTGTCCACATGTTGGTTATTGCGAATAGTGTTGCTACGAATATTGGAGTGTAGCTCTTTCTTTGAGAGGATGATTTTGTTTCCTTTGGACATATGCCCAGAGGTGGGATTGTTGGATCATATGGTAGTTCTAGTTTTCATTTTTTGAGAAGCCTCCATTCTGGTTTCCATAGAGGCTGCACCAGTTTCCATTTCTACTGGTAGTGTTCCCAGGCTCCCCTTTCCTCCACATCCACGCCAACACTTGTTATCGCTGGTCTTCTTAATGAAAGCCATTCTAACAAGCGTGAGGCCACACCTCATTTAGTTTCGGTTTTCCTTTCCTTGACGATTAGTGATATTGAGCTTCTTTTCACTGTCTTTCAACTTTTAATTAATACTCGTTACTAAATGGGGGCAATTTTGATAAAAGAAAAAAAAAAACTTTCAACCAATCACCCCCAGAAAATGTAGTTTTGCTATCTTAAACCCTTCCATCTTTCTAATCCATTTCAGCAATACTGTGCAGACATTCAGGCATCTTGCTTTGTGCACAGGGATAAGGAAGTATGGATAGAATCTGTTCCCTGACTTTGCTCCTAAACCCTGTGTGCTCCCTGCCCTGGAGCATGGGCCCCACTTGAGAGGCCTTTCAGCTCTTGGTGTTTTGGTTCCTCTAGACTTCTTGTCCCTGGTTGAGATTATTCAGCAGCTTGTGCACCTCTGTCTAACTTGCCTAAGAAAAAATAGAGATAAGGAGGGCTTTCATCCATTGGCTTGGATGCTCTGAGTGGATGGACCATGAATAGCGCTGTTTGGAAACCTACTTCTGATTATCACTGTCGAAGGTGTCAGCTGTCCAGAAAACTGCTGAGAGCAAAGAACACAGAGATTAGCTAAATGCAGAGGGCCACTGGGAACTCTTCTCAAGGACAGTGGTGGCTGAGAGCAAGCAGCACCTCGCTGCCAGGTGGGACCAGAAAGTTCATTCTTTGGATTCCTCTTTAGTGGCACATGCTACAAAGCCAGAGGGAGATCCGTCCTGAGACCAGACACAGGGCCTTGGACTCCATTCACTTCCTTCTCATCATGCAGATCAATCTCATGTTTTGTTTAATGAACTGCAGAAAGGGAAGACAATGCCTATTTCAGGAACTCTGTGCCCCAAGCACCAAAGAGGTATTGCACCATGATGGCATTCTTAGAACAAGTAGACTCCCAAGGTCATGCCCTTGGAGGTTATACATGTGTTAGGATTTACGATTCCATTTTCAGGACCTTTGCGGTTTTTATTTCTCTTTTCCTGGAATGCTGCTCTCTCTCATGTCGGCAGACTCACTCTCCCATCCCTTTCATGTCTCTGCTCGAGTGTCATTGCCACACAAGATCTTCCTGCCTTCTCTATCTGAAACAGCCTCTTCGCCCCACCAGCCGCCTGGTAACCTCCTCTGCTTTGCTGTCCCAAGTGGTGATCAGGAGACACGTGGCTACTGGGCACTGGATATGCGACCTTGTGCTTAGTCACTAAGTCATGTCCTACTCTTTGTGACTCCATGGACGGCAGCACACCAGGCTTCCCCATCCTTCACCATCCCCTGGAGTTTGCTCAAACCCAAGTCCATTGAGTCAGTGGTACCATCTAACCATCTCATCCTCTGTCGTCCCCTTCTCCTGCCTTCAGTCTTTCCTGGCATCAGGGTCTTTCCCAGTGAGTTGGCTCTTTTCAGCAGGTGGCCAAAATACTGCAGCTTCAGCTTCTAGTGCCACTGATTTTTTAATTGTCTTTAACTTAAATTTTAAAACTGATGGTGTATAAATGATTTTCCTGTTAAACAACTTTATTATTTGGTAGAACTACCAATTTCACTTTAACCGTTGAACATTTAGCATTGCACTGAATTATGCTGAAAGTGTCAAATATTCTTTCCAAGAACTTTTTTAATGGCTTTATGATTTCATATGAGAAAACAATCATGTAAAATATCTTGACATGTTGACCATATTTTGGATATATTTGGTCTTCTAAAATGAATTATCAAAACTAATTCCACAACTTTTCTCTTACTTTTTAAATATGGCTAGTAGAAATAATGAACATGAGTCTGAGTGAACTCTGGGAGTTGGTGATGGACAGGGAGGGCTGGCGTGCTGTGATTCATGGGGTCGCAAAGAGTCGGACACGACTGAGTGACTGAACTGAACTAAGTAGAAATAAAAAAACTTCTATTGGAGAGCATTGCTTTCTAGTTTTACCTTTTTACTACCTGACTTCATATGTTTTAATGCATTTAATAAAATTAATGAATAATGAATTATATATTCTATAATATAAATATTAGGGCTTCTCTGGTGGCTCAGATGGTAAAGAATCTGTCTGCAATGCAAGAGACCTGGGTTCAGTCCCTGGGTCAGGAAGATCCCCTGGAAAGGGAAATGGCTACTCACTCCAGCATTCTTGGGGCTCCTAAATTCTACATATAACATAAATTAGGTATTACTTAATTGTCTGTTTCCTTTTCTAGAAGCCTTACTAGGGTCTTATATTTTCAGAAGTACTGATATTGAAGTACTGGCATCACTGACTCAATGGACATGAGTTCGAGCAAACTCCAGGAGATAGTGAAGGACAGGGAGGCCTGATGTGCTGTAGTCTATGGGGTCACAATGAATCAGACACTACTTAGAGACTGAACAACAACAAATTAATGCAAGGATGAGCAAACAAAAGGCTCTCAAGAAACAGAAATGAGGATAACGAATCAAAAACCTCTCAGATTCTCCAAATATTTCTCAGCCTGGAACGCACAGCTCTGGGCCAAAATCTCACCGAGATAAGCATCTCAAAGGTCCTGATGCCAATCTGGACTGCAAAAGAGCCTGGTTTCTCTAAGAAAACAGAATGAAACATTCCAAGGAAGTGTGTCTTTCACCTGAACTGAGCCAGCTTCAAGCCCTCAGGTGCCCTTAGTACACAATGGGACTCAGAAGCTTGTTTTTTTTTTTTTTTTTTTTCCCAAGAAGTAGAATATTTTTTGCCCTTGCAAAATCTTGTGCAAAATCCAAATTATAAAGCAGATAAAAGTGCTTCAGTTCTCCCCTACACTGTTGGTGGTAATATAAGTTTGTACAGCCACTACGGGGAACAGTATAGAGGTTCTTCAGAAAACTGAAAATAGAACTACCATATGATCTAGGAATCCTGCTCCTGGGCATAAATCTGGACAAAACTGTGTTAAAAAAAACATACATGCACCCCTACGTTCATAGCAGCACCATTCAAAATAGCCAAGACAGGGGAGCAACCTAAATGTCCATCAAAGATGAACGGATAAAGAAAATGTGGTCCATATACACATTGGAATGTTGCTCAGCCATAGAAAAGAATGAAACAATTCCATTAGCAGCAACATGGATGCCACTAGAGATCATCATACTGGGACTTTCCTGACAGTCCAGTGGTTAAGACTACATGCTTCCAATGTATGGGGTATGGGTTCTATCCCTGATGGGGGAACTAAGAACCCATATGCCATGTGGTGTAGCAAAGCAAACCAAAACAAAAACCCAAGATTAGAGGTCACCATGCTATGGGAAGTAAGTCAGAAAAAGAAAGACACATATCATATGACATCACTTATATGTGGAATCTAAAATAGGACGCAGATGAACTTATCTATGAAACAGAAACAGAATCAGGGACTTAGAGAACAGGCTGGTGGTTGCCAAGGGAGAAGGGGGTTGGGAGAGGGGAGAAGAGAAATTTTGAGGTTAGCAGATGGAAACTAGAATATAGAGAAAAGATAAACAACAAGGCCCTGCTCTACAGCACAGGGAACCATATTCAACATCCTCTGATAAACCACTGATGGAAAAGAATATTCCGTTTAACTGAATCACTTTGCTGTATAGCAGAAATTAACACAACAAGGTAAATCAACTATACTTCCAAAAAAAAAAAAAAAAAAGTGATGTGGTTCTATGCTGTGGGGTCCTTTAGTTTCCCCTGCCCTTTCCCATCCTGGGAAATGGCCCTGGAGCTCGCAGACCATCAGGATGCATTTGGAGAACACAGTTAGGAGGTGAGGGAGGAGGGAACGACACAGAGGCTTTGGCTTGGCACAAGAGATTTGAATTAGCCTCGGAGAGCTAGCGCGCAAGCAGTGGTGGACCCTGGTGGAGACAGAGCGGGGTGTCAGTCCCTGGCCTTGACCTGCTCTGAACTTTCAGAGACTAAGCTGGGGCAGGGGGCCAAAGCCCTCCCAGGAGACTGAAGTAGGTTTATTAACAGGATAAACAAGAGTGCAGGTTAGGAACTGAGCTTTCGTACAATGAAATGGCAGAAGGTGGTCTTTTATTTAGATGTCGCCGGCCTTTCTCTTTTCACTTTCTAAAACCTCATGGAAGTTTCTATATTAACTTACGATTTATAAAGCCCACACTCGTTCACTGTCTTTTGCTTTTGCAGATTTGTATATATTAACTTTACGTGGCCCTGGATCATTTATACTGAATGTGAAATTTAATTCATCCTACTTCTAAATAATTATATTTCTTTATAGAATACATGAAATGATTTTTTTTAATGCCTGAAGAAAAAGCCACCCCTGGGTTTCTGCTATTCTCTCTTTCTCTCTCTCTTTTTTAAAGGATAAAACCTTTTGGTTATGGGCAATTTCAAATATATACAAAAGCTGAGAGAATAGTGTAATGAACCTGCTTACATCCATCAGACATCTTCAGTGAGTTACTCAGAGATAACCTGTTTCATTTATATTACTACTTCTGGTCTTCTGGATGATCTTGAGGCAAATTTCAGACACATATCAGTTAGTCTGTGTTGACAGCTGATCTGGTCATTTGTGGTACTGATGTTGTTTAAAGTCTAGTGAATGCCAAAATAGCAAACACTGAACCGTGGCTCTTGGAAATGTATAGGGTTAGGTTCCTGAAAGCCTGTGGTGCTAACTTTCTGTCAAACAATTAGTATATTCCCTTGTTTTACGTGATTGTCTGTTTAAAGACACCTTATCGAGTATATATCATGGGTTCGTTAACATTGAACTTGTGTCCAACACAGCCGTAACTCACGCCTGAAGGAAACTTATCTTACTTCTTCCTGTAGTGCATATCACAGCTTTCCTGTGCTTAGGGACACCAGACGGCACTTCAGCATATGCTTGGGGACCATTTTAAGCAATGAAGTCACAAGCAAAAGGCACACAGATGCCAAACGTGTGGCACTGTTGACAGAACAAGCTGAGAGAGGAGGACAGGGTGGACGCTGCCCTGCTGACCTCACACGAACACGCCTGTCAGGTGACATCTCCTCACATCTGCCCACATCCTCCAAGGAGTGCAAGAGAACCCGAGTCTTGATTTGGGGAGGGGCGTGCAAATAAACTTCAGCTCCAAGGCAAATCCATAAAGATGGAATCGCCAACAATGAGGATCAAGGCCATCTCAGTATGTCGGCGCTACATTGAATAGAAAGTCCTCAGAGATGTTTTCTTTTCCCTTCATGCAGTTAATGTCCTTCTGAGTATGCTTGTTTTTTGCTAATTTTTCTTTATGGGAGAATGGTGGTTCTATGATATTTGGATGGAGTGAGGGACATACACACAATGGAATATTACTCAGCCCTAGAATGAACAAAATAATGCCATCTGTGGCAATGTGGATGGACCTAGAAATCATCAAACCCAGTGAAGGAAGCCAGACACAGACAAGTATCATATGATATTGCTTATATGTGAAACCTAAAAAAACGATATCGATCAACTTATTTACAAAACAGAAATAAACTCACAGACATAGGAAACAAACGTGGTTACCAAAGGGAAGAGGGGGATGGAGAAATTAGGAGTTCGGGATTACAATGTACATACTATTATAAATAAAATAAACAATAAAGACCTACTGTATAGCACAGGGAACTATACTCAACATCTTCTAATATGAGATAATGGAAAAGAATGTAAGAAAAGAATGTGTGTGTGTGTGTGTGTGTGTGTGTGTGAGTATTGCCTAGTGGCTCAGATGATAAAGAATTTGCTTTTTCTGGGTCAGGAATGGCTACTTTTCTTGTCTGGAGAATCCCATGGACAGAGGAGCCTGGCAGGCTACAGTCCTTGGGGTCACAAAGAGTTGGTCACAGCTGAAGCGACTGAGAACACAACACAATACATATTTGTGTGTTTGTGTGTATAACTGAACCACTTTGCTCTACAGCTGAAACTAACTCAACACTGTGAATCAACTATATTTCATTAAAAGTATATATATAATTAAATTAAATTTAAAAAAACAATCTAGAAAAAAACGGAACAAAACACGTGCTTAACCAATCATTCTAAAGTAGAAAGATTACCGTCTGAGCCACCAGGGAGCTTAAAAGACCACAGTGCTCTTCATTTCACAACCAGTAAATAAGCCAAAACATTTAAAACGACAGAAGACGGATCCACCACATAGAGGAACGCTCAGTCCTCTCACTTCTAGATGCCATTGAAAATTCACTCATTAAAAATGTTTTTTTTTCCCCAAAGACTTCTCAAGCATATATGCCAAGCTTTACTTCAGATGCCAGAGTTAGAGTAATAAGCATAGTCTCTGTTCTCATTCTCAACACTGTCTATACAACGAGACAGTCACATCCATGACTTTTGAGGACCTGTGAGATCTCTGCTGGGCCAACGACGGGAGCAGAGGATTCTGGGAGTAGAGGGAGGTGATTCATTCTGCCTAGGGCTCTCCTGTCTGGAAAGCATCACCAATGAGATGGTATTGAGGGTAAATTAATGGACAGTAGGGAGAAAGCAAACGAGGCACTTGGCCACCAGTGGGTAAGCTGGTGCGTCTAGATCATAAAGACATGAGACAAAAAAAAGTAAGTTGGTGTGTGATAGGGAGTCTTTAATGTGAAGACTTTGAGTTTTCCTTCTAAGGCTGTAGAAACCCCTGGGTCTTCTTAAAAACAGTATCATGGCATGATTAGAAGTCTGATGAAATAAGAAACAGCAACTAACTGAATCGTTCTTATATGATCATGAAAACACTAGATTCCAACGAACTTCAAATCTAACCAAAATTTAAAAGTATTTCACATACGAAACTGATAGTATATAAGATGTAAGAAATCTGATTTTCTGAAGATAGAAAAAAAGAGAGCACAAATGATTTTCATTCAGGTTCAGCCTTAAGTCTAACTTCTTATTTGGTGATTTAACAGAGAGAAAGAAACTGGTCTCCCAGGTTTATATTTTGGTTCCCAAGGGTATATCTGACTTTGCAAGTTACTAGGGCACAAAGTTTTGAAATTTCAGGTCTGAAATTCAATGCTGAACATGGACAATTTGCCAGTAGTTGTGGACATCTGAGTCGATTCAGCCTCTCACAACAGGTTTTACAATCATTTTACAACCATGTTACCTGTTATGGTTGTAAAAAGCCATGTAAAACAGAGGTGACAAACAGTTGACACACCAATCTCATTTTATTTTAAATTGGTAATAATCGGTAAGTTTCATCCATCAGGTGAAGGCAGCCTAGAATTAAATCCATGCTTAATACAAGGGAAATCATTGCCCTGTAGCTGTTGATTTTCACCTTACAGTTCTAAGTGGAAAGGGTAATGAGATTTCGCTCTATCTATGAGAGGGTATAGGAAAAGTCAACTAGCTAGTGTGCAACATGAACCAACAGCATCATCCGGAAATATACAATTTCAGGTCCCACTTTAGATCTTCTGAATCAGAATCTGCATTTTAACCATACCCCCCAGACGATTTGTAGGCACATTATAGTTGTGAAGCACAAACACTCTGGCTTGATGAATTGCAGAAGAAGAATTTGTCCGCTAAGAATGTGTCTTTCATGGTCAGCTTTGTCCTCCTCATAACTGATTTGTAGGAACTAGATGCAGAAGCTCCGCGCAGTCAATAAAACCATCTGGCTGTTTTTCGGCAGCTTATCTCTGTTATAGCATGAGAAAGCAGTTGTACACTGGGAGTTAGCACACCCATCTATAGAGACATGCTTCCTAGAATTAATTTCAGTTTGTGAATTTTTCTTCTCCCTCTTGACCTGGTATAAATTTGTTAGGTCTCTTATAACTCTATAACCAAAGACTCCCTGCTGTTCAGCTGGTAAACTGTCTATGACTTAGATATCAGAACTGACTCAATGGACATGAATTTGAGCAAATTAGGGGAGGTAGTGGAGAACAGTGGATGCCTGGCATGCTATGCTGGAGAAGGCAATGGCAACCCACTCCAGTGTTCTTGCCTGGAGAATCCCAGGGACGGGGCAGCCTGGTGGGCTGCTGTCTCTGGGGTAGCACAGAGTTGGACACAACTGAAGCGACTTAGCAGCAGCAGCAGCAGCAGTGGAGAACAGTGGATGCCTGGCATACTATAGTCCATAGATTTCCTCATGTTTTCAGACTGGATTTTACAACTTGCTTAGGGATTGTTGACTTCTCGGCCATGGCTGACTGGTTCCCATCCTTTCTGCCAAAAGACTAAATCTTCCTGCTTTCCTATAATCTCCTGCATATGAATTTTTTGCTCTTGATGGAGTTACTAAGCTGATCAAATTGTCATCTTAAGTCAAACATCAACAGCAAGGATTATTTCATGTTACAAGTATTCTTTTCCCAAAAGCAAGATGATCTTATCCCAGGTTCCCAGAAGGATCTGAATATGTGTTTACTTATCTCATGTTGTCCAAATGTTTCTGGGCCTCACCAGCCCAGGGTTGGTTATAGGGTTTTTGAAGCTAGACAAGATTGAGGGCAGAAGGAGAAGAGGGCATCAGAGAATGAGATGGCTAGATGGCATCACTGATGCAAGGGACAACTTTGGGAGATGGTGAGAGACAGGGAGGCCTGCCGTGCTGCAGCCCATGGGGTCGCAAAGAGTTGGACATGACTAGGCAACTGAACAACAACAATCTGTGCCCAAATTCTAATCCTTGGAGCTCAAGCAAGAACAAAACCTCCTCTCCTTTGTTCATCAGTTACTTTCAAGTGGTCCCCAAGAAGTTCCTCCCAGGTGTGTCAGAACCAAGCAGTCAGCTGTGGTTGCTGTGCAAACTCTTCTATCCTTGCCTGTCCTGTTGCAAAGCCTAACTATTAACTCCATCTTCCCTAACAAGTAAGGCTTCCCAGGTGGCTCAGTGGTAAAGATGCTGCCTGTCAATGCAGGGGACACAGAAGACTCAGGTTCAATCCCTGAGTTGGGAAGATCCCCTGGAGGAGGAAATGGCAACCCACTCCAGCACTCTTGCCTGGGAAATCCCAAGGACAGAGGAGTCTGGTGGGCTACAACCCACATGGTCACAAAAGAGTTGGACATGACTTAGCAACTGAGCATGTATGCCTTCCTAGTAAGCAGACAAATGCATTGAGGCTTATTAGCAAATAAGATATCTGAGCAGTGTGTGACACCTGGCACTATTTGAGCTTCAGCTCAGATGGCGCCAACTGCAAAGTACTACCCTCGGAGAGTTTATGGTTGGGCCTTCATTGTGTGCGACAATAAAGGGGAAGGGACAGTGAGTGGCCTTGTTTCCATCTTTTCCAGATCTACATGTGTTCCTGAAGCAAATTCAGCCACGCTTTCAACAAAGACAGTCTTGTTCTTCCATGCTGTCAGGAGAATTACAGTTCTAGGGGTCCCTGCAAGACCAAGCATCTTGACTGTTCTGAGAAGGGGGAACAATATGATGGTTTCTATGGACCAACGGAAGCTTAGCATGATATAGGACAGACATTGCAGGTACCTAGCAATTGCCGGTGAGTAGGGAAATCCCAAATATTCATCAGAAGGACTGATGCTAAAGCTGAAACTCCAATACTCTGGCCACCTTATGCGAAGAACTGACTCATTGGAAAAGACCCTGATGCTGGGAAAGATTGAAGGCGAGAGGAGAAGGGGATGACAGAGGATGAGACAATTAGATGGCATCACCAACTTGATGGACATGAGTTTGGAAAGCTCTGGGAGTTGGTGATGGACAGGGAAGCCTGGCATGCTGCAGTCCATGGGGACACAAAGAGCTGGACTCAACCGAGCAACTGAACTGAAGGGAAATCCAGGTCCTCCGGTGGACTCAGCATCCCAAGCCTGCAGGAGATGGGTGTGAGGAGCTGACTGGCTTGGAACCAGGGTGTTGTCAGCAGAGGGGAAGGAAGCCGTGACACCACTTACCTTGTTTAGCCCCTCATTCCTGTAATGAGCTTAGGAGTCTGGATGATAAAAATCATGCTTATTTTTCTATTAGGCTGCTCTCCCTTAAAAAAAAAAACACTGTTTATTTTATATTGGATTATAGCCGATTATCAATGCTGTGAGTTTTCAGGTGAACAGTGAAGTACCTCAGCTGTACATAAACATGTATCCATTCTCGGCCCCGCCCTCCATCCAGGCTGCCACACAACATTGAGCAGCGTTCCCTGGCTATACGGTAGGACCTCTTCGGTTATCCCCTTTAAAGACATCTCTTATGCTCTTTCCTTATTTTACACAAGATGCCTTCTGTTCCTACCAACCCCTCTTGTTTAAAATAGTGGTTTTTCAATCACGACACGTGTCAAAGTTCTACATCTTCACACAACCAATTCCTTATTGAAAAGTTCCACTTGGACAACCTTCTTTGGTTTGTCAAACTCGAAGCCAAAGCGGACTCCATCATCCTCTCCAATCCAGTTCTTCCTTCTCGGTTTCATATGTGGTTGGCAGGTGTACCCACCCACTCACCCAATTGCCCAATACCAAAAACATCTTTACCCTTTATCCTTTCTCTCACTGGTAGCATCCAAGCAATTTTCAAAAACCACTGAGTCTAGGACTTGCAGTGGTGAAGACTTCTTGCTTCTAAAGCAAGGGGCACAGGTTGGGGAAGTTCTGCATGCCATGTGGTCAAAAAAATCACTGAGTCTAGTCTCTAAATGTGTCTCAAATCTATTCATTTCTTTCCATTCCTTGACCTGTCTACTGGCACCAGGGCTTCCTCATACAGGTGTGGCTTGTCTGTAACCCCAAGCAGATGTGAGCCACTGTGTTCCTGAGGAAGGCCCTTGAAAACCATAAAGTTTCAGAGAGGCACAGAAATTAATTTTGAAGCACAGCCCAGGCAAGTAGGAGGCCCATGGGGGCAGGAGGCAGGCAGATGGGTCTCTGGGCTTCTGAACACACTTTCATCTGCTGTTGCCTGATTTCCACGAACTTGAAAGCTACTGGGAACTCAATTGTCATGTGGTATTTACATTCTTCTAAGTCCAAATGACAGCTTGGAAACCCTCCAGCTAATTCATTTCTGGGTAAGGCAAGCATCTGAAAAGATTGCAGGATATGGATCCGTGTCCAAAATATTATAATAAATTATCAGTCACATTTGCATTCAAATGTTAGGCTATTTATTCCAAATATGGCAGGGCTGTGATTTTGTGATCAACATGAAGTAGGCTAAATGGTTATTTATGTTTTCTTTTTTTGTCTTCAGTTTTCCAATAACAGCATTTGAGCTTAATGATCTTGGTTTTTTCTCTCTCATTCAGCTGGTTGTCATCTTCTCTAAAAAATCATATAAATAACCAACCCAGAAGGAAATAATGTTTCCTGCTTTTTCTCTTTCTTTTTACTTATATCACGACTCAGAGTTTACCCTTCCATTTTGTTTTTGTTTTGGTCGCACGACTTGGAGGTATCTTAGCTCCATGACCCTGGGTGGAATCCAGGCCCCTGGCCATGGAAGCAGAGTCCCAACCACTAGACTGCCAGGGAGGTCCCTTCCCTTCTGTCTTGAGTGGACTGCTTTAAGCCAAGGTAAGATACGTTGGGTCATAATTAGAATAATGGAATATTTACTTAAATATATCACCAGAGGAGACAAACTTTCTGTGGCCCGAAAGTTAAAAGGAGCAGGTGCATGGCCAGAAAATCCCGGATCCCAACTCATGAGACCAGAGGCTTGAGAACTGCACCTGCCCCATGATCACCTTCAGGAATGTTTCAAACTTTATTCTGTATCCTATACATAATGTATATTTTTGTAATTAGAAAATAAGAGTTAAGCAAAAACAAACCACCAACATAAAAACCATTTCAATAGAATTATGCTGTATTGTTATTTTTTCACATTATTCCATGTTTACAAATAAATTTCTATAATATCACTTTATTTATAAATGTATTTATAAATTTACCATTCTTTATTATATAATATAGATGTGTGTTAAGTCGCTCATTCATGTCCATGGACTGTAGACACCAGGCTCCTCTGTCCATGGGATTTCCCAGGAAAGAATACTGGAGTGGATTGCCATTCCCTTCTCCAGGGGATCTTTCCGATCCAGGCATTGAACCCTGGTCTCCTGCATTGCAGGCAGATTAAAAAAAAAATTTTTTTTTTAATTTGCAGGCAGATTCTTTACCATCTGAGCCACCAGGGATCCCATGACTGCAGTACATTTGTCAAAATCAAGAACCTGATGTTGATATATTACGCTTAACTAAATTCCAAGCTCTGTTTGGGCTTCATCCGTTTTCCACTGATGTCCTCTTTCAGTTCCAGGAACCAGCCCAGTGGGCAGTGTAGTAGCCTTGTAGTTATCGTGCCTCCCCGGCACCCCTGGTCTGTGACACCTTGTTTTTCATGATTATGACAATCCTGAGGAGAATGAGTCTTGGGGGGAGAGGTTTTTTTTTTTCACTTTAAACTTTTTATTGTATATTGGGGTATAGCTGATTAACAAACAATATTGTGATAGATTCAGTGAACAATGAAGGGACTCAGCCATACACAAACATGTATGCGTTCTCCCCCAAACTCCTCTCCCGTCCAGGCTGCCACATAACGTTGAGCAGGGTTCCCTGTGCTCAACAGCAGGTCTCTGTTGGTTGTCCACTTAAAATATAGCAGCAGTGTGTACATGTCCATCCCAAACTATCCCTTCCCCACATGGTTCCCCCATGGCAACCACAACTTTGTTCTCTTAAGTCTGTGAGTCTCTTTCTGTTTTGTAACTAAGTTCTTTGGATCATTGCTTCTTAGATTCCATACCCTTATGCAAGTCATCAATTGGATCATTCATCAATATCCTTCCACTATGTGTCTTAATGTGCTAAAATATAGCAAGATAAAGAATTTATATATATATATGACATACTATACTTCTGTTTTATAGTTTTTAAATTGGGGTATCACCCTTTATCATCACTAAAACAAACAAAAAAACCAGTTTTAGAATATTCCACTGTGAAAACTAAATCTTAATTTTTAGCCAGCCTCAGATGACAGATAGCTCCTTAACTTTTTACACTACAATTCACAACTCTGCTGCAATGCACATCCTTGATCTAAATTTCCAGGTGTGTCCCTGATCATTTTCTAAAGATAAATATTAAAAGTTGCCAAAGACTTTTCTTTAAAAAAAAAAAAAAAAGATCTAATTGGCCCACCAGGTCTCCGAACAGTTTTTATTTACCCTGCCAGCGTCCATGCATACACTTGCATGTCATCACGCGATGGTTTCATCAACAACACAGAATGTTGTTGCCCTGAAGCTTAGACAACTTGACAGAAGAAAAGCAGCTGATTACATGTGTAGCTGAATTCTCTTCATGTCTATTACCCATAAGGCTTTCTTCTTTTTAGAGCCGTTGTGCTTCCCTGGTGGCTCAGATGGCAAATAATCTGCCTGCAATGCAGGAGACCCAGGTTTGATCTCTGGGTCAGGAAGATCCCCTGGAGAAGTGCATGACAACCCACTCCAGTATTCTTGCCTGGAGAATCCCAAGGACAGAGGAGCCTAAGTGAGCTGCAGTCCACTGGGTCACAGAGTCAGACACAACTGAAGCCACTGAGCACTCAGGGCAGAAGGAGAAGGAGACAGGTCACCTCTTCCTAATTCATTTATAAAAGATTTATTTTGTACTGAGAGATTCTATATTGATGATATCTTCAAGTTATTTCTTCCTCAGTTACATGTCTCCTTATTTTGCCTGTATTTTTTTTAGAAAGGGATATTACAAATATATTATGCACTCAACAATCATGTTTCCCGTGACAATTTCTGCTAAGTATTATAGTCATAAGGCGTTTTCCCATAATATTGTTCTGTTGTTATTCACCTGTATTTTCTTCTGATATTTTCATGTCTCTTTATTTCTAAATATTTAACCCACTTGGGGTTTATTTTGGTTTGAGATCGGGTTCTAACTTTGTTTTTCCAAATGGTTCGCCAGCTGTCTCAATACTGTTTAATGAACAACCCAGCCTTTCCCCCACTGATTTGAAAGTCTATTTTAACACCTCATATTTGGGGTCTGGCAGTAGACCACCTGTTAAGCACCCAGGAGAGGATTCCAACAAGGAAAACAGGAATAGATGAGAGCTGGAAACTCTTCCAATTTTGTTTCTATGGCCATTTCCAGTTAAACTGTCAGCGTCTGCCAAAAGATAGAGTCCAAGCCAAAGCCAAAAGGACATTTCTATTTCTGCTCTTTCCAGACCAAATCTCTCTCTCGTTCTCTGCCTTCTCCCCAGAGCTAGAGATATCTGCCTTTGGGAGCAGCTCAGAATTTTAAGGCTTCCCCAGTGCCTCAGATGGTAAAAAGTCTGCCTGCAATGCAGGAGACCCAGGTTCAGTCCCTTGGTCAGGAAGATCCTCTGGAGAAGGGCATGGCAACCCACTCCAATATTCTTGCCTGGAAAATCCCATGGACAGAAGAGCCTGGCAGGCTATAGTCCATGGGGTCGCAAAGAGTCAGACATGACTGAGCGACTAACACTTTCAGGACTTTAGGTACCTACTGTTTACAAAACTGCACATGTGCTCTGGAATGAATTTTATTAAAAGCTTCCCCAAACTTTATGGTAAACTACTTTATGGACTACTTCTGCCATTTCTATACCTTTCTGCAGAGAAGAAACTCTATTCCCCTAATTGAGAAGCCCATCACAAGTAGTTACTAACTACATGCTGCTGTTGCTAAGTCACTTCAGTCGTGTCCAACTCTGTGCGACCCCATAGACAGCAGCCCACCAGGCTGCCCCGTCCCTGGGATTCTCCAGGCATGAACACTGGAGTGGGTTGCCATTTCCTTCTCCAATGCATGAAAGTGAAAAGTGAAAGTGAAGTCGCGCAGTCGTGTCCAACCCTCAGTGACCCCATGGACTGCAGTCTTCCAGGCTCCTCCGTCCATGGGATTTTCCAGGCAGGAGTACTGGAGTGGGGTGCCATTGCCTTCTCTGAGTTACTAACTACATAAAAGCTTATAAGCTTAGTTGAAAATTTATTGCTTTGAAGAGTTAAAATCTATCAGCCCTGGGATTTCTTTGGAAGGAATGATGCTAAAGCTGAAACTCCAGTACTTTGGCCACCTCATGCAAAGAGTTGACTCATTGGAAAAGACTCTGATGCTGGGAGGGATTGGGGGCAGGAGGAGAAGGGGACAACAGAGGATGAGATGGCTGGATGGCATCGCTGACTCGATGAGCGTGAGTCCGAGTGAACTCCGGGAGTTGGTGATGGACAGAGAGGCCTGGCGTGCTGCGATTCATGGGGTCGCAAAGAGTCGGACACAACTGAGTGACTGAACTGAACTGAATAATAACTATCTAGAGACGAGGCATCAGACTAAAATTTTTCAATTTCCCCCAGTGGGTGGGGGTGCCATTATTGTTCCCCACTGTACAGGTGAGAACCAGAGGCACAGAGAGGTTAAGTAACATTCGGAATGTCACGCAGTTCTAAGCAGTGGAGGAAGGATTCCAACTCTATCACAGCCTATGCTGATGGCCACCACCTTTATTTAAAACTGAAGGTTGATATGTTCCCTTGGGGACAATGTTGGGTTCCTTGTATGGCCTCTGATTTCAAGACTGAAAGATTTTAGTAACTACCAGTAGTAACTTCCTGATCATCACTTGTTTCACACTTGGAGTGGTTTTTTGTTTTTTCTAGTTTGTGAAATGAAATCTGCAGGGACTCCAAGTCCTGAGTTAGAGTGTGGTTTCCATAGATTGCACCACTAAGCCATTTCTTCAATAGCACAAAAATAACATCAGTAGAGTTTTACTGCGGAGAAGGCAATGGCACCCCACTCCAGCCCTCTTGCCTGGAGAATCCCATGGGTGGAGGAGCCTGGTGGGCTGCAGTCCACGGGGTCATTAAGAGTCAGACACGACTGAGCGACGTCACTTTCACGCATTGGAGAAGGAAATGGCAACCCGCTCCAGTGTTCTTGCCTGGAGAATCCCAGGGACGGGGGAGCCTGGTGGGCTGCCGTCTCTAGGGTAGCACAGAGTTGGACATGACTGAAGCGACTTAGCAGCAGCAGCAGCAGCAGCAGCAGCAGAGTTTTATTGAGTTCTGAGGCCTTATACCTGCTCTGTTTCCCCTGTGGACTGTACGATGTAGCAGAGCCAATGACTCCTCATATTTCTTTCTCCAGACCTCTCTGTGTTTCCTCCTGTCTGCTCTCAATGAGAAGCTTTATGTGATTCAGTACCTTTGTAGTTATTCATTTTCAGAGGATATCAATTAGAATAGGATCTAGTCATTTCCTATCTTGTACGGTTCTGTGTATTCTTGCCACCCCTTCTTAATCTTTTCTGTTTCAATTAGGTCTTTACTGTTTCTGTCATGTACAGATGTGAGAGTTGGACCATAAAGAAAGCCGAGAGCTGAAGAATTGATGCTTTTGAACTGTGGTGCTGGAGAAGACTCTTGAGAGTCCCTAGGACTACAAGGAGACCAAATCAGTCCATCCTAAGGGAAATCAACCCTGAATACTCATTGGGAGGACTGATGCTGAAGCTGAAACTCCGATACTGTGGCCACCTGATGCAAAGAGCTAATGCATTGGAAAAGGCCCTGATGCTGGGAAAGATTGATGGCAAAAGCAGAAGGGGGCAGCCGAATATGAGGTGGTTAGATATCATCACCAACTCAGTGGACACAAATTTGAGCAAATTCCAGGAGATAGTGGTGAAGAGAGGAGCCTGGGGTACTACAGTCCACGGGATCACAAAGAGTTGGACATGACTTAGCGACTGAAAAACAGCAACAGTCATTTCGTGCTCAAAGTGCTTAAGGGATCTTTTCCATCCATCCCCTGATCTTACAGATTAGGAGGCTGAAGTTGGTCAGAGTCAACGATGTGTCCAAGGGACCTCAGCTGTGCAGCAGCAGAGGGTGATGGATCCCTCAGATCTCCTGACCTCCAGACTTTCCTCCTTGTCTGACAGCTGGCTGCCTTCAGCCGGACGACCAATCCTGCTTTTCGAGGACTTTTTTTTTTTTTCTTTTTGCAGTCGCTGGATGGCTGACTCAGGTTTCATGTAACCAAACACAGCTTGAAAGCTCGCTTCCCTGCCGCTTACAACAAAGTGCCCGTAGAAGAGTTTATGGTGCAGACGTATGTGCTTGACATCAACGTTCTCATCTTTTCTTAGTAAAAAGACATGCAATATACACTGCCACACCACCCCCCCCCACACACCACTCCACAGAAGGATCAGAATCCTTATAATTTGTAAGGACATCTCACTCTCTTTAATGGTCCGACGTCACAAATGCTCTTTCCAAGGCCTGCAAAACACAGTTCTTACATTTTTGGTTGTCACTGCACTTGATCAGTGCACTCTGCAAAATATGCTTTCAATTTTCTATACAAAATACTGTGTAGAAAAACTGCAGTTGGCTCACTTGGAGAGTGAGGCTCCATTACCAGCCTCTTCGTTCTTGCCATCCTCCACTCTGCAGTCTGGAAAATTGAACACTTTCTCCTCGGGATCCTTTGTTGGCATGTGGGATGGAAACAAGTCTGTGGAGGGGGTTATGGGAAACAGCCCTGATGAGGAGGAGGTTGAGAGGCAGAAGGTGGGCTCTCTTCCTCTTTCTTTCTACCAGGAGTGTTAGTGTGATGCCTGGAGGTACAACAGCCATCTTGTAGCAATGAAGAAATATACACAAAAATCAAAAAGCTATGGAAAGCAGTATCGAAAGTTAAGAAAGGCTGGTGTCTCAGACCACATCACTAAGCATCTCAAAGAACTAGAGATCTTTAACATATATTGACTGTTTTAAGTACAAAAGGATGGTATTAAAAATATATTTTGAAAATAGGAAAATATATAAAGAACTGGTGAATAAAAATCATAGTTGCAGTACCTACTTTTAAAATGCTGACTTTTATATATTTTCTCAATATGGCATTTCTCTGAACATTTTTCACCTATTAAAATAGCATTAGTGTCTAAACTGCTTTGTAACTGACTTTTTGTTTTTTATTTCATGATGAATTATGAACGTTTTCCCATGGCATTAAGTATTTTTATATAACATGGCTTTTAATAGCCCCAATGTATTCTATTCTGTGAATATACCAGTATTTCTTTAACCAAATTTTCATCACTGGATTCTCTAGTTTTTCACTACATCCTACCATTATTAATATTTACATCATAAGCACTCTTATTCACTCATCTTTATGTTAATCTTCTTTTCTTTAGAGTCAGTTTCCCAAAGTAGAATCATTCGGTCAAAAGGAATGACCTTTGTTACTTTTGATACTTATTGGCAATGTTTCTGCAAAAAAGTGTATTAAGGTGGATCCTACCATGACTGTATTTGGAAGTTAGTACCTAGCATAGAGCACTCATCTGAAGTTTTGTCACTTTCATCTTATTTAAAGGCCTAATTATGAAGGCTCCCTTTGTTCCACATCCTTGCTAACATTGTTATTTGTTATAAATAAAAATTATTTATAAATAACATTTGTTATTTGTAGACTTCTTGATGATCACCATTCTGAGTAGCATGAGGTGATATCTCACTGTTGTTTTCATTTGCATTTCTCTAATAATTAGTGAAATAATTAGACCTAACAGAAGCAGAAGATATTAAGAGGTGATCATGACCCAGATAACCACGATGGTGTGATCATTCACCTAGAGCCGGACATCCTGGAATGCAAAGTCAAGTGGGCCTTAACTAAGCTAGTGGAGGTGATGGAATTCCAGTTGAGCTATCAAATCCTAAAAGATGATGCTGTGAAAGTGCTGCATTCAGTATGCCAGCAAAATTGGAAAACTCAGCAGTGGCCACAGGACTGGAAAAGGCCAGTTTTCATTCCAATCCCAAAGAAAGGCAACGTCAAAGAATGCTCAAACACAACTGCACTCATCTCACACACTAGCAAAGTAATGCTCAAAATTCACCAAGCCAGGCTTCAACAGTATGTGAACCGTGAACTTCCAGATGTTCAAGCTGGATTTAGAAAAGGCAGAAGGAACATAGGTTAAATAGCCAACATCTGTTGGATCATCGAGTAAGCAAGAGAGTTCCAGAAAAATATCTACTTCTGCTTTATTGACTACACCAAAACCTTTAACTGTGTGGATCACAACAAACTGTAGAAAATTCTTAAAGAGATGGAAGTACCAGACTGCCTGACCTGCCTCTTGAGAAACCTGTATGCAGGTCAGGAAGCAACAGTTAGAACTGGACATGGAACAACAGACTGGTTCCAAATCAGGAAAGGAGTACCTCAAGGCTGTATATTGTCACCCTGCTTATTTAACTTATTTGTAGAGTACATCATGCAAAATACTGGACTGGATGAAGCACAAGCTGGAATCAAGATCACTAGGAGAAATATCAATAACCTCAGATATGCAGATGACACCACCCTTATGGTAGAAAGCAAAGAACAAAAGAGCCTCTTGATGAAAGTGAAAGAGGAGAGTGAAAAAGTTGGCTTAAAACTCAACATTCAGAAAATGAAGTTCATGGCATCTGGTGCCATCATTTCATGTCAAATAGTTGGGAAAATAATGGAAACCGTGAAAGATTTTATTTTCTTGGGCTCGAAAATCACTCCATCATCACAGCCATGAAATTAAAAGATGCTTGCTCCTTGGAAGAAAAGCTATGACCAACCTAGACAGCATATTAAAAAGCAGAGACACTATCTTGCAGACAAAGGTCTGTCTAATCCAAGCTATAGTTTTTTCAGTAGTCATGAATGGATGTGAGAGTTGGACTGTAAAGAAAGCTGAGCGCCGAAGAATTGATGCTTTTGAATTGTGGTTGGAGAAAGACTCTTGAGAGTCTCTTGGACAGCAAGGAGAACCAACCAGTCAATCCTCAAGGAAATCAGCCCTGAATATTCATTGGAAGGACTGATGCTGAAGCTGAAACTCTGATATGAAGATATGACTCACTTGAAAAGACCCTGATGCTGGGCAAGATTGAAGGTGGAAGGAGAAGGGGATGACAGAGGATGAGATGGTTGGATGACATCACCAACTCAATGGACATGAGTTTGAGTAAACTCCAGGAGTTGGTGATGGACAGGCAAGCCTGGAGTGCTGCAGTCCATGGGGTCACAAAGAGTCGGACATGACTGAGCAACTTAACTGAACTGAATAATTAGTGAGGTTGAGTATCCTTTAATCTGTATGTTTTCTTTGTTATTGATGTTTAGTTGCTAAGTCATTCCCAACTCTTTTGTGATACCATGGACTGTAGCTCACCAGCCTCCTCTGTCATTGGGATTTCCCAGGCAAGAATATTGGAGTGGGTTGTCATTCCCTTCACCAGGGGATCTTTCCAACCCAGGGATTGAACTCATTTCTCCTGCAGTGGCAGGTGGATTCTTTACTACTGAGTCAACAGGGAAGTCCTATGTCTTCTTCGGAAAAGTGTCTATTCAGGTCTTCTGCCCATTTTTTCGATTGGATTGCTTATTTTCCTGACATAGAGCTGTACAAGCTGTTTGTATATTCTGGATGTTACCCCCTTCTTGGTTTGAGAAGAGTATTTTTTCACATTTGTTAGCTACTTGTATCCTTTATGTAAATCATCTCTTTGGGACTTTAATTATTTTTTATTTACAGTATTTGTGTTTTTCTTAGTGATTTATAAGAATCACTTCAGCCATCATTTGTGTATAAATTGTGTACAAATTTATTAATATCCTGATTATAATGTGCTTTTACTCTCTCCTATATATGACTTTGGTTTTATAATTAATTAATTAACTATATAATTAATCTATCTGGAATTCATTGGGAATATTATATCAGAAGACACCTAATTCTGCTTTTACCAGTTAGTTAAGTAATTATTCAACATTTGTTGAAGAAGTCTTATTGATTTCTGAAAATGGTTTTTCTCTACTTAACTGTTCTGTGATGTCAAACACTTTCACACTTCACACTTGTAAACCATAAAAGCCTGGACATCTACTTTGAGGAAGATGGAATAGATGTACATTTTCCTATTCCTCCTGCCAAATACAATGATAAGACCTGGAGATTTTCTACCAAAAAAATCATAAGAAGGCTATCAAAGATGAGAGGAGGTAAACTGGCTGGGACCTGAAGATCCAAGGAAAAACACAGTGCTAAATCCTCTGGGTTTTTCTTTCTTCCTTATATATACCATACTTAGAATTAAAAAAAGAAACAACAGTAACTAAGAAACACCAACAGGTGCATACAAGAAAAGCCAAACAGAAACACAAATCAAAGCCACAGTGAGATGTCATCTCATACCTGTCATCACCAACAAGAGTACATACTGGCAAGGATGTGGAGCAAAAGGAACCCTCATACGCTGTTGGTGGGAATGCAGATGGGTGCAGCCACTGTGGAATACAGTATGGAGGGGTCTCAAAAAACTTAAAATAGAGCAACCATATGAGCCAGGAGTTCCACTCCCAGGTATAAATCTAAAAAAACAAAGGCACTAATTTGAAAAGATACAAGTACCCCCATGTTCACAGCAGCACTACGTAAATTGCCAAGATGCAAAAGCAAAGTAAGGCCCATATAATGGATAAAGAAGCTGTGGTGTACATACACAACGGAGTGTTACTCAACCATGCTAAGTCACTTCAGTCGTGTCCGACTCTGTGCGACCCCATACACGGCAGCCCACCAGGCTCCCCCATCCCTGGGATTCTCCAGGCAAGAACACTGGACTGGGTTGCCATTTCCTTCTCCAATGCATGAAAGTGAAAAGTGAAAGTGAAGTCGCTCAGTCATCTCCGACCTTCAGCGACCCCATGGACTGCAGCCTTCCAGGCTCCTCTGTTCATGGGATTTTCCAGGCAAGAGTACTGGAGTGGGATGCCATTGCCTTCTCCGATTACTCAACCATACAAAGAATGAAATTTTACCACTTGCAACGACAGGGATGGACTTGGAGGGTATTGTGCTTAGTGAAGTAAGTCATACAGAGAAAGGCAAATACTATATGATACTGCTTATATATGGAATCTGAAATAGACAACAAACTAGGGACTATAACAAAAAAGCAGCAGACTCACAGACTTAGAGAACAAACTAGCGGTTGCCAAGAAGGTTATAATATAGCGGTGGGGAGTAAGAGGTACAAACTACTGGGTGTAAGCCAGGCTCAAGATGCATCATGCAACACGAAGAACAGCCCTTTCTTATATCTGAGAAGTTGTAGAAATACGTTGCTGTAGAGATTTTGAACCCTGGTAGATAATTTTTTCCACACCAATAGGTAGCTTCTTAAAAATGTGTGTTTTATTTGCTTATTTATTTTCAGGGTGGGTTGGAGAGCTGTATGGACAAGGAACTGGATGTTATAGGAAACTGTAATGAAAAAGACACAACAAATTCAATAGGCGTGTTTTGGTTGATTATCCTGTACCAATTCTTCTTGAACACAGGGCACCCTTCCCATCATAAGACATGTAATTACCTTTGTTTTATAGAATGTTCCTCTCTTGTATATTTGAATATTTTAAATCCACTTCCTTTGTTTAGTTTCCTTTTGGGGATTCACCCATCATGTGCTCGTTTATCCCCATGTCTCATTTTCTCCGTCATTCTTCACATATTTTGTTCATTTCCTTTTCCTAAGCCTGTCTTTCACGTCTCTCTTACTCAGCAATATTTATTTTTATTTCTGAAGATTCTGCGTGTTTGAACTGATTTTTCAAAAAGGTTTTTGGAGTGATTTTTTTTTTCTCGTCCACGTTTTTCCCTGGCACTCTTTCAGCTCACATTATCTCTTTCTGTTGCCTCATCACATCTCCTTTGATTCTGTATCTCTTCTTTGAGTGCTGAGTTTCACAGATGCCAGCAACAATTCTTTGACCCTGAGGATAAATGTTTGTTTGTACTGTTGTTTGCAAAGTAATTCTTCTGATGTATATTCTCCATCTGGCTTTTGTTTGGCATGTTTCTTTCTTCCTTCTCTGTAGTTATATCCATGCCATGGCTCTTTTCTGATTCTGACTTATCTCTATATGGGGCTTCCCTAGTGGCACTAGGGTAAAGAATCCTCCTGCCAATGCAGGAAATGCAAGAGATGTGAGTTCAGTCCCTGGGTTGTGAAGATCCCCTGGAGAAGGTAACGGTAACCCACTCCAGGAATCTTGCCTGGAGAATTCTATGGACAGAGGAGCCTGGTGGGCTATAGCCCATGGGGTCACAAAGAGTCAGACACAACTTAGCATGCACACATGGAGAGGTGAAAAAACAGGGAGCTGGGGAAACATGTTTTGCTTTTTACCCCTTGGCTGCAGGCTATCTTTGTGTAGGAAACAGAAATAAATGCGGCAGAGAACACTTTCTGCTAATTCCATTCAATTTTTGGAAGTGTCTCAACAATACAGACATTTGTCAAATTTGAGGATAGTTTTTGGGTTCAGGCACCAATGCTCAGTTTTAATTAAACCTGTCCTTTCTAGATAAGCAGTGACATAATTGCCATAAATAACATCATATCTCTTTTCAAATGCAATTGCTGTGTTTTCTTGTTGTTGTTCGAAGGGAGCCTGCCCATTTAAAAAAAATAAAACAAATGAGTGTTGGCCTCTGTAGCACCATTGCTGTAAAGCACAGCTGANTTTACAAATGGTTGTTACATCAACAACAAAAAAGGTAATTACAAAATGTGTACATCACAACATGCTTTTAAAGACACTTTGCATTGTGCTCACATTCCCTTAAACGTTGTTCCCAAAGGTGCTCAGCCTCTAGCCCAACTGGAATCTCTGGGGAGAGGCAGAGACAGTTTGGCGAAACGGACACAGGAGTAGGGGGGTGGGATAGGTGGCGAAAGGTGGTCTCTTTGGGGACCAACTGGGAGGAAAAAAACCAATAGTGTAACTGTTTTGATACTGAAAATTGATAAATGTCTTTTTGAAATAAAGAACCAGTCCCTCCAAAAAAAAAAAAAAAGAAAAAAAGAAAAGAAAATCAAAAGAATCTATTAAAAATCTACTTGTACTAAAAAGTTACATAGAACATTGGGCGAAACAAAATAAATAAGCACAAAGTGAAAGTCGCTCAGCCGTGTCCGACTCTTTGCGACCCCATGGACTGTAGAGTCCGTGGAATTCTCCAGGCCAGAATACTGGAGTGGGTAACCTTTCCCTTCTCCAGGGGATCTTCCCAACCCAGAGATCAAGCCCAGGTCTCCCGCACTGCAGGCAGATTCTTTACCAGCTGAGCCACAAGGGAAGCCCAGACTAACCCTCCACAACCCTTTTAAAATTTCAAAAAGTAAATAGCATTTTTTAAAAGAGATTTATTCAAAGGAATAAAAATTACACAAAATAGCTAGGAATGAATTGTAAAAGAAACATTAAGGGTCTCTGTAAAAAAAAAAAAAAAAAAAAAAAAATTTACAATGTAGTAAAGAAAGGAAGAAAAGTCAAATAAGTTTTATTCCTAGAAGGAAAGATATTATTTTATAAATGTAATTCTTCCCTCCAATATTAGGTCACTTTAAGGCTTTTCTAATAGATTTCAGAATGACATTATTTTATAACTTGGAAATGTGATTCTGAAGATTATGCGGAAACATAAAAGAAAAATGCAGGCAATTTTACTTAAAAGAGGAGCAATGCAGAGACATGGCTAAACTGTTTACAAGATTACACTCATCAGAAAAACCTGGTAATATCATAGGATAAAGAGCACCACAGGAGAGAACAGAAAGCCACAAAAAAAGTATGATGGAAGAAAATTTTCAAGACACTAGAGAAATGATGCATTAATTAGTAAATGCTACTGGAAAACTTGGTTATTACATATGCAAAGAATATTTAAAGACATCAACAATGCTGTGGGCTTCCCTGGTGGCTCAGTGGGTAAAGCATCTGCTTACAATGCGGGAGACCTGGGTTTGATCCCTGGGTCAGGAAGATCCCCTGGAGAAGGAAACGGCAACCCACTCCAGTACTCTTGCCTGGGACTGAGAAGCCTGGTAGGCTACAGTCCATGGGGTCGCAAAGAGTCGGACACGACTGAGTGACTTTCCCTTCCCACAATGCCTATGATAAAATATTTTGAAAAAAGGTAGATAAAAATTATATATGAAGTATGAGTTTTATTTTCTAAATATGGACACGTGTCCTTATATGTGTATATACTTAACAGAAATACTACAGCATAGAATTAAATATTAGGTTGTGAGGCTATGAATGAATTCAACTGCTATTTTTCTGTAGAGTTTTGTTTCAGTTTTCCAATACACAGAAATGATTTTTATAATCTGGGGAGGGGAGCCACACTGTCACTTAGTCACTAATCCTCTATCATGAACGTCCCCCACACCTCTGCTCTGATAATGTTCAGATTCCACGTTGTTGCCATGTCTGATTTCAACCCCGGACTCCTCCCTGAGAACAGCCAGGAGCAGACCCTTCAGGGAGCTGCATAGTCTTTGCAATCTTGTTTTTAGCCACCTTTCCCATCAGCTGCTCTGCTCAAAAGGCCACCCAAACATCATTTAATCATTATACCCAATTCAACACACAGTTCACCTACCACTGCTCATAGCCCGGGCATTAGGGACTGTGGGTTACAATTCCAAAGGACCTAGCTCCTGTCTCCAGGAGTGACACACACATAGGGAAAGACCTGCCCGAAGTTCCATTCAATGTCACAGCAACGCTGACAAAGGTCACCCCATTATCTACCTCGCAACCGATAACCTCAACTTCTGGAGTGCCAGGGTAGCCAAATTTAGCACACGTTGCGTGGGGCACCCTTAAACGATTATTCAAATTTATTCGAAACTCGAGTTTACCAGGGCCTCCTGTATTTTATCTGGCAACTCGCTCCATTCTCATATCTAATCAGCAAAGTCTAAATTCGAACCTAATCTCTTGCTTTTAGTCTAATTGCCCTCGGAACCGCTGCATTGGGGGATCTCGTTTGCTTTTACAATTGTGTGTGTGTGTGAACATCTCAACGGGCTTGGCGCAGCTGAATTCTTGTTTTGCTTCTGCAGTGGCGTCAGGCGTCACCTCTGGTTAATGGCCCTCCGTGAATTAGCTGAATAACCTCAGGGGCCCTCAGAGCACTCCGACGGGAACACAGGTCAGGGGGAGCTCTGTGCTGTCCTGGGCCCTGTAGGCGGGCAGCATGCCTTCCTGCATCTCCTGGAGAGCTCTTCACCCCCACCACTGGGCTGTGATTCCCACAGAGAGCAGTGATTTACCTGCAAACACCCCTTGTGGTCCACGTCCCACTCTGTGGGGTCCGGACTGACAAGATGCTCAACGCTGCCAAGAGCAGCAGCCCCCATCTACTACCTGCACCCTCTGCCTAAAGTCCAGGAGTGGAATGAAAAGAAAAGCTTCCTGTGGCATCCATGTGGCTGCAAATGGCATTATTTCATCCCCTCTCCTTTTTTAAAATAGCTGAGTAGTATTCCATTGGGCTTCCCTGGTGGCTGGGTGGTAAAGAATCTGCCTGCAGCGCAGGAGACCCTGGGTTCAATCCCTGGACGGGGAAGATCTCCTGGAGAAGGAAATGGCAACCCACTCCAGTATTCTTGTCTGGAGAATTCCATGGACAGAGGAGCCTGATGGGCTACAGTCCATGGGGTCGCAAAAGAGTCTAACAGTGACTAAACAAAAACGTATTCCATGGCATATCCGTACAACATGCTTTTTTTTAAAATGGAGTATAAAGTAGTGCTCTACACTGCTGTGTCAGTTTCTGCGGTACAGCAAAGTGAATCAGCCACACGTACACATATATCCCCTCTCGTCTGGCTTTGCGTCCTACTTAATCATACAAAGTGAAGTACGTCAGAAAGAGAAAGACAGATACCTTTTGATATCACGCATATGTAGAATCTAAATGAACGTATCTACAAAACAGAAACAGACTCACAGAGAACAGACTCATGGCTGCCAAGGGAGTAGGGGGAAGGGAGAGGGCTGGACTGGGAGTCTGGGATTGACAGATGCAAACTATTACATATAGGATGGATAAACAGCAAGGTCCTAGTGTATAGCAAAAGGAACTATATTCAATATCCTATGATAAAACATAATAGAAAAGAATTTTTTTTTAAAAAAAGAATGTATTAAAAAAATTAAGAAATGCTTCCTATTGAGCAGGGATCTTGTTCCTGTGCTGGGCTTTGCCTCCCAGCATTCTCTTTTGTCCTCTGAGAGGCGGACCCTTATCCCAGTGATCTAAGATGAACTGCTTCAGGATGGGGAGCCTGAAGAGGCAGTTGGGGGGTCACCGTCTGGGAAGCCCCCACTTGAGTGGTGGACTCGATTCTGAGGAATGCCATTTCAGGTGTCTGTTGAATCTACAGTGCCAGTGGATCCTGTTCCAGGCAGCAGGATACAAACCGAGGAATCCATGCAGCTCCTGGCCCCATCTGGCCCGTGGCCAGCAGGAACGTCATTGTAAACCCCCAGATTTAACTGCTCCTGGGAGTGTGGCTTGCATACTGGCAGAAATCATCCACTCCCTTCCTAACGCTCAGGAAGCATGAGATCCCTTATGTATCAGGTGACCTCAATATTCAGAGAGGTCCAGAGGGCATGGAGGGAAAGCCACAGCTCTTAAACTGTGCTGACTTTGTGCCCAGAGCAGGGACACACAGGGCACCGAGGTGGCAGGGGCTATGCCATCATTCTCGCCCATGTCTCACCATCTGTCTCATGAACTGGAGCCTGCCAGAGAGGGGCCAGCCCTCCCCTCCCTGTTGTTCTCTATGTCTGGTTTAGGGCGCAGGTGGTGTAGGACGGATACAGGTGTCTCTGAGCCTAGCAGGTGGGGGTCCAAAGGTGTTGTTTGCGTTTTTTCAAGTCCTTTGCCAGGGACAGCCTTGGCATCAGTCTGCTGGCTGCCTGGCTGGCATGCCGAGATTCTTGGCTGGGAAAGTAGCATTTCAGGGTCAACCAAGAGGACAGAGTGTAGAGATGGTGGCCTGGTGCCAACCTGGCACACAGGCTGAGTGCCTGGTCACCTGGAGCGATGCTCAGCCACCTGCCCATCAGTCTCTCTGTCCCCTCCCCCTTCTTCCGGCAGTGGAGGGGTGCTTAAGCATCTGTTACACCTCAGTAGACAGGGGCTGGGCGGGCCTCAGACCCTGCTCTGCCTCAGAGCTGTTATCACTTCAGCATTCAAGTTCTATCAGGTAGGCACTGAGCCTGAGACGTGTGTGCTGTTTCCAGGACATGGGCGCCAGGGGACAAAACAAGTGTGAGAGGCAGTGACGCTTCTGGTCAGCGCGGCCCCTCTCTCTGTCTGTCTTTCTGAAGTCAGGGCTGGTGAGCAGTAAGCTAAAGGGGTGTACAGGCTGGGGAGGGTGGTGGGCAGGGTCTCGCTAGAATTTCATAAGCTGAGCTTTGAGAGAGATTCAGAAAACAGCTGAATAAAACCCCTGAACCTGTGGCAAGCCTTGTGTTCATTAAAAGAGGGTTGATTCTGTTCCTACAAAAACAAACAACTCCTCCAGGCTCGGGCTCTTTCGTGTTATTGTTAAATGCCAGGATACTGTGACTTTTTGAGAAAAGAATTATTTTAAGGCCAGCCCCAGGAGGTGTGGCTGACTTTAGCTGCAAACATAAATTTAAAATGACAGAGTCTTGTTGCATTTAATAAAAGTAATGGGGTCAGATTGGAGTTGTATGTACCTTGAAGCTGGGTTCAATTCCTCTGACTTGATCTTACACTGAACAAACGGTAACACCCCTCCGTTGTGTGGCTCAAAAAAACCGTTCACTATTTGAGGTTGACAACTCTTTCTCTATTTCTCTCATTCTCTGATTTAATGAGCATCTTCTTGTGTTGAAATCAGCCTTGCTGTCAGTCAGTCCTAGAGAAGCTCGTGAAGGAAGACAGATTCAAACAACTATGAGAAATGAAGTATTAAAAATGCAAGGCTGGAACCATGATTGGGGAACAATGGCAATTCTGGTCACTTACTGGTCCAAACAGTATTTTTACTCTCTTCTTTAAAATTATCAAGAAGAAGGATTATTTTATAACTGATTACTGCCTCCCACTCAGCTAGCATATCTCTGGGTAGCTGGTAACGAATTATAGATAAGGGCTCCATGAAAGTCTCTGTTGGTAAAGTCTAAGCAAATTGTCTCCTGATGATGATGGTGGTGAGGAGGATGCTGCCGCTGCTGATACAGTTTATTGAAAGCTCAGCAGGTACCAGGGGTTTGTTCCAAGTGATTTATGACAATCAAACCATGAGAGAGAGAGAGAGAGAGAGTGTGTGTGTGTGTATGCACTTGGCTGTGTCCAACTCTTTGCGACCCCGTGGACGGGCACCCACCAGGCTCCTCTGTCTGTGGGATTTCCCAGGCAAGAATACTGGAGTGAGTAGCAATTTCCTGCTCCATGAGATCTTCCCAACCCAAGGACTGAACCCACGTCTCCTTCATTGGCAGGTGGATTCTTTACCAGTAGTGCCACCTGGGGTAACATAAACCATGAGTAACTATTATTATTTCCATTTTGCAGTTAAGGCAACTAATCAGAGGTCACGTAACTAGCCCAAGGTCACATAACTGGGAAGTGATAGATTTGCTGTTTCATTCAAGACTACTTGACTCCAGAGGATTCACTGTTGCCTACTGTACTGTTAAAGGGGATGTTGACGGAAGAGGAGAATAAAAGAGGTACATCATTTTCTCAGAGTTTCAAAAGTGGAATATGGCAGGTTTCTACACGATAAAGTCTAAAGGTCATTGGGATTAAAAAGTCTCATTGAAAAGAACATGAGTAAACACTACTTGTTTTCAATTAGTACCAAGTAGTGTAGAAAGGAAGGGTTAAGGTTTCTTGTCATGGAAAAGGTGCTTACTTGTATCTAGGAACTTGTATTTTTGTATCTCGCTCTAAATCTTCTAAAATGGAATGCCATGGTAACAGGAGTATTATGTTTTGCTGTTCAAATAAACTGAAAAGTTCTATTTTTGACAGAAAAAACAATTATTGAGAGCAAAATCAGGCTTATCGCTCTTTCTCACTGAAACACTCTTAGGGGATGTTCAGCCTTTGGCACCCAAAGCTGTTGACTGTCGTGGTTAACATTTGCTCTCCTTTTAGTTGGGATTCTGGCTCCAGTCTTGGTGGTGCGACCTTGGCTAAGCTACTGAACCTCCTTGTGTTTTAGTTTTAAAGGCTGTGAAATATGGAAAAGAAAAATGAGACCTGCTGCACAGGTTGTTAGAAGACCTACTAGGTAAGGTGCCTAGAATGGGGCTTGGCAAGAAGGAAGGGGAGATGTTAAGTATCATTACCTTTCACTGTTATTTACCACCTGGCGATAAATAATCTGACTTGAAGATACTTTCCATCAGGGAAAAGCAATCACAGTATTAAAAATCATACTTTGAAAACCCGTCCTTCTTAATGTGATGGTAAATACGCCACGGGTCATATTCTTTTTGCCTAGGAACTTATGCCTGAGTGCTACAGGGGAGGCAGGTTCAGGAACAGGGAGAAATGAGGAAGAGAATGCAGATTTGGAGAGAAACCAGACATGGTCTGCAAGTTGAAGACAGAACTTTTTCTGCCTGAAAACCACTACCTCCCAGTTCTGTTGCTTTTCTTCTAAGGTAGAGAACAGCTAACAATGCAGATTCCAGGGCACTGATGGGCCACCTTCACTGGGAACCAGCAGTGACCAGGACCTTCACGAATTAGTTTTCTTTGTCCTCGTCCACGTATTACCCTATATTTTCCCTTTGTGAACCCCCTCTTTTCTCTGCTGCCTAGAGAGCCTGAGCCTCTAGATTTGGGGGACAAGTACTTGCTCTCTGTAACAGACTGGCTAGGTGTTCATCTTTTCTCTTTCCTTCTGGGCACACAGAGAGGTGACTCATTTATAATTCTGGCTTGCCCTGTGGCTGGGTTCTTGAAGGTGGGTCCAAGCGACCTATATTCTTCTCAAACTAGAAATTGCTCAGTGATCTTTCTTTTCCTCCAGGGCTTCCAGCAGGACTCCCCATCATATGAGTGCACTGTAGATAGCCTAAGTGGCTTTACTGCGCAAGACATCTTTACTGTCTCCAAAAGATACACTTGAGAAAAGCAAGAAATCTTAATGCTAAAGGTCACTTAGAATTCTGTTATTTAAGATAGTCTTTAAAAACAAAAATATTGCACAGAGCTCCATGGAAGTAAGTAACTTAAGGGCTAGTAGGGGAGTTTGGTGGGAAGAAAGATACACATCAAACTGAGAACCAAAACAGTTCTGCTTTCATCTGTGAGGGGAAGGGTTTAAATAATTGCTTGAAAATTCTTAAAATCTTTTTTTTTTTTTTTTTTTGACCTTGCCAGTAGGCCTCTAGCATTCTAGTTCCCCAACCAGGGATTAAATCCATGTTCCCTGCATTTGAAGCTAAAAGTCTTAACTACTGGACCACTAGGAAAGTCCCTAGATAACTGTTTTTAAAAGTTTTTTTCTTTTAAGAATTTGAGCCATTGCTTAAAAGAAAGAAAATCTTTCACAGGGGAAGGACCTACTGTGTGTCAGCTACTTTATATCCATTATTTTCAATGACTATTACCACACCCTTACCAGTAACAAGGGCTTCCCTGGTGGCTCAGCAGTAAAGAATCTGCCTGCCAACACAAGAGACACAGGTTCGATCCCTGGGCAATCCCCTGGGGAAGGGAATTGTCAACCCACTGCAGTATTCTTGCCTGGGAAATCCCATGCACAGAGGAGCCTGGTGGGCTCCAGTCCACAGGGTCACAGAGTCAGACGCCACTGAACAACAGCAACCAGTAATAGCCATCTAGTTTATAGATGAAGAAATTGAGGTGTAGAGATTAACCATTTTGAAGGTCAGAACACTTTCTCAGCTAGAGCCAGAATCAGAATCCCTGGTTTATGTATCCTTGAATCCAAACTTAAGGACCAAGTCTATTAATTCTTTCTTGTATGTATTTTTGTTTGTTTAAGTGAATCACCCTGTGATGATGGTAACAATGATGAAAATGGTACTGTAAAAATAACTACTCTTTACTGACTTTCTGGTATTATAACAGCGTCATTTCCCCAATTTCCCTGGGTATAAGAATTTCTGTGCTTGGCAAATACACAGATTCTCAGGTTCCAAGCCACGTCTGCACTATCAAAATTCTCAGGCGGGGGAATCTGGGAAGTTTGGGAGTCACTGCACTAGGCTGGCTACATGCTGTGTGCTCTCCATCCATTATCATATTTGATCCTGTAACAATTGCACAAGGGTTATTATTTAGCCCATCAAACAGATGAGAAACCTAAGGCAGAGAGAAGTTAAGTGCATCGCTCCCGCTGGTAGCTGTGAAAGTGAGTGACAGTCGCTTGGTCGTGTCTGATTCTTTGCAGCCCCATGGACTATAGCCTGCCAGGCTCAGGCTCTGGCCATGAGATTCTCCAGGCAAGAATTCTGGAGTGGGTAGTCATTCCCACTCTGCAGGGGATATTCTCAACCCAGGGATCAATCCTGGGTCTCCTGCATTGCAGGCTGGTTCCTTACCATCTGAGCTACCAGGGAAGCTGAAGTTGTAGCAAGAGCCATCTGGGGTGTATTCTAGGTCTGAGGTTACGTCCCAATAAAAGGGGTTAACTGGCTTCCAGGGGAACTGACATGAGATTCCCTACTGCTTGGAGCCTGTACAGGACAGAGGACATTCCACCTTGGCCCTCTGCCCCATCCTTCCTGGTTCCTGAAGGAACCATTCCTAAGCTGCTGCTTCTCCAGCATCTCAAGTTTTGCTCTCTCCACTGGCTTCTTCTTCTTAAGTCATAAGACCAAGATTTAAAGAGCTTGCCCTTTAGGAGGAGAGAAGTGACTTGTAAATACAAGATTGTCTTAAGTGCCACTGAAGGTGAGCAAATGGGCTTGGCAGCACTAGTGCTAAAGAACCGGCTGCCAGTGAAGGAGACATAAGAGATGCAGATTCAGTCCCTGGGTCAGGAAGATCTCCTGGAGAAGGAAATGGCAACCCACTCCATATTCTTTCCTGGAGAATCCATGGACAGAGGAGCCTGGAGGGCTACAGTCCACAGGGTCTCAAAGAGACAGACACAACTGAAGCAACATAGCACTCACGCTGAAGGTGAGCAAAGACAAAAGGGACCATGAGACTCTGGAAGAGAGACATAAGTCCTACTTTGGAATATTCGAGATGGTATGGTATGGACCCATTCCCATGGGCCAGATCTAGGATATGGGTAGATTTTCCACCCACTGGCAGCAGTGGGCTGAGGTCACCAAGAAAATATTCTGCCCTCTTCTTTGCAAGTTGGGTCTTTGTAACTTAGACCGAGGAAGGGAAATAAATCTCAAGTCTAGAGATGGACTAGTTGTCTCTGTCATCTGTTTCAAAATAGGACAGAATTACAACCAGCTGGTCATGACTTTCCATCCTGACCTCTGCAGGAGGGAGTGGGAATCCACTAGAAAGTCCACTGCTGTTCAGGGCACCAGCCTGCATCTCCCTCTTGGGGTGATGTGGTCGCTGTGGGGCTTTCTGCTTTTATTTTTAATTTTGTTAGTAACCGCAAGCCTCACTGTTCCGGTATTTTGAATACAACATTTTGTAAGTTGAAAATAGCAGGAGAGGACAGAATGTGCAATATTTTCTAGTTCATTGTTCCATTAAAAAAAAAACAAAACTCCAAAAAGGAAAGCTCTGCGCTCTCTAAGGTGGCAGCTTTAATGGCACTGTTCTCTCTGTAATTTACAGTGAAGGGTAAAAAATGAAGCTCCTTTAGGCCTCTCATACCAACACACACCAGGGTAGCCTTGCCCATCCTCACCACTGCCGACATTCTAATAGTTCACAGCTCTTAGATACGACGGACCACAACCATGTGCTGGCCGCCACTTACTGTGGGCCGAGCGGTTCGCCACATCCCCACACTTCAAAAAAGACACGTTGAGCTGCTAACCCCCAGTAGCTGGGGACATGATTTTATTCAGAAATAGGGTCTTTGCAGATTTCATCAAGTCCAGAAGAGGCTGTCCAGAGTGGGCCCTGATCTAACAGGAAGATGGCCTTGTGATACCACAGAGACACAGGGAAAAGCCACATGCAGATGGAGGCAGAGACTGGAGTCAAGCATTTACAAGTGGAGGACACCAAGACCCACTGGAGTCATTGGGGGCTAGAAGAAAGGCCTGGATCAGACTCTCCCCCAGCGCCCCCCAGAGGGAACCAATGCTGCCGATGCTCTGATTTTGGACTCCTGGTCTCCAGAACCCTGAGAATAATTTTCTTTTATTTTAAGTCACTCAGTTTGTGGTCCTTTGTAACAGCCACTCTCCAGGACATAATACACCATCTCAACTGAGAACTGTCCACAAAAGAATTCTGTGTAATGTTACATATAAAAATAAAAACAAAAACGCTGAACCTGACAACTGTTCTAAGTATGAAAATGATGATCATGTGAGAGTGTGTGACCTTATAGAGTGGTTTCTAGGCCACCTGGATGGAGAGAAATAAGGTTTATCAGAGAGAAGTTTGTTTCATCTTCAGAAGGACCCTCAGAGATAGATGGTAGAATCCACGAGAGGGGGAACTATGTCCTTCAGGGCAGAATCAGCCCAAGATCCATCACTGCACAGAATGGTTTGTATATTTTTAAATCAGTCTTAATGTGGGTCCATCTCTCTTTCCTTTCCATCCAGCAAAGGCCTCCCAATGATGGGGAACCACCAGATGGAAGTTTTGGTCCCCAAAAGACTTTGTGGTGCATGCCCCCTGACCCTCAACTCACATTTTACTGCGACATCGCAGTGCTAAGTCACTTTCTGTTGTGTCTGAGTCTTTGTGACCCTGTGGACTGTATCCCACCCCGCTCCTCTGTCCATGGGATTCTCCAGGCAAGAATACCGGAGTGGGTTGCCATTTCCTTCTCCAGGGGATCTTCCCAACCCAGAGATCGAAGCTGTGTCTCTTACAACTCCTGCACTGGCAGGCAGGTTCCTTACTGCTAGCGACCCTGAGAAATACCTCCTAACTGTGTTCAGCCACTGCGATGTTCTGTGTTGTGACTGTTGCCCAATCCCAACAAATACTCTCATTCTCCGTGTGAGTCTGACCCTACTTCTACTATAAAAGCATTAACTTTTATTCTTTTATTAACTCTAATAAAAGAAAATGCAATGGAGACCACATGTGGCCCAGGAAGCTTAAGCTACTTCCAATCCTGCTCTTCATAGCAAGCTTGCCAATCCTTGATCTAGCCCAGTGATTTATAGTAGCATCATTATTTTTTAGTGTGGAGCATTTATGTTTATTAAAAATAAAATGTAGACACAAAGAGGCTGTGAATGAAGCAGGCACACCAACCTGAGCTCTCCTACCACTGAGCTGANGAGATCGAAGCTGTGTCTCTTACAACTCCTGCACTGGCAGGCAGGTTCCTTACTGCTAGCGACCCTGAGAAATACCTCCTAACTGTGTTCAGCCACTGCGATGTTCTGTGTTGTGACTGTTGCCCAATCCCAACAAATACTCTCATTCTCCGTGTGAGTCTGACCCTACTTCTACTATAAAAGCATTAACTTTTATTCTTTTATTAACTCTAATAAAAGAAAATGCAATGGAGACCACATGTGGCCCAGGAAGCTTAAGCTACTTCCAATCCTGCTCTTCATAGCAAGCTTGCCAATCCTTGATCTAGCCCAGTGATTTATAGTAGCATCATTATTTTTTAGTGTGGAGCATTTATGTTTATTAAAAATAAAATGTAGACACAAAGAGGCTGTGAATGAAGCAGGCACACCAACCTGAGCTCTCCTACCACTGAGCTGATGGGGCCTCGGTGTGAAAGTGAAAGTGTCAGTCGTTCAGTTGTGTCCGACTCTTTGCGAGCCCATGGAGAATAGCCTGTCAGGTTCCTCTGTCCTTGGAATTCTCCAGGTAACAATACAGATTGGGTTGTCATTCCCTTCTCCAGGGAATCTTCCTGACACAGGGATCGCACCTGGGTCTCCTGTGTTGCAGATGGATTCTTTACTGGCTGAGCCACCAGGGATGCCCTGAAGGGACCCATGGTTCCTCTAAATGATCACTACACTGATACAGACAACAAACGATCAAGCCCTCAGTGTCTCAGCAGTCCTGAACCCAACACTTCACACACCTTCTTGAATTTAATTTCCCAGATACTCACAGAAGTGCATTATCAGTATCCCCATTGTTATGAATGAGGGAAGTGAAGCTTTGAAAAATTAAATACATTAACTGTCCTATATTTAGAGTTACAAGAATACTGGAGTGGGTAGTCATTCCCTTCTTTGGGGGAATCTTCCCTACCCAGGATCAAACCCATCTGGGTCTCCTGCATTACAGGCAGAGTCTTTACTATCTGAGCCACCAGGGAAGCCCATATTTACATCTAGGGAAGAAAGCTGAGTGCCGAAGAATTGATGCTTTTGAACTGTGGTGTTGGAGAAGACTCTTGCGAGTCCCTTGGACTGCAAGGAGATCCAACCAGTCCATTCTAAAAGAGAATAGTCCTGGGTGTTCCTTGGAAGGAATGATGCTAAAGCTGAAACTCCAGTACTCTGGCCACCTCATGCGAAGAGTTGACTCATTGGAAAAGACCCTGATGCTGGGAGGGATTAGGGGCAGGAGAAGGGGACGACTGAGGATGAGATGGCTGGATGGCATCACTGACTCGATGGACGTGAGTTTGAGTGAACTCTGGGAGACGGTGATGGACAGGGAGGCCTGGCGTGCTGCAACTCTTGGGGTCGCAAAGAGTCGGACACGACTGAGTGACTGAACTGAACTGAACGGAATGACAAAGACAGGATTCACATTAACACCCTTCTGGCTCCAAAACTCCGCACTTTTCACAGTGTCATATTGCTCTCCCCAAGTGCAGCTGCTGTCTAGAGCTCTCCCACCTTCTGGGGGGTGGGGGTGGGTGGCTGTACCCAGGTCTAGAGAGGTGAAGGGTGTGTCCAAGGCCAGAGGCTCACTGGCCATGTGACTGGATCTCCAGTCCAGGTCTCCTGACTTCTGACTTGCAGTCCTGTCGTCCTGACCTGACTGGCCCTGGCATGCAGGGATGGGCAGGTGGGAGGGTCGAGGTCCCCACCTTCTCGTTCTCATCAGTTTGGTGGGCTGCAGAACAAGATTATGTAGAAGGTGCTTGCCAGACTGCTGTCTCTTCCTCGGTGTCCTGTCTGGCTCTGGCTCACACAAGAAGCACCTCCCTCAGCAAAGCCCTCGCACAACTCACATCTCCGGGGGTGGGGGCGAGGCTGGGGGCGAGGCTGGGGGGATGGGGCACAGGGCAAGTTCTGATCTCCAGCAGCTGCCAGAAAGGTCAGCAGAGCAGCACCACCACCTCCCTCCCCCGCCGGACTTTCCAGCCTTCCTCCAACTTCGTGCCTCCCCCCCCCCCCCCCCCCCTGCCCCCTTCCCCTCCCCCG